>CM053029.1:223859294-224204294 GCA_028564925.1 Lithobates sylvaticus | reverse complement strand
ACAGGAGCCACAGTACAACATTGTGGACCTGCACTCAGGACTGTCACGTGCAGCTGCAGACATCCCAGAAGGTCAGAGTGGGCCTGGAGTCACCGCCGAAAGGCGGGGTAGAGTCTGAGCCTGGGTGACTCCCCTGCGAACAATCATGACATAGGAGAAGAGGAATTACTTTAAAGTGTGCATTCACAGTAAAAATGTGCCAACGTCCCGCAGGTATTTGTATAGAGAAACTAACTAGAGGAAGTGGACTTTGTAGGCACAAAAGTACATATATATCGAATCGCAGTATATTAGCGATTACATATGCTCAAAATATATTTAGCAAAGTGGTAAAGAACGTCAAACCTCCTCGTCAGCTAAATAACACCCATAAAATTAGATATTAGCATTTGTAATACAACGTATTAATACAGAATAATACAGAACCGAGTTTTTAGTTGCTAGCACAGATAATATGTATAAAGATAGAACTGAGTCCTGTAGATCTAGGGTGACGCTGGTGCGGAGGTCCGTTTTTCTATCAGAGGATTTTGCTCGACATGTTCCGCGCTTTTTGAAATTAGCGCTTCCTCAGGAGCGATTGATTCTATGATAATATATATCACAATAAATTTCACAGATTAACAACATATAATAACTAGCACATTTTTACATACATTAAAAAAAAGGAAAAACATTATTTTATTATAATATGGAGTGTCTAGACCAATGCCCACCAAAAAGCCATGGGCACAGCGGGGAGGGGGGAGCAGTGAACAGGGAAAGAGGCAGGCAGTAAGCCAGATACACAGCGAGGAACAAAGCTGAAAGGTAGGGACCGCCTAAACATTTATCATACAAGTATATACAGCTGTATAGTGGAGTTTAGTCAATATATGTAATATATAAGATTTATAAGCCGGTTTATATAACCAATAGCTCATATATATGTATACAGATAGTTATAGGATGTTAGCATAGGTACAATGCCTAAATTGAGGCATAACATTTTTTTTTAAACTAAATTAAAGATGTCTTACCGTGAATTAGTATTTGGCCAGTAAAAAAATGGTATAAACAATTAGCAGAAAGATATCCAGTCAATGACATGTTGGATAGACATGAGTGTAGGGAGTCAAAAGGTTAACTCAATAGCAAGCGCAGGTGCCTCAAATGTTTTAAGAAAAGTCTCTTCTCAGGTTGGATCTGTTGCCAAGTTCAGAGGGAGAGATAAGCCCTTCAGTTTGGGATAGATTCCTCCAGTACTGCCTCACAAATAGCTGAAAAATAGCCTGTAGAGATACAAATGTTTAAAGTATCTCTCATATAGATTACATCATCTACAAATAGCAGTATCTACAGCAAAGGATGCTGGATATAATGAGTTTTAAAAAGGGCCATAGATCCTACCTGTGTCCACAAAAAGAGAGAGAGAGGAGCGCCTTGCAATATTATAGTTGCAAGTGCTAAACAGCACTCGATCCTATGGCATTGGTGGCATAGGGTTTGGCGCCTAAATAGGTGTTTCCGAGGGAGGGGCGTGTCCTGAGGCCGGCCCTCTCACCTCCCAGAGGGCGTGAGTCCCCGTCAATCGCCACACATCCGGTCAAGGAAGGGAACCGGATGTGCAGCGCTGGATGGCCATACCCGGCAGCCAAATATCCCTACACTGAGTTCCGCATGCACAGACCCCGCAAGCCAGTCCCTCACCCCCCCCCCCCCCAGGAGATGGATACCAAAATGCGCAAACCCCAATGGCTAGGCATAGGTTTAGCACTCCAAACAGTAAAATATTACATACACATGCATTTATCTCGTGTTTACTATGCAACATGACAAGCTTCCTGGAAAGCAGATGGAAAGCACATCCATGAAAATCCACAGCAAGCAACGAGAAAATAAAAAACAAAAATAAACAACGACATATTATTTGTAATTACCCATACTAGGACCCTAGACAGCAGATCACAGTATTCGGTTTGTTTTTTTATATATAGTCACATTGTGATCTGAACAAAGAGAGCGTGGGAAAATACATCTGGGATAAGTCCACCAATGATCATAAAAACTAAATAGTAATAGACACATTTTTTTTTTATAGATGTATTCATAGAGAAATGTTGTTACTGCTTCCTGTTTCTACCAGAGAAGTCATTAAAATATGTCCATTTAACATAATGAACATTGACCAAGGAGTCAAGGTAACTGTAGGGAGGGGGAGCAGGAGATAATGCTAAAGCTGTGCAAAGTCAGCAGTAGATTAGCTGACTGAGACGCATAAACATGCATCATCCATAATAGAGCTATAATAGAACTATAAAAAAAATGTGTATGATTGACTTTCATTCAGGCCAGGTGGCCGGATTGCATGAAGTCTTTCTATCCAAATAGTTTCTCTTTTTGGAGAATTATTTTATCCCATTCCCCCCCTCTTGGGTTCTTTGGGATCACGGCCAGAACAGCAAAAAATATGCATGAGGTATCAAAACGGTGATAGAGGTCAAGGTGGCGACTAACAGGTGTCAACATCTTGCCATTACCAGAATAATATACATGATCATTGATCCTCTGCCTTAACTGTCTGTTTTCCCAACGAAGAAAACTCCACACTGGCATGTCATCAAATATAAGAGTCCTTGTGTGTGACAGGTAGCTGAAAATTTTGGACAGAACCTTTCACCATTAGGAAGAGTAATTGATTTCAGGGAAGCAACCCAGGGGCAAAAAGTACAGCCCCCACATGGGGATGTACCAACTGGTAAATCCAACTGTTCATTGTGGGGGGATGTATAGTGACTATCAACCAGTTTGTCCCTTAAAGAGTTACCACGTCTAAAGACGATTTCTGGTTGGTCCCCGAGGTATTTTCCTAAAATGGGGTCCTCATTCAATAATGGCCAATGTGTCATTAGTATTTTCCTAACATCCTCGTGTTGTGACGAGAACGTGGTGATGATTTTGGTGGTTTGTGGCATTGGCTTTTTGGAGTTCTTAAATAGAAGGTCAACACGTTTTTTTGATAGAGCCTGATTGTAGGCTTTTCGCAGCAAGGTCTTTGTGTAGCCACGGGCTCGAAGACGTTGCTGTAAAAGCTTAGATTGTTCCTTAAAATCCTTAAGATGTGTACAGTTGCGGCGTAATCTAATGTATTGAGCCTAAGGAATGCTTTTAATAAGCGAGATTGGATGCACACTAGTGGCATGAAGTAAAGTATTGCCAGCTGTATCTTTACGATATAAATTCATGGCAATAGTGTTGTTAAAATCTCTGTAAATAATTAAATCAAGGAAATTGATTTGCTGCAGATCATGAGTACTTGTGAATCTCAGGTTAAAGTCATTGTTTCCCAAAGCTCGTATACATTTTTGTAAAAGGGTGACACCACCAGTCCATACCATAAAAATATTGTCGATATAGCGTCTCCAAAGGAGAACGATATCTATATATTCAAGGTAGGTATCACTAAGAAATACATGGCGCTCCCACCCCCCCAGATAGGCCGGTGCACAACAAGTGCCCATAGCCACCCCCTGTATCTGGAGGAAGTGGGAATCCATGAAACAAAACCAATTGTGGGTCAAGACAAATGTCAGTAACCTGAGTATGAAGTCATTATAGTCCCAATGTCTACGATCCTCCTCATGGAGAAAGGTGCGTATCATCCCAACCCCCTGCTCGTGAGGGATGCTGGAGTATAGAGCCTCCACATCCAAAGTCACGAGCAGGGAGTTAGGAGGAATAGCAAGTCCCTCGATTTGTTTGAGTAAATCGAGGGCATCACGTGTATAAGAAGGTAATGCAGTCACATGTGGCATCAAAGTCGCATCGACCATTTTGCTGGCATTTTCAGTCAGACTACCTATACCTGAAACAATCGGTCTCCCAGGGGGCGACAACAAATTCTTATGCACTTTGGGAAGTGCATAGAATGTCGCCACCCTGGGAGAGCGACTGTTCAGGTATTCGTATTGGTCTTTATCAATGAGGCCCTCCATGAAGGCCCCATTGATAATGACAAGGAATTCTTCTCGGAACGAGGAAGTAAAAACTAGAGGAAGTGGTTTGTACCATTGGGTGTTGGATAAAATATCCATACACATTTTCATAAAAGGATCTTGTCATCAGTACCACGTTACCACCCTTATTGGTGGCTTTTATTATCACATCGGGGTGATTTTGGAGTTTGGACAATGTTGCTCTTTGTAACTTTGTTAAATTGTCTTTGCCTGGGAAAATAGTGAGTCTTTTCAAGTCACTAATTACACTATGCGAAAAAGTCCAGATTTGTGAGTTTATGGATAAATCAGTAAAATGTCTCGATTTGGGTTTGAATTTCTTTGGTAATGGGGATGGAAGCGGCAATGACTCTAAAGACTCGTTGGTCGATGGGTCATTATCGCTTTCATCCAATAACATTAGATCCCGGAGGATTCGGAAGTCCTCCATTTTGAAATGTTTAATGCTTTCAGAGAAGCTTCTTTCATCTTGCATTTTTATGCGTTCGTTATCAAAGGTAAATTTATATGTAAAGTTCCTAGCAAACATGTAAATATCTTTGATAGCCTCATATTTGTCCAGCCTTTGTGATCTTTTATTTCTGGTTTGATAAATGTTTAGGCAGTCCCTACCTTTCAGCTTTGTTCCTCGCTGTGTATCTGGCTTGCTGCCTGCCTCTTTCCCTGTTCACTGCTCCCCCTTCCCCGCTGTACCCATGGCTTTTTGGTGGGCATTGGTCTAGACACTCCGTATTATAATAAAATAATGTTTTTCCTTTTTTTAATATTGTATGTAAAAATGTGCTAGTTATTATATGTTGTTAATCTGTGAAATTTATTGTGATATTTATTATCATAGAATCAATCGCACCTGAGGAAGCGCTAATTTCAAAAAGCGCGGAACATGTCGAGCAAAATCCTCCGATAGAAAAACGGACCTCCGCACCAGCGTCACCCTAGATCTACAGGACTCAGTTCTATCTTTATACATATTATCTGTGCTAGCAACTGAAAACTCGGTTCTGTATTATTCTGTATTAATACGTTGTACTACAAATGCTAATATCTAATTTTATGGGTGTTATTTAGCCGACGAGGAGGTTTGACGTTCTTTACCACTTTGCTAAATATATTTTGAGCATATGTAAGCGCTAATATACTGCGATTCGATTATATATATATATTTTTTTTAATAAAAATACCCTTTTTGATATTTTCTAGTATATGTACTTTTGTGCCTACAAAGTTCACTTCCTCTATACATATACATAGGAGAAGAGGAGTCTGTTGTGGCCTGCAGCCTGGTCGGGGACCTGGTAACTAAGTACTGCCATCCAGGAGCCAGATAATGTCCCTGAAATGCCGTCTGCTTCTATGTCCCTTGCTATCCCTATCTGGAAGGAGCCAGTGCTGGAGGGAAGTGCGCCCCCAGGTGAGCCAGAAGGGGAAGGCGAGGGCAGGGTCATAGCTTGGGGTTCCCCAGATTGCACGCAGAGTTCAGGTCCCTGGAAGAGATAGCAGATTGGCCGTTCCACAGCAGCTCGGAGGAGGAATGGGAGATAGGAGGCTCCCAGGTCCAGGAAATCCAGTCTGGGGTGGAAGATGTTCCAGATCTGGCCATGAGAGCAGAAGAAGCTGCAGGAACCCCCATCAGTAGCAGACAACTTTTCCTGAGCAGGCTCTCTACCACCCAGACCAGCTAAAAAAAGGCAGTAGGTCAAGAGGTCCCTGGATGCTTGTGTCCTCCCTGTAAAAGAAAAGCCCAGAGAACTGCCCAGGTTTTCCTGGTTCCAGAGGGAGGTTCAGCACAAAGTTGCTCTGGACTATCCCTATGTCTCTCCTAAGACCACGGACATCGAGAGCTCCCAGGGAGAGTGGGAGGATGACTTGGTCTGGAAATATTTGCTCATTTTGCCCCAAGCCTTTGCGTGTACCAGAGAGCGAGACCTGGGCCCGCTTCAAGGACATTCAGAGTGAGTGGCGGCTGGGGAGAGCAATTTACAAGGTTCACGTGCTCATTGCCAAGGCAGGACGGCCTACAAAGAGCAACTCATTCTCCATTCAGGAGGAAGGGGGAGGCAGGAAGAGGTTGCCCAACCCCATTCCTATGCCCAAGAGATTGTGAGGAGATGCAGCTGGCATGGAAACCATATGCATGAACTGCTGGGGAGTAGAAGAATGCATTTTTTTTTCCTCCTGATTTTTCTGAAGGATCAGGCTAGCCTGCCACCCTGGATGTGGCCAACTGATGGACGGGTTTCCTTGCAAGGACATTAACCACCTAAGCCTCAAGCCCCTTTCTGAGATTTGGTGTTTACAAGTTAAAAACTTTTTTTTTTTGCTAGAAAATTACTTAGAACCCCCAAGCATTATATTTTTTCTAACACCCTAGAGAATAAAATGGCAGTCGCTGCAATACTTTGTCACACTGTATTTGCGCAGCGGTCTTACAAGCGCAATTTTCTTGGGAAAAAACACACTTTTTTAAATTAAAAAATAAAACAGTAAAAGTTAGCCCAATTTTTTTTTTACTATTGTGAAAGATAATGTTATGCCAAGTAAATTGATACCCAACATTGTCACGCTTCAAAATTGCGCCCTCTTGTGGAATGGCGACAAACTTTTACCCTTAAAAATCTCCATAGGCGATGTTTAAAAAATTCTACAGGTTGCATCTTTTGAGTAATGGTTGAGTTCTAAGGCTAGAATTATTGCTCTTGCTTTAACAATCGCGGCGATACCTCACATGTGTGGTTTTCATATGCGGGCACTGCTCACGTATGAGTTTGTGTCTGCACGCAAGCTCAGTGGGACGAGGCGCATTTTTTTTTCTTATTTTACTTTTTATTTTTACACTGAAAAAAATGGTGTCCCTTTTATTCCCATTACAGGGAATGCTAACATTCCTTGTAATAGAAAAAAGCATGACAGGATCTCTTGAATATGAGATCTGGAGTCTTCCTCTAGCGCCGGCTCCGTTCTTCACACTGATGCTCGAGGATGGCAGGTCGGGAACCCGTGATCTGGGCTTGCCGACCCAACATCCCAGAGCAGGAGGTTGTGTGGGCCACATCAGAAGGCTCCACAGGCCAGCGGTTGGGCACCCCTGCTGTAAGGAATGCATTGTGTGGATGAATGTGAGGAGTCTGAGGACAGATCAGTCTATACACACACACACACACACACACAATACAGTAATACAGTGTTCAAGTTCACTCACTGGGCTCTGCAGGCTGCATCCGACGACTCTGCAGGCACAAACCCTGCCTCGATGCCTCCAGCTGTTACCACTCACCAGGTGCTGACTACTCAGATCACCTATAGCATGTCTGAATGTGAGCGACACTGCCGCTGTACAGGACAAGCGACAGATCAGGAGGGAGAGCTGGTCTCTACATATGATGGTGACACAGGGGGCCGGGTCAGGCGTCACATGACCAGACTTGGGATAGGAAGCTCAGTCACTGAATCATGTATGGGCAGAGCTGGCAGTACTGGGAGAGACCAGAGAGCCCGGTCACTGATCTAATCTTAGAGGTGCGCAGCGGCAGGGCATGCGCCTGCTTCCGTTCCGTCGGGAGACTCGAAACATGTCCTCCAGTGCTGCGCTGCGCCTCTAATGACAATACGATCAACGCCTGCCAGCCCGAGTACATACTGCAGAGGCGCTGGGCAGCATCCCCCATCATTATACAGCATCACACCCTCACAATTACATAGCGCGGAGACCGGTGTGAGACAGAGTAGGGAAAACAGCGGCCGGGCACCCTAGGTGGCTGCCTAGTTCGCCTAGTGGTAGCACCAGCCCCGAGAAAGCACGTGCTTTGACCAATTGCGTTATGCCCTTGGTTTATTGCAGGAAAATGAAGGTTGTAGGCTGGGTCCACCAGACATGCATCAGGCCCTAGCATTCCAATTAGGTTGCCTTAAATTACTTCAAGGGAACGAAAGACCAGGGTGTTTATCTTTAACCTCTTCAAATTCTAGAACCCAACTTCCTCTGCATAACTGATAAATATATTGCAGAAGGCCTCATGCACACTAGACTTTTTTTCAGCTCATCCTAGTGGCGTCTGGCATTTTTTTTCCTGCCTCTAAATGCCCTTGCGTGTTAGCCTATACGTCTATGCACACATAGGCTTTTAGAGTTTAGAGGCAGAGGCGTTTAGAGGCAGGAACAAAAACTCCATTGCCAGTGCATCCTGGAGCAGCAGAGTTTTGGCAGAAAAAAATGCTTGATGCATGTAAATGCATGTTAATGCTAGGAGCATTTAGAACTTGAGCGTTAATTCATTTAAATTTTAAAATTATTATTCTGGCCAATGAAATGAACACCCAAGCGTTTGACGCATGCTTTTAAGCTTCCTGCGTTTTTCTACCAAAATGCTGCTGCCAGGAGGAACAGCTTCTTTGAGAGTTGACATAACGTCCTGTGTGCATGAGGCCTAAAAGCTAAAGATTTGGTCCTGTGATGAATGTAAATTAAGCTGCTAGTGTCCCATTTTCCCAGGGTGTAATGCACCACCATCTTTCCCTGGAAAACAACTTGATTTTCCAGGATTGTATAAATTGGCTTATTCTGTATGCTAGTTTGAATAGAACAGTAGGTTTTTCTCCAGCATTCCTAAAATAAATCATTTTTTTTTACACAATGTGTACATTAGAGTCTGTAGTCCTTGTAGAATGGACTTGGGTTATGGGGACTTTATATTGATAATATATTAAACTCCAATGAGTACACAGAGATCCTTCCTTAAAGTGGTATTTAACCCAAGGGCAAAAAAATACTATATCGTATACTACTAAAATCAATTTTCTTTTTCATGCTCCCCCCCGCCCCTTTAATTTTCATCCAATGATCCAGATAGTAAAAGGTGTTATTTTTCTGTTATTTTGTCTGTTAGAGTTAGAAGGTTGTGAAAAAAATTCAAGTTAGTCTTACCAGTAACTTGTTTTCCAGAAGTCTTTCAGGACAGCACCTCAGAGAGTGGCTCCGGCCCAAGCTGGAACACATAATCAGAATATGGTTAGTCACAGCATAAAAAAAAATTAAAAATAAATTAAAAACAATAAGGGCTGGTCGTTGCTGTCCTGAAAGACTACTGGAAAACAAGTTACCGGTAAGACCAACTTGAATTTTCCTTAAACGTCTTTCAGGACAGCACCTGAGGATAAACAATACTTGCCAACTAGGGAGGGAGAACAGCCTGCAGGACCTTTCTTCCAAAAGCCTGATTACTTGCTGACAGAAGGTCCAGTCTGTAATGACGGACAAACGTTAGGTAACTTGACCACATGGCCTTACAAATTTGATCGGGGGTGGCACCAGCTTTTTTTGCCCATGTAGTTGCTAGAGCCCTAGTAGAGTGTGCTTAAATTTCCAGTGGGGGAGATAGTCCCATCTGAGAGTAGCCTTTCAGAATAGCAGATTTAAGCCATCGACCCCGTTGATGCTTGGTGGCCCTTTTTGTTGCCATAAAAAAGTACGAAGACCTAATTTCCCTTGTTACTTCTGGGTAATGCAATAGCGTTCTTCTCACATCCAATTTGTGAAATTTACTTCTTTCCCCCCAAATGTTTGAGCAAAAGGTTGGTAGGATGATCTCCTGCGACCGATTATGAACAGTTGCTACCTTTGTTAAAAACCCTGGATCTGTTTTAAGAATAATCCTATCTGGGTAGATGGAAAACAATGTTTCCTTGACTGATAGAGCGTGCAGTTCACCAATTCTTCTTGCAGACGTGATTGCAACTAGAAATATAGTCTTGAGTTACATTTCTTAAAGAAATTGCTTGTAGTGGTTCAAAAGGTTTCTTTGTGAAGGCTTGGAGGACCACTGATAGATTCTATTTGGGAAAATGCTTTGCTGGAGCTGGTCTTGATCTAGTAAGTGCCTTAAAAAAAAATCTTTCGACCAAAGACTCTGAAGAAATTGGTCTCTCCAGAAAAAACACTAAATGCGGCCAGTTGCACCTTAAGCGTGCTGACTGCAAGGCCCTTGTCTGCACCCTCTTGTAAGAATTCCAATACTGACACCAAATTTTCTATGGATCCATTTGTTGAATGACCCCAGGAATTGTAGACTTTCCAATATTTAGCATAATTATTTCTAGTTACTTTCTTTCTACTGGAAAGTAAAGTGGTTACTAAAGGTTCTGACAAACCCTTGTCCCTTAATAACTGCTCCTCAGATACCAGGTGGTGAGGCTCAGCCTGGTCTGGTAATGTACTTGACTCTGCAGAATCAAATCCTGTCTGAGAGGAAGCTGCCAAAATGGTTTAACTGCCATTTGCAGAATGGTGGAAAACCAAGCTCTTTTTGGCCAGAATGGAGTAATTAGGATTATCAACACTTGTTTGTATTTTCCTCTATATTAACGGAATTAGCTGGAACGGAGGAAAGGCGTAACCCAAAGGCATCTATTCCTTAAGAATGGCCATCTCTGTGAAGGGAAATTAAAATGAGGGAGCTGCGCATTTTCCTTTGACGCAAACAGGACCACTTGTGGACGGCCCCAGGTTCTGGTGATCATTGCAAAAACTTTTGGATTCAAGCTCCACTCTGCCTCCTGAATTTGTCGCCTGCTCAAAAAATCTGCCACTTCATTTACAACTGAACAGTTTTGCTTCTCGTTCCTCCCTGCTTGTTCAAGTAGGCTACGGTAGTGGCGTTTTCTGATCTAGATCTAGAATCTAGATATGTAACCCCTGGAGGATCGGAGAGAAGGCATCCAATGCAAAGGCTACTGCCTTTAGGTTTCCTCCAATTCGAGGACATCCCTGCCTCGGTCCAGGACCATTCTCCCTGTGCCAAGTTCTGATCCAGATGGGCCCCCCCATCCCCACATGCTGGCATCTGTTGTCACAATTTTTCCCATTGGGAATGACCAAAGTAGGCCTCTTGACAAGACTGACTTATTCTACCACCAGAGTGACCGTTTGACCCTGGTGGGGATCTTTACCCTTGCATCTAGAATTTCCGTTCTGTGGTTCCATACCTTTAGAAGGAAACTCTGAAGTGGCCTGAAATGTAGCCTTGCCCATTGGATGGATGGCATAGTCGAGGTTAAGTTCCTAGGGTTAACCCTTCTGACTGACATTTCCTAATTTGTCTGTAGCATAGCTACGACATTCTGGACTTTTGGTTTTCTTCTCTTCTGGAAGAAAAATTCTTTGCTCCACTGAGCTTATCTGATACCCCAGAAATTGTACTTGCTGAGCCGGATAGAAGTTTGATTTTTGAAGATTTACGATCCAACTCAAGGCTTCTAAGTAGTAATGGACGAACATCTGATGGAACGGTTTGCGAACGCGATCGCGCACAAATGTTCACGAACCACAGGTTCGCGGCGGGTCCTATTCATTTTAATGGCAGGCGAACATTAAAAACCTCCAGGTCATATTTGCAGCCACAAAATACTTACTAGCTGTGCACACATAGTCCCACAACATGGACACTGACATACCAGAAGTATTAAGCGAATATGGGATTGACCACGACAAGCTTTCTTTTTTTAATCGAACGCACCTTCTGCAACTTCCCACTTTGGCTCAAGCCTGGTGCTCCTGCCTTACCCCTACCACCCCTGCGGAAGGGCCTGCCTCTTCCTTTGCCTGTCATTTTTTAAATGACCCTGTGACAAAAGTCTCTAGAGGAGTGCAGTATTTGTGGAAGAAGGTATATAACACCCCACTTCAATCTGCCGTTTTGGGGGGCCAATGGTCTATCACACCAGTTATAATACTTTTTTCTAATTGCGTTTGTCACTCTTTGTAATATCGCTGCAGAACCGCTCAGCAGTCACAATGCTGCACAGTAGAAATGCACTATACTATGCTTTCTATAGTTGAAAATATTTTATACGTATATTACACCCCTATATACTGCACACCAAAATAGTACACCTATACCCGTTCCCTAAAAGGACTTTTGTGGACCTATATTCATTAGCGATTTGTGCCGCTACAATCTGTCCCTGCGACACACAGCAACCTCTCCCTACACTGACAAAATAGCTGCAGAACTGCTCAGCAGTCACAATGCTGCACAGTAGAAATGCACTAGAATATGCTTTCTATATTTGAAAGTATATTATAAGTGTATTACACCCCTATATACTGCACACCAAACAATAGTACACCTATACCAGTCTTTAAAAGGACTTTTGTGGACCTAATAGCTAGTGATTACAAACTGTCCCTGCTCAACACAGCAACCTCTCTCCCTACACTGACAAAAGACAGAATGTAAAATGGCAGCCAGATCAGGTCTATTTATAAGGTAGGGGGTATGTCCATGTGCTGAAATGTCTCAATTGGCTGTCCTGTACCACATGATGGATGTGTCATGTGTCAAAGTTCTTCACAATGTAAAAGAATATGGCAGCCGCAAACAGTGCCATATGTCCGCCGGTTTGGCGAATAGCGAACACGCAAAGTTCGCCGCAGGGCGAACCGCAGGGCCATCTCTACTTCTAAGTGACTGCAGGCCTTGCCCAGGTCTTCAAGCAATTTCTCCTTGGAAGGGGCAAAATAGAGGAGGTCATCCAGATACGGGATGACTGCAATCCCTTGAAGGCAGAGAGGGGAAGAGGGCTTCTGCCATCACCTTTGTAAAGACTCACGGGCCAAATGAAAGGCCGAAGGGAAGGGGCTTGAATTACAGATGCAGCACCTCTGTCCCCATATTGATGATCATACTCATAAATGTTTAAGAATGAGGGGCTATAGGGATATGTAGGTAAGCATCTCTCATATTGATCGATGCCATGAAACATTCCTTGGTCAACAGATTTGAGACTTTCTGAAAATCGAGTCCATACGAAACCTTTTGTATAGGACTGACCTGTTTAACGGCTTTAAGTTGAGGATCAAACGAAAACTTCCGGATTTTTTTTAAAATCAAAAATATATGGGAATAGAAACCTTGACAACATTCCTCCAGAGGTACCCGAGTCACAACCCCTTGTTGCATCAGATCTTTTAATAGGTTCTTCATAGCTAGGGACTTTGTAACAAACCTACCAAGGGATGCAACAAAGTATCTTTCTGGAGGAAGATCCAAAACATATCTTGTATCCTTCAGACAGCATGCTCAGAATATACTGGTTTTCTGTCATGGTTGCCCAATAAGGCAGGACATTTTGAAGCCATCCTCACACTTGCAATAAGGAGTCATTGTGGTTTTCTGGTTGATGCAGGAGGATGGAAAAGGACATTCCATTTGCCTCTCTGCGCTGACCAACTTCTTCTTTTCTCTTGGGGGTTATTACTTTGTTCCTGAGCCCTTTGAGGTCGAAAAAGCCATTTAACTGGTTGCTTCTTTTTCTTGACAGGGAATGACTTGTTTTTTATCAGCTGTCCTGTCAAGAACTGAATCTAATATAAGCCCCCTGTCCACAGACCCCCACAACCACCAGGCAAGGGTTGTGAGGCTGAGGCCCTTGTCCCCATCAAGATGGGGACAAGGTGCTTTGGGGGGCTGTTCTAAACACGGGAAACATGCGCCACTTTACAGGCATACTATAGACACCCCCCAGGTATGAAATTTAAAGGAATATTTCACTTTTATTATTTCACTTTAAGCATTATTAAAATTACTGCTCCCGAAAAAAACAGCCATTTTTAAAACTTTGTTTGCATTGATACATGTCTCCTGGGGCAGGACCCAGGTCCCCAAACACTTTTTACGGCAATACCATGCATACAAGCCTTTAAAATTAGCACTTTTGACTTCTCCCATAGACTTTTAAAGGGTGTTCTGCGGCTTTCGAATTTGCCGCAAACACCCCAAATTGTTCTCTATTCGGCGAACACCCGATGTTCAAGTTGAACTTACGTTCGACTCGAACATCAGGCTCATCCCTATGCACTAGGTGTTCCCTGCCAGAGGAAACACAAAAAACTGGCAACATGCGGGAAGGAGCCTCCTTTTGAAGTCCGGTGGAAGTGTGTTTCCTGTTGACAAGTGGGAGGAGCCACTCTCTGGTGCTGTCCTGAAAGACATTTAGGGGAAAAAAAAACATTTAATACGCACAGAGGTGCTTTTATTCATTCATTATTTAAAGTAAAACCCTTATCCCTAAAGGGGGAAAAAAAAAAAAAACTGTTGCTGTAACTGCTTAGCTGGAGTTGGGCTTTAAAGTGATATTAAAGTCTTGTTTTTTTTTTGTTTTTAACAAACACGTTATACTTACCTACTCTATGCAGTGGTTTTGCACAGAGCAGCCCCGATCCTCCTTCTCGGTTCCCTTGCCAACGATCCTGGCCCCTCCCTCCTGCCGAGTTCCCCCACAGCAAGCAGCTGCGCTGTGTTTCCCTATTCAGATATAGAGCCATGGCTCGGCCCCACCCCCTCTCTCCTGTCTTTGGCTCACTGACTTTGACAGCAGCAGGAGCCAATGCTCTCGTGCAACAATGCTGTATCGAGATGGGGCTCAAGTAAGGATTAGGGGGGGGGGGGGGGGCTGCTGCTCACAGTATAGAATGCATTAAGGTAAAAAACCTTCTGCCTTTAGAACCACTTTAATTTGTTAGTCAAGTCCTAGTCTAACACTACCCTCTTCCCAGATTGGTGCTGTCCAAAGAAGTCTCTGTTCTACTTTCTGTGCAGATACCCCAAAACTGGAAAATGTATTACTGGCTGAATCACCAGGTGAAAGTAAAAAAAGGGGGGAAAAGCCTAAAAAAACTAAAAATAAATGCAGCCCCCCTCATCTAAGGACTTCCAAGCTGCAAAATATTTAATTCTGGGGTTAATACTGCTTTAATTTGGTGATTGATGCAGCAGCTTGGGCTTTGTTTACCTTTTTTGCTCTGCAGGTGATCCTAATCTTGAGTTGATCGCTTCTGGTGTTGAGGCTTCAGTAGTGTAAGGGCTCTTTCACACGGGGCGGATCAGTGCAGATCCGCCCCGTGGATAGCCGCTTGCTCAGCGGGGATCGCCGTAGTGATCTCCGCTGAGCAGTAGGATGACAGGTCCGTCTCTGCACTCCGTGCAGGGACGGACCTGTCAGAGCGCCGCTCTCCCTATGGGAGATCGGGTGACGACGGACCGTAGCGTCCGTCGTCACCCAATCCGCTCTGCAGACGGATGAAAAAATGGGGTTTTCCTCCGTCTGCAGAAACGGAGCATGGCGGGCACGGACGAGAGCGGGTGTCAGCGGATGCTCATCCGCTGACACCCGCTATCCCATAGGGATACCTGTATGTCCGTTTTTCATCCGAAAACGGATGGATGAAAAACGGACATACGGTCCGTCCGTGTGAAAGAGCCCTAAGGCCCCTTGCACACTGGGGCGTTTTTCAGGTTTTTTCAGGCGCTTTATCGTTAAAAAAAGCACCTGTAAAGCGCTTGAAAGAAGCCTCATCTGCAATCCCAATGTGAAAGCCCAAGTGCTTTAAGAGCCCTTTCACACTGCCAGCGCCCGAAAAAACGCTCGTAAAGCGCTGCTTAAACTAGCAGCGCTTTACCAGCTTTTTTTAAAGCGCTGCTTAAAAGTGCCCACAAAGCGCTGCTGCCAAAGGCGCTTTTTTGACGTTTTTCAGGCACTTTTGGGGCGTTTTGCAAGCGCTTCCCATTGATTTCAATGGGAAGGGGCGCTTTAGGAGCGGTGTATTCACCGCTCCAAAAGCACTGCAAAGAAGCTGCTTGCAGGACTTTTTTTGACGCCTTGCCAGCACATCGCCTCAGTGTGAAAGCACTCGGGCTTTCACATTGGGATTGCAGATGAGGCTTTTTTCAAGCGCTTTACAGGCGCTTTTTTTTAATGCTAAAATGCCCCAGTGTGAAAGGGATCTCAGTGTGAAAGCACTCGGGCTTTCACATTGGGATTGCAGATGAGGCTTCTTTCAAGCGCTTTACAGGCTCTTTTTTTAACGATAAAGCGCCTGAAAAACGCCCCAGTGGACGTATTGATCCACCCCATGAAGATCCGCTGCTCAGCGGGGATCGCTCAGCTGATCCCCGCTGAGCCGGCTGATGGCAGGGCGGTCCCTGCACACTGTGCAGGGACCGCCCTGTCAGTTCTCCGCTCTTCTCTATGGGGGATCGGATGAACACGGACCGTCTGTCTGTGTTCATCCGATCCGCTCTGCAGACGGATGGAAAAATAGGGTTTTCCTCCGTCTGCAGAATCTGACAATATCGGAGGCGGATGATAGAAGGTGTCAGCGGATGCTCATCCACTGACACCCGCTATCCCATAGACATGAATGTATGTCCGTTTTTCATCCAAAAACGGATGGATGAAAAACGGACATACGGTCTGCATGTGTGAAAGGGGCCTAAGTTTGAAGAACCAATAACCGAGTTGTGAATATATATCCTCCCTAACAAATCACTGAGGATTTGGGTCAGTAGTGTGAGCTGATGAAAGATGATAAATGTTTGTATAAAACTTCCAGAGGGTTCTCTTCTTACTCAGGGCTGTGCTCAGAAGCAGCTGTTTTAAAAGTTCTCTGCTCCTGTAGAGACTGTGTAGAGTCTAGCTCTCAGCTACTGCTGTTCAAACTGTGCACTTTTGTCCTGCTGCACTTTAAAAAAAAGTGAACTCTGCAAGTCTATCGCTCTGCCCCTCAACGCACATCAACAGTCTCCTCATGCATCACTAATTTACTGACCGAAATATCAGTCTGGATGTCACACTACTTCCTCAAATGCAATCTATCCAAAACCAAGCTCATAATATTTCCTCCCTCACATACTCCTTCCCCCCCCCCCCCCGACTTCTCCGTCAATATCAGTGACCCAACCATCAACCTGTCCCCCCCTGTTCCAGGGTGCTAGGTGTAATCCTGGACTCTGAACTCTCCTTTCGGCCCCACATCCAATCCCTGTCCAAAAGCATGCTGCCTCAACCACTGCAACATCTCCAAAATACGCCCCTTCCTAACCAATACCACAACAATTCACACTATGGTCATCTCTTGACTTGACTACTGCAACTCCCTCCTCATTGGATTACCTTTACATTAGGTACTTCAGTTCATCATGAATGCTGCTGCCAGACGCTTCAACCTTACCAACCGCTCAGTGTCTACTACCCCTCTCTGCCAATCCATTCATTGGCTGCCATTCCCCCAACGAATCAAATTCAAACTAGTAACAATAGTTTACAAAGCCATCTACAACTCGGTCCCCAGCTACATCAATAACCTTGTCTCAATATACCAACCAAACCAACCATTCTCTTTATTCCTCCCAAGACTTCTACGATCTAGCGCCCTCTTCATTTCCTCCTATGCTCGCCTCCAGGACTTTTTCTGAGCCTTTCCCAGCCTATGGAACTCCCTACCCCATCTATGCGACTGTCTCCTACTCTGTCCACTTTTAGGCGATCCCTGACAACGCTTCACTTCAGAGAAGGCTATCCTGCCTCCACCTAAAAAACGTATTTCCTCTGTCTTCATCAGCTCTTCCCCCACAGTCATTACCTTTTGTATCACTCGATCCTTCATTTTTAGATTGATAGGCTCTAACAAGCAGGGCCTTCAGATTCCTCTTGTATTAAATTGTATTGTAACTGTGCTGTCTGCCCTCATGTTGTAAAGTACTGCACAAACTGTTGGCGCTATATAAATTCTGTACAATAATAATAATAATAATATTCACCCACAATACACATACGGCATTTATTTAGCCCTGCTCGGGTACATGAGTGTCTTACATGAGTAGTATCCAACATCTGCATTGACTGTAAGCCGCCCAATATCAAAGGTGTCTATCATGTTCGCGTCCCATTTCCTACGGTAGCTGGTGTCATGCAGGACGTCATAGAGAACCTCAGCAGAGACATCCTTGCAAACAATACGCATCTGAGAAACATAACAGACAAAAAGAAAAAGCAGACGTCAAGCAATGTAAATTGCAAACTCAATTCAAAATGTTAATAGGCAAGCATCCCAGAGTAACCCAATACCAGAGTAACCCAATACTTAATCTGCATCAAGGACTCCAAGCACTGTATTGAAGCAAGAAAGCAAGGATGATAGACAGCTACAAAGAAAATGGGAAGAAAAAGGTTTATAAATGGCACGACCGCGGCGGTCCGAATGGGACAGTGATGTGGTTCGCATTTGGCCCGTGGTCCGCCATTTAGTCTGTCTCACTTAGCCACTATTTAGCCAAGTATCTGCTGCACAGGGAATCTATTGGTTTCAGATGGCCGACTCATTGTAGATAGATTGAAATTTGGCCAGTTCAGCAGAAACTGGCCACATTTTCATCCATGTGTGGCAATTCCTGTTCTACAGAAGACAATTAGATCGACTTCTGTCAAACAGGAATGTTGGAATACTTTTGTCTATCAGTGCATTTTGATAGTGGGAGTCCAGCTGTCAGAATACAATGTCCCAGCAAGGGGGAGTGAATGAAAAAAACAAACAGGTGGATGGCGGAAATACAAGCAGAAGATACCCAAGCTCAACTGCCCAACTGAAAAATACTTGCTGAGATTCGATGCTCAGGCTGGGGGGGATCCAAAGCAGAAAATTTAGCTGCAACTCGATAACTCCTTGGTACTATCCTTTATTTGGCTAGGAAAAAAAAAAAGAAGGATAAATACCAAGGAGTTATCGATTTGCTGGCTAAATTTCTACTTTAGGTGAATGGAGGAGTGCGTTGGCAGAACCAAAAAAAACAAATTAAAAAAAACAAACCACTACCCCCCCCCAAAATAAAAAAAATTTATGTATAGCCAGCTTAACACTGCAAAGCAGGTAGCAGAGCCTGTAAGTGTAAATACCAGATATAGCTGACAAAATGTACAAAGACAAGTGTGTCTTGGTTACAGCCAAGCATGGTGGTGGGAGTGTCATAGTCTGGGGCTGCATGAGTGCTGTCGGCACTGGGGAGTTACAGTTCATTAAGGGAACCATGAATGCCACCATGTACTGTGACATACTGAAGAAGAAAATGATCCCCCTCCCTTCGGAGACTGGGCCGCAGGGCAGTATTCCAACATATGCAGTGGTGTAAGGTGATGGACTGGCCAAGCATGTCTCCAGACTTAAACCCTATTGAGCATCTGTGGGGCATCCTCAAATGGAAGGTGGAGGAGCGCAAGGTCTCCATCATCCACCAGCTCCGCAATGTCATCATGGAGGAGTGGAATAGGACTCCAGTGGCAACCTGTGAAGCCCAGGTGACCTCCATGCCCAAAAGGGCTAAGGCAGTGCATGAAAATAACGGTGGCCACACATTGACACTTTGGGCCCAATTTGGACATTTTCACTTAGGATGTACTCACTTTTGTTGCCAGCGGTTTAGACATATTTTGAGGGGAGAGCAAATTTACACTGTTATACAAGCTGTACACACTACTTGTATTGTAGCAAAGTGTAATTTCGTCGGTGTTGTCACATGAAAAGATAAAATATTTACAAAAATGTGAAGGGTGTACTCACTTTTGTGAGATACTGTATACATCACAGATATGCCAGCTAGCCCCTCTCATTAGTGACATTAAGGTTAGCCAATTAATTGTGGTACAAGGAGGTGACACAAAATAGCTGGCCCAAAAGGATAGGGAAATAAACTTCTGCTCATAAAAATCAAGGTAATGATGAAAAGTTTCCATCCCTGAGACAGGGTATGTTCACACCAGCCACTACGTTTTAACCCAGCAGCTGGTGTGTGGTGCCGCCCAGCCTGATCAGTGCAGGGCTCCAGCGCTGATCCTGACACCGTTCACTTTTTTTTTTTTTAACTAACTTTATTGAAACATCACATTTAATAAAGCTCAGGCAGTGGATTGCCTCGCAGTGCACTGCATGCGGTACTTTTCCCACCACACACCGTCCCCACACCAACGCAACATTGTTGTGTGAACTGGGCCGAAAAGGAGACTAGGCATTTTGGCTTGTCTTGCGGTGGGACTGTGCTGGAATAGCTGCCCAATGCAGTCCCACTGCAAATGGCGTGTATGTGCACTAAAGCTTGTAGCAAAGGTACCGAAAAAAAAATCTAAGCATTTTACGTACTGCGGATGAAAGCCTCTTGTCTAATAGAGAATAGTTTCATTGCTTTTAGATGAACAACAGAAAAACATCACAAATTGAAATGACTGTGGATAATATGTCACAGCTGGTGATATTAGCCAATATTTGTTCAGCTGCAGGAAAATCACAATTAAAATCATTTTGCATCACTGGTTTCTGCAAAGTAATTTTAAAGATTGTTTTCACACAGCAGATGCTCCTTTTTATCTCTAACTATTTAGGGTTACAAGTAACCAAAAATTTTAATATTAACCACTTGCCACCCAGGCCAATTCTGCCATTTCTCTTCTACATGTAAAAATCATAATCTTTTTGCTAGAAAATTACATAGAACCCCCAAACAGTATATATGTTTTTTTTAGCAAAGACCCTAGAGAATACAATGGCAGTCATTGCAACTTTTTATCTCACACGGTATTTGTGCAGCAATTTTCCAAACGTGTTTTTTTTTTTTGTATAAATGTGAAAGATGAAGTTACACTGAGTAAATAGGTACCCAACATGTCACTCTTCAAAATTGCACATGCTCGTGGAATGGTGCCAAACAGTGGTACTTAAAAATCCCCATAGGCGACGCTTTAAATTTTTTTACTGGTTACATGTTTTGAGCTACAGAGTGGTTTGAACACCGTTTTCATATGTGGGCGGGACTTGCATATGCATTTGCTTCAGCGTGCGAGCACACGGGGACAGGGGCGCTTTAAAAAACAAAAAAAATATTCTTAAATTTTACTTTTTTTTCTCTATGGTAAACATCCGGCGCAGGCGGATCCTATCTCCAACTCTCCGATGGAAGCGTTGAGTAGGTAGACGCACCGGAATGTGGCGGGTTGGGGGGCACGGGTGGGGGGGCACGTCCCCTCTCACCACCCATAAGAATGATCAAGCTGTGGAACAGCCGCTATAAATATTCTTATGGTGTAGGGAATCGCCGACTGAAAAAGCAGATATCTAAACGATGCCTGTAGGCATCTTTCAGATATACCTGCACAAAAGCAAGGATGTCATATGACAGCCGGCGGGCGGAAAGTGGTTAAAAAGGGGAAGTCCCCCTTATGGTACACTCGCAGAGTTCATCTTTTCAGAGTATTGGCTTCCAATGTTTTCATCAGTGAAGTATTAGCACAAAAAATGGAATGAATTTTAGCCAACTTAACTAGTTGGCATGGTGGACAGGACCTTTCCCTTTCCCCAATTTATGTACTGGTGGCACTGCACACCTAAAATGTTGTCAACATGTAATTCCAGTGGCCCCCAACAGGTGTCTCCCAGCAGTCACTGGAATCATGCACTGCCAAAGCCTGGCCGATGTTTGAAAGCTCAAGTGAACCAATGTGTGACATTTATTACTGTAACAAACTTAGGCTACATATATAGTAATAAATCTGTCCTCATACTTTTTTTCTTCTATTGCTAAGTAATGCAGCAAGGGTGAAAAATATAGTCAGACCGTGGCTCTCAAACAAGCAGCAGCCTGGCTTTCCAGCATTTAGGCCATTTTAGGACATTCATGTCCAGAACTGTATTGTGCAACGAAACTGTAAATTTTAGCAGAATGTAATGAATTATACAATAGCATGGGCACATTTTTTTTTTAATGCAGACAGTGCAGATCAATGTAATGAAACCAAAGACAGCCAGCAAACCCACATTTTTATGAAGAGGTCAGCAATGGCCACCTTTATATTTCTGTAATTTTTAAGCATTTCAGTTCCAAAGCACTAGTTAAGTGACCCTGTCATTCATTTATTTACTAAAGCTGGAGAGTGCAAATACAGGATCACTTCTGAATAGAAGTCAAACAGCTTCCAGGTTTTATTCCCAAAGCAGACATTACATAAGAATATTTTTAGTTCATTTGTCAGTGTTTTTGATTTCTTTTACATAATAAAATGTAACTGAAATCTTAGCAAACATCAACATTTTTCATTATAACAATCTTCCTCCCTAGTCACACATACCTCCCAACATTTTGAGATGGGAATGAGGGACACCTACTAGCAAATGTATTTAGGCATAGGACACGCCTCCTGTCACACCCCTTTAAAGGAGAATTAACCCCCCCCCCCCCCAAAAAAAAAGGTTAATTAAATCCACAAGGGCTTTTTACCACTGTTTTTCCTTTATATTGACTTTTAAAATTTACAAATGCAGCCATTTAGAATTTGGATGAAAGGTTTAGCACTGGGAAACACTTTTTTAAAGATAAAAAGTGCATTTTATATACAACTATATAGATCAGACCAAAATGAGGACAAATGAGGGGGAAAGAGGGACCGGGGAACATTGCTCCAGATAGGCTTGTTACACCTATACATTTCACAGGAATCTGTCGCATCTGCTCCTGATGACTGGAGAAGCATCTACGAAACGCGTCAAGCTATACTTGATGCCATAGTGATACTTACTACGCCCTGATGATTTTATTATTTAAATAATTTTTTATTCAGTACAATTGTATCTAGATAATGTGACCATGAGTATAGGTACCGGGCATGCCGTTCTCGGCACTTGTGGGCTATAATACTGCCTTATTTTTTATCATTTGATCATCTTGTACTAATTTTGAATCATGTGTTTATCTATTTATACCTTGTATGATTAGGTCTACGCCTTGTACTGATTACTTGTATAATATATATATATATATATATATATATATATATATATATATATATATATATATATATATAATATATATATATATAAAAAAATACTCTTTTATTATACATTAATGATCAATAAAATAACTTTCACTCCAATCTCAGCATTTCAACTGCTTCATCTAAAGTCCAAATTTACTTTTGAGTATTGCTCCAGATCAGGGACAGTCCTTCGAAATCAGGAACAGTTGGGAGCTATGGTCACATACTCACTTTATTTCATGTGCGCTTATCCAGAAGCATCCAACACAGCTAACATTTTTGACCCCCCAAAGTTTTCCTGGAGGCATTAAAGTCTTCAGTGCTAAATATATACATTGTGTGTGTGCATTTCATAACTCTTTTGTACAATGAAGTTCATAAAAAGCTAGCTGGTCAGCCCCACACTGGGTCATGTTCCGGTCACTCATCTCAGTCTGCTTTCCTTGAGCTTTTTCGTCACAGCAAGTGTTTGAGCTCTGCTGTAACTAGAAACCATTACCTAGTAACCCAAACTGATCTCCGGTATCAGGTATACAGAGAGAGGTGCATTATTCATGGCTCCCTCCTCCCATACGTCTCTGTAGACCTCTGTGCAGGAAGTGACAGCTTGCGCAATGAATGGAATGTCAGTGGCCCTTCATTAGGGTCACCTCAATATTTAATGAACCCCCAGCTCTGATGCTGAGTAATTAGAGAAGTGCCCTTTATTTTGCCTGTGCTTGCTTTGTTTTGATTATTTCGCACACTTATTAATGCAGCAGTTTAATCTCAGTGGGTGAGCAGCGATGGAAACCGTTTGAATATCAGATGCCCGCAGAGTCCGTTTGAGCATACATTACAAAGTTCCCAAGCTCACGATGGTCCCTGTGGCCAGGCAGGGCTTCAGATTTTTAAATCATGAAAGAATAGGTCACTAGATGTAAAAGAAAAGAAAAAAAAATAAGAAAGAAGAATATATCTTATGATCAGTACTAAACATTACAGGATACTAACACAAGCAAATGTATCTAAATATTAACATTAGGTTACGTTATATTTAAAATATATGTAAAACACACCTACTAAAATGTCATAAGCTTTAAAAAGTTCATGCAATTTTAAAAGTAATTTCATTATTTTTAAACCTGCAGCTTTTAGTAAAATAATAATTCAAGACCCTGCTATTAAGGCCCTTGTGAAGTTACTTTCTGTTATAGGGTGACAACATTCTGTCCCCTTCTAATTTTGCTCCAGCTTTTTCACCCAGTCACGTGGGCTTTTGATAGATGTATGGTCTCCAGTTGCCATGCAATGCCATGCAGCCATTGCTGAAGTGTGATGTACACAAGGTAGCTGCAGGAGATCAGCAGCACTGAGAAGCAGCAAAGGATAGAGACAAAAGTATTTTAGTTGAAAAGTACAATTGCATAATACTTCAGTTAACTATAAGTTTGAGTTTACAGTATGTCCTCTTTAAAAGATGGATAAATTACCTAGTTCATATCACAGATCTGAAGACTTCAGATCGGCCCCAATTCCGGCACCTTCAGGCCTAGGAGCAGCCCCAATTCCTGCACCTTCAGGCCTAGGAGCAGCTCCCAATGTCTGCACCCTCAGACCGACCCCAATTCCTGCACCTTCAGACCTAAGACCTTCAAACCTCAGATCAACCCCTAGTTCCCAAAATTTTATAAAAAATAAATCCTTTTTTTTTTGCATAGGACAAAAAGAAGTATGAACTCAAAAAGGTGTGAGCTGTGTCAGCACTTTATGTGTTATTCTATCAGAAAAGAATAATCTAGATAATCACCTTAGAGAAAAGCATAAATCAGTGTCATCACACCACAATATTAAATAAAAAAATCATAAAAAAGGTCCAACTTTTCAAAAATTATACAATACAGACTTTAAAATTGAAGGTAAAAAAAAACCTTCTCTATGCAGAAGCCCCTCCCCCCAATACTTACCTGAGCCCCATCACGATCCAGCAATGCACAAGATATATATGTGTGTGTGTGTGTGTGTGTGTGTGTGTGTGTGTGTGTGTGTGTGTGTGTGTGTGTGTGTGTGTGTGTGTGTGTGTGTGTGTGTGTGTGTGTGTGTGTGTGTGTGTGTGTGTGTGTGTGTGTGTGTGTGTGTGTTCGCCCTGAAAAAAAAACTCGCAATCTGCTCTGAGCGCCTGGCGGTCGTCTCGTGAGTCGGGACTCGGGAGTGGGACAGACTCAGTCTCATCAGGACTCAGAAATCCTGGCTGGCCTGTAATGCACACAGTGCGGCTCTCTCTGGTCTCTGGCAGTTGTCACGGTGCACACAGTCGAATGCGCTTGCTTGCTGGGAGCGTATTGCGGAAGCAGGCTGAGCTCTGTGAAAACCAAAAGTTTGCGAGGGTAAAGTGCCCCGCCTCACATTTTCATCCCGTTTTCGTTATTTAACGAAAACGGATATGATTTTCGCCAAAGTTTTCATCAGTGAACAAAAATATGCTGTACATTTCATTTAGTTTTCGTCACTGTAAAAATGCCGGTCGTTGTCCTATTGGAAGATAAACCTTCGCCCCAGTCTGAGGTCCAGAGCGCTCTGGAGCAGGTTTTTGTCAACGATGTCTCTGTACTTTGCTGCATTCATCTTTCCCTCGATCCTGACTAGTCTCCCAGTTCCTGCCGCTGAAAAACATCACCACAGCATGATGCTGCCACCACTATGCTTCACTGTAGGGATGGTATTGTCCAGATAATGAGGCTTCCTCCAGACATGACACTTGCCATTCAGGCCAAAGCGTTCAATCTTTTTGTTTCATCAGACCAGAGAATTTTGTTTCTCAGTCCTTCAGGTGCCTTTTCGAAAACTCCAGGTGAGCCATCAAGTGCCTTTTACTGAGTAGTGACTTCTGTCTGGTCACTTTACTATACAGGCCTGATTGGTGGAGTTCTGCAGAGATGGTTCTTCTGCAAGGTTCTCCACAGAGAAATTCTGGAGCTCTGTCAGTGACCATCGGGTTCTTGGTCACCTCCCCGACTAAGGCCCTTCTCCCCAGATTGCTTTGTTTGGCTGGGCGGCCCGCTTTAGGAAGAGTCCTGGTGGTTCCAAACTTCTATTTACGGATCATGGAGGCGCCTGTGCTCATTGGGACCTTCAATGCTGAGACATTTTTTTGTACCCTTCCCCAGATTTGTGCCTTGATACAATCCTGTCTAGGAGGTTTTAGCTCTGACATGCACTGTTAACTGTTGAATCAACTGCAATTACTATAGGTGGACTTCAATCAAGTTGTAGAAAAATCTCAAGGATGATCAGTGGAAACATGACGCACCTGAGCTCAATTTTGAGTGTCATGGCAAAGGCTGTGAATACTAAGGCCCCTTTCACACATGCGGACCGTATGTCCGTTTTTGGATGAAAAACGGACATACATGCATGTCTATGGGGTAGCGGGTGTCAGCGGATGAGCATCCGCTGACACCCGCTATTGTCCGCCTCCACAATTGTCCGGTTCTGCAGATGGAGGAAAATCCTATTTTTTCATCCGTCTGCAGAGCGGATCGGATGAACACGGACAGACGGTCCGTGTTCATCCGATCCTCCATAGAGGAGAGCGGAGAACTGACAGGGCGGTCCCTGCACAGTGTGCAGGGACCGCCCTGTCATCAGCCGGCTCAACGGGGGAACAGCTGTGCGATCCCCGCTGAGCAACGGATCTTCACGGGGCGGATCATTACGGATCCGCCCCGTGTGAAAGAGCCCTTATGTTCATGCAATTTTTTCATTAAATTTGCAAAGATTTCAAAACAAACTTCTTTCACGTTGTCATTATGGGGTATGGTTTGTAGAATTTTGGGGAAAATAATGCATTTAATCCATTTTGGAATAAGGCTGTAATATACCAAAATGTGGAAAAAGTGAAGCCCTGTGAATACTTTCCAGATGCACCGTATTAGTTACTAAACAAATAGTAACGGCAAAAAAAAATAGGTGACCCATAAAGTTTGCCCACTTGTTTTTATTCAATTTAAAAATTTTTCTTCTTGTATAAGCTCTTTTTTCTGAATATAGGTCAATTTTTATCCAAGCATGTGTAAATTGAAAACATGGTTGGGATAAACAAAAAAAAAAAGGCTAAAAAAGGTTTATTGTGCAAGGTATGTTATAGAAAATTGAAAAACTTATTTTGTTGAATCTTGCTTTAGGTTTATTAAAACTCTGCCAGATCCTTGCATTTCTATCCTCCACAGAGAAATCCCTTTGTTGTTACAGCAAAGGGGGGGGGGGGGGGGGGGGGTGGGGGGCAGGGGGGGGGGACGGGACTGCGTCTTGTCATCTCATTATCTTTCATTCATAATTAATTGGAACACAAAACGACTCTTTTGAAGCCACCAGCAGTCTCTTGCTAAGCTATTCACAGCCAAAAGGAAACAGACTCTGCAGCTTTATGTAGATACAGAAACTAGGTGTAGTAGCTCATCTGTTAACCCCTTGCTAGGTAAACGTTGCATCTAACAAAATCAGAAGCTGCACTGTTTTTCAGCAGTATATAGAGAACAATTGCAAATAATTGCCAGAGACAATGTAGAGGTACAGCTTTGTACGCCATGTTCCTGCATTAAACTGAACTCTTGGTTTTGCCGACTTCAGCATTTTGTTCACATATTTCTATGGAGAATCCACTAGGAAGCGACTAATACCACCATTGTGATGTTACTAGTCTGTGAAACTGGACAGATTTTGCAACAATTTGTTATCTTTGAAGACTAACTAAATGTTGCCATGTCCCAGGTCCCCTTTGGTCTAATGAGAACCTCCAGAGTTAGGGATAGCGGACATCCTATGTAGAGTGGGTTAAGAGGTATGGTGGGTGTAATGCAAGGTACATTCATGAGTGCCAGACACTTCTTGAATGCAAAGAGATTTATTGTCTCTTAAACAGAACTGTGGGAAGAGAGGGTTTAGGGCCAGGACACCCTTTAGTAGTTGCAATGTTAATTGGCAGACTCCGAGACTTCTATAGGTAGACAGCCATGCAGGGAAAGGCACCCAGCCGGACACCACATCTGCACGTGTAGACACGCTGTCTCCTATGGCAACAATCTTGAATAGTTTCTAACAAAGGTTACAATGAACGCTCACTTCCTCTTCGATCTCCTATTGTAGATCTTCACTCAACTGAGCTCCCAGTCTCTCACTAGACTTGCTGATCCACTGTCACTGGATCTCCTGAGCTCTTCCAAACTTCTTTCTGCATCTTCCTCAAGTGTCACCCCCACTTCCCTGCTGGGTCCCTAGCTTGGCATCCAAGATACTCCTCAAGCGTCACCCAACTGGCCTGCTCGGTCCCTGGCTTGGAACACAAGGCTGCTCTGCAAGCATCACCTCTGCTGGCTGGGTCCCTGTCTTAACACCTGCTGAAGTTTCCCAATTCACCGTCCCAGATTGGTAAGAATACTGCTCCGGTACTTGCTTCAGCTACTCACAGTGGTCCCTGGTAAAAAAAAAAAAAAAGGTGGATGGTCCGCTTAGTGGCAACAGCTGCCCCTCTACCTCTGACCATGACAAGTTCTTCAGCCATCAGAACCGTCATTTCTGGTTGGACTGCAAGCCGCAGTCCCAACCCTATGCTGTCCTCTTGCTTCTGGATAGGCCCTCAGACAGCCTAGCAGCCAGATGTCCCCGGGATAGTCCTCAGGCTCTGGCCTAGCAGCCCAGAGCAGCACAACACGTCCACCCAGGCAGCCATCCAGGTGGCACAGAACTCTGATCACCTGACCTTACCCAAATAGGCTCTCCCATCAGGCTAAGGGACCATTGGCTGAGATACCCCATCTATTCCTAATCTGTCCTTGCAATGCCCCGGTCTTATCTAATGCCACCAGATACCCTACCATCTAGTGACAGAAGAGAGAAGTGCAGAAATTCCAGAATTAGGGTGGACTCAATTGATCAAGGCGACTATACCTGGCAGGTAAATTTACTTGCAACCCTGCCTAAACATCAGGGTGCTACATCAAAGTAAAAAGAATTGTTTACAATTGTGGCACATGAGCAGTGAAATATTTACTCTCAGCCCATTCTCTGAATCTAAAAGATATGGAGGACAAAACTTGGTCAATGCAACATCATGAGAGTTACATCATCAGTAGCTAGCCAATGAGAAGGTGTCAGTTCACAAAAAAGATAGCAGCAGGAACAGGGAATGTTCAATCTTCTGTACACACTTGAACATTATGAAAAGAGCTGCCACTCTCCAATTTATGATCGATGTGAAGTGAGGAGGATGATCTCCCTCAGCCAAGGGTAGCAGGAAGCAGGCCCGGACTGGGTCAAAAAATAGGCCCGGGCATTTTAGACTGAGCAGCCCAGGGACCCGGGGGGGGGGGGGGGTGGGGTGGGTCAGTCCTCCACGCTGTAATGTGCAGGGTCACTCATATAAATATAAAGGGGACTCGCACAGACCACCCCTACATCAGCGTCCGCACAGACCACCCCTACATCAGCGTCCGCACAGACCACCCCTACATCAGCGTCCGCACAGACCACCCCTACATCAGCGTCCGCACAGACCACCCCTACATCAGCGTCCGCACAGACCACCCCTACATCAGCGTCCGCACAGACCTCCTTAGAGTCTTCAGAATTTCCACTTCCCTGATTTAGGGGGTAATGCTGTGGACACTGGTGTAAAGGGGAACTCTGATGTAAGGGGGTCTCTGCTCAAAGCCCCCCCCCCCCCTTGCATCAGTGTCCACAGAGCACCCTGCAGCTTTTAATCTTGTGTTAAATCTTCCTTCACATCTCCCCGGGATGTGTGGGCGGGGCAGACACAGGGGGCGTGGGAGGGGCAGACAGGAGTAGAGATGCTGGAGGAGCAGTGTCTGAGCAGATGACATTAGCGGCGGATTGGCTGAGCTGTGTGTGAGAGAGACACACAGCTCAGCCAATCAGCCGCTAACGTAATTTGTAGTTGCGCCGAAGCCCGGAGAGGACACAGGCTGTGTTGACCCTCTCCAGGCCGTGGGCACAGCTTACCTCTTGCTGTACGGCCCGGCCGCCTGATCATCAACAGGCCACGGAGCGAGCGGCCCTAGCTCACTGGACAAATGCCCAGTCTGCCCTATGGCCAGTCCGGGCCTGGCAGGAAGGGCATAGCAGCTGCTTCCCTGCATTTAAAAATTAAAAATGGGGCTTCAGAAGACTTAAAGTGGTTGTAAAGTCAAAAGGATTTTTATCTTCATGCATTCTATGCTGCCTGGATCTCTTCCTCCTCATTAGCTGAGACAGCAGCGTGGCACCATTGGCTCCCAATCCAGTGAGCCAATGAGGAGAGAGAGGGGGTGGTGCCGAACCTGCGGCTGTGTGTCTGAATGGACACACAAATCGATGGTTTGGCTGCCCCAATAGCAAGCTGCTTGCTGTGGGGGCACTCGGCAGGAGTGAAGGGCCAGGGGCTGTTCTGTGCAAAACCACTGCACAGAGCAGTAAATATAGCATGTTTTTTTTTTACCCCATTTAAAAACAACAAACTGAGGTCTTTAGTATCACTTTAAGCTGACCATAGATGGATTGAATTTTGAACCAAAAACTTTAGGAAAATGTTGTATGAAAAGTTAATTCGCTTTTCTAATCATTAGTAGGCCAAATCAGCATTCATTTTGGACCACAGAGACAAGAAAATTCAAAGTATAATTATTGGGATGGAACATTTTTCTAAAACAAAATTTCTAAGCATTTGTGGTTTGTTCGTTCATTCCAAAATCAAACGTTAAAATTAAAACAAAATCTTTCTAACTTTTGTATGTCCATAAAATTTTTCTACAAATGGCCTTAAGACCCCTTTCACACTGGGAGTTTTTCAGGTGCTTTTGGGCTAAAAGTAACGCCTGTAAAGCCCCTGAAAAACACCTCCCCTGCAGTCCCAGTGTGAAAGCCCGGGTGCTTTCACACTGGGGCGCTGCGCTGGCAGGAAGTTAAAAAATGTCCCGCAAGCAGCATCCTTGGGGCGGTGTGGGAGTGTTGTATACACCGCTCCTCCCCATTGAAATGTATGGGCACCATTGCTGAAGAACCTGTAAAGTGCCTCAGCGCTACACAGGCGCATTTAACCCTTTATTTGGCCGATAGGGGGGGGTTAAATGCGTCCCGCTAGCGACCGAATAGCGCCGCTAAAATGACCGTACATCGCTGCTAAAACTAGCAGCGTTTTACTTTTCTAAGAATTTTTGTTCAAAACTATCTATGGTCAGCTTTAGCGATCTGAAGTCTATTTAAAAAAATCCATTTTTTCCTACAGTCCCACAAGCGGTAGTTCAAACAAGAAGACCCGCTTCTCCAGGTGAGGTTTTGAAAGCCTGATGATCTGGACAGGTGTTCGCCTCCGTATATATATAAAAGTAGAAATGGCCGCACTCTGTACTCGATCAAAATTATTTTATTCAGAACATCCCAAAGTGTTGACAGAAAGCTGGTAGATGCATTTCACACACTTTGATGGTGCTTCATCATTAGCTGCATTTTACACACGTCAAGTGTGCTTAATCATTAGCAATGGGCAGTTTTTGTCCCCATTAGGTCTTTACAGTTCTCATATGCTAGCCGTTTTGTATATAGAAGGTCATTTTTAACTAATAGATGTTGTAGGGCTCTGGGCCACATTTTCATTAGAGTCCATAGTAGTTTAGCTAGATCCCCAACAAAAAGCTGTCCTCATTATTTGTCCCTTTTACTTATAACATGCACATAATGTTACTGTATCTGACTGAAGGTGCGGCTTCCAGATATATTACTAGTGGATGGGGAACACAGGACCTGGCTCAGGCAATACAGCACCCAAGGCAATTCGAGTGACTCCAATTACAAGATAAAGTTAGAAGTAAGAACTTAGGTGGGGTTTTCCCCATTTAAACCTGAATAGAAATATCCAGTAAAGGATTCAGCTCTATACACCAGTGTAGTGTCTATTGAGGGGCACTACTCAAAGTGACAATTTTAAACTAACTACCTGTTAGCTTTACTCTTTTCAAAAGGGACAGATTCCATTAGCAAACTTTAGCAGCCCTTTTCATTTCATACTTTGGTAAGGTTCTGCTGACTGGGCACTAGCACTCCTTTTCGTTTTGTAAAAAAATGACTGAACTGGTTTTTAATTAGAAGAATTTTCTGCCAGTGCATGCAGTTCTTTGGCTTGGAAGAGCCGAAGCTGGAATATATCTTTTCAGAACACGTACAGAATTAGCCTCTGGAGAAAAATGTTTTGTTCCATTCTGGAATAAAGCCCTAAGTGCCCCAGAGCAACTTCCAGACAACAGGCCAAATAACACGGATACCCCTGCAACAATCTGTTAATTTTAGAAATAAGTGGTAAGAAATCTAAAAAAACTATTTCAGTTTTTCTACTTTTGTAAAATATCCAAAGTAATTAAACTATAACATTGTGCCTTGGCTAAAGTAAGGCCCCTTTCACACTGGGACGGTTTTCAGGCGGTACAGCGCTAAAAATCGCGCCTGTACACCGCCTGAAAAAACCGGCCCCGTTAACTCCAGTGTGAAAGCCGGCGGGCTTTCACACTGGAGCGGTGCGCTAGCAGGACGGCAAAAAAAGTCCTGCTAGCAGCATCTTTGGAGTGGTATAGGAGCGGTGTATTCTATACCGCTCCTTCCCATTGATTTGAATGGGACACCGTGGCAATACCGCCGCTACGGCGGCGCTCTGCGGGGGATTTTAACCCTTTTTCGGCGGCTCGCGGGGGGGTAAAACCGCACCGCGAGCGGCCGAATCCCGTGGGCAAGACGACGGTAAAGCAGCGCTAAATATAACGCTGCTTTACCGTCACCGCAGCTCCCGCCCCAGTGTGCAAGGGGCCTAACAGACCAATCAATTATTTAATCTGACTTGTTTATAGATGCAGCCCACCAGCTGAAATGTCTTAAAAAGAACATACACATTTTTACAGTTCCTATGCATTTTTTGGGCACTACTTTTAGTGTACCAGGTGCACATGTGGCATTGTACATGTGCCTGCATCCCCATGGCATTAAAACAAAAATCAAGCAGCTTTCGGTCATTCTAAAATAAGCCATTTGGGCCTTCAACATTGGAGGAGTTTTCTGAAAGAAGCACCTCTCCCAGAAGCCAGAACAGGAGTTTTCTGGTACCATGTCACTGCCTGGGTTACGTGGACATTTCCAGTTTGCTGTCCAGTGGCAGGGTTCTCTTATGATCAAGAAAAAAAAGGGGCGACATTAGCTCAAAAGGGATTGTTTGGAACTGGCCAGTGTAGGCACATTTGTGATGCTGGATTAGCGGTCTCCACACCAGCAAGGTAACCAGATGGTGAATGTAGGCGAGTATAAAAATAATGGGTTAGAGAGGTAAAGGGTTCAAGTTTTAAAGTAGAATGATGGGGCCAAGTGTAGAGGATAAATGTTAGGAAGATAAATGATAGTGGGGTGCAAGTACTGGCAGTGGAAATTCAAGTGGTTGTAAACTCCCGCAACTTTGTCCCATGTAAATCTGCATAAAAAAAACAAATGAACACTGCTTGTAGATATCTCCTTACTTGCTTAGTATTGTTGTAATCCTTTTTGTTCTTTAGAATGATGTCACTGAGCATGCCCAGATCACCCCTGATTTACAGCATGTGTACTTGTTTATCTATTATCAGGACTTTCTACGGCACACAACACTGAAATCCCAGGAGACTGCAGAATCATTCAGAGCTTCCTCCTACATCCCATGTGACATCACATGCAGTGTAAACCAGGGCATCGGACAGCGTTACTGCAGTCTTATCAACGGAAGCTGATAAGACTGACAAAGGCAAACACTAGATAATCGGCTATGAAATAAAACAAGTCAGCTATGAGCAGGGAAGCAGGGTTGCCATAGAAACATTGGCTTGAGAAGGAGGCTTGGTGAACAGTACAGGAAGTGCTCAATGTAAGGGCGTAAATACACTCCACTATGGACAATACTTAAGATGGCGCTGCCTAACCCCTGGAAACAAGTTTTTAAGTTTCTTTAAACAGCAAGTAATATTTGATTTGGGCTGGATTACAGTGGCTATAGTTTGATAATTACTTATTATAATGAACTAAATGAAAAGAAACATCAGAGTGGGAGAGTTTACTTCCTCTTTAAACGTTTTGGTGCCCAAGGCTCCACAGCCATATTATCCCATCAAACTAAAAAGTAATATTGCTAGAAATTGGATTTTAAGGAAATTTCCTAAACAAAAAAGCAGAAAATACATTTACAAAATGTTGATTAACCTCTTCCAGACTGCCGATGTACGGTCGGCAGAATGGCACGGGTGCGCAAAAGGGCGTACCCGCAAGTCCCTTGGTAATCCCAGGCTAGCGGGTGCACGCACGCCCGCCGGAGGGCACGTGCCTGCGGGTCCTGGGGACTCCATGTCCTCGGGTGGCCTGCGATCGCAACAAAGAGAGGCAGAACAGGGAAATGCCTATGTAAACAAGGCATTTTCCTGTTCTGCCTAGTGACATGACAGGGATTTACTGCTCCCTATCATCGTGAGAAATGATCTCTGTCATGTCCTAGGTAGCCCATCCCCCTACAGTTAGAACACGCTGCAGGAACATATTTAACCCCTTGACCTAGAGTTTAACCCCTTCCCTGCCAGTGACATTCACACAGTAATCAGTGGCTGTTTTTAGCTCTGATCGCTGTATAAATAGCAATGGTCCCAAAAGGGTGTCAAAAGTGTCCAATCTGTCTGCCGCAATCCCAATAAAAAAAAAAAAAAAAAAAAATTGCAGATCACCAGCATTACTAAAAAAATAAAAATAAAAAAAAGGAAGACATAAATCTATCCCCTATTTTGTAGGCACTATACATTTTGCACAAACCAATCAATATACACTTATTGCAATTTTTTTTATCAAAAATATGTAGAAGAAGAAGAATACAGATCGGCCTAAATTGAGAAAGACATTTTTTTATTTTATATATATTTTTGGGGGATATTTATTATAGCAAAAAGCTAAAAATATTGCTGTTTTTTCCAAAATTGCCGCTCTTTTGTTTATAGCGCAAAAAATAAAAACCGCAGGGGTGATCAAATACCACCAAAAGAAAGCTTGATTTGTGAAAAAAATTTATAATAAAAAAAAAAAAAAAGGATGCCAATTTTGCTTGAGTACAACATCGCACGACGGTGTAATTGTCAGTTAAAGCGACGCAGTGCCGAATCGCAAAAAATGCTCTGGTCAGTGTTAATTTTGTCAAAAACATTTTAGTCGACTAAAACAGCTGAAATGACTAAAACTAAATTGAAATTTGACTTCAAAATTAACACTGGTCTGTAGTGCATGTCCACACCTCAATGTAATAATAAATAACATTCAATTTTTCACTCCAGCAGTATATGATGAGTTTGCAAAATGTAGAGAATTGTTAACTAATGCATTACACCCATTAGATTTTAGACGACTAAAATTTGTTTTAGTCGATTAAATATGACTAAAACAATTGCAGACTAAAAAAAAATGGGACAAAAACTAAAATGCTTATGGTGAAATTAAAAATACAGAATCCAACATATCTTAGCCTTTGGCTGAGAGGCTGAGAGGTCTATAACTTGCTACCAGACAAGAATGTAACAGTTTTTTACACTATGTATGGTAGCAGAGTTCAATCATGGTAAGAGCATTTAGAGATTCATATAAAACAATTTTTAAATATCCTTTTCATTAAAATAAATGTTTACAGAAAAAGTATTACAAAGCAGACCTAAGAACAGAAAAATAAAAAAGGTTTTAAAGTGAAACAAACATACTTAAAGTAGAGTCCACATGGTCTTGGGTACAGTGCCAAATCCAGATCACAAAAAGAGAAAGTGATGTTGCAAGAGAATCTGGCCTTCAAATGGCAAATAAAGAGTCCCCAGCTGCTTGCACAGGTACCTTTTCTTGTTCACTGGCCAGGGTGGTGCAAAGCTATCCCACCCAAAATAAAGTCTGGGGGTGCTTCTATAATGCCCAGAGAGAAGCAGTTATGCCAGCTATCCCGGGTAAGTCTATATTACCATAGGACAAAGCATCACAATCCGAAAACCAGCATATCATTCATCAGAATGAAATAATGACAAATAAGATATATATCGCTAATATAGATTTCTCCTAGGTGGTCTAGACTTTTGAACTACACTTATGTTTGGCATTGAATTTTTTTTAATGTTAATGTAAGGACTTTTTAGGAAAGTACAGTAACTTTTACAGTAGGAATTATGGAAAATGGGCTAGGTTTGACTATGGGGAGCTCAGCTAAAGGGTCACTACCCCAGAGTCACAGGAATGCATTTCTAAAAAACAGTACACCAGGCCATTTCATGTAGGACCATTTAAGAAAAGGCCTCATCAAAAAAGCGTTTGAAGACCCTCAGCCAAACGTTTTTTTGAATGTCAAATGTGTTGACTTCTTAGCACAATTTGGGGGCATCAGACCCTACTATCACCACAGATATCAATCACTCACAATTGAAAAAACTTTGTGCAATATGTTAAAGCCAACACAGTACAATTCTCTACTATTGCTCTATTTTATTATTGAAATGCCTCCATCACATATCATACAGACTTAACTTTTAAAAATTGTATAATTTCCCAGTTCCAATGACTGCGCTAGCTATGCTGTTTAAACTGGGTTCATATCTGGTCAATGACAAGGAATTCATATAAAGTGCGCCTAAAATTGTATTATCGCCCTGTCTGGTTATCCAAGTCTATACCATTGTATCTTTCAAATTGTAGAAGCTATGCTAACTGGACAATATGTTACATATATGGTGGACCTGTCCTCAAATCCAAAAACTGTGGCTATGGGTGTGCAGTTTAATCAGTTCAGTGCTTTTCTGTATCCTGGTTAGGAACCCCTGGGTATTGTAATCTTCACCTCTGTGAGCTAAATATATTTCATTCATGATAAAGACTGAACAGTTTAATGTGAGTTTTCAATTTACTCCCTTTTTTATCCACCATTTATTGAGCATTCTACGAAAGGAAGGTGTTAAGGGAGATCAACATCTTATGAAAGCTTTCCTAGCTAAATGCAAGATGGCAATATAGGACCTTTTGCAACCTTAAAAAGGCATTTGAACCTTTAAACCTAGGTAAAACAACGAAAACATTTGAGTGTAGCTATATCCTGTGTGGTTTGCCTTACCTTGTAATGAAGGGCTCACATGTTCTGGCTAAAGTTTGTAGTGTCTTGGCTGACTGATTCCCCCATGTCCATGTCCCTCGGGAAAGGCAGCTTCTTGCTCTGGGTCACACAGCATCTAATACATGCCTCGCCATTTCCTCTGTGTAGCATCACAAATGTGGTAATGTAATGAAGTGCTAATGTGATGAAAACCTATCTTTCAGTACGGTGAGATCTCTGTTAATTGCTCTCCCTATTTGTGTTGGTGTCAAATCTAGTTACTATTTAGCCCTTACCTGCATCAGTTGCAGACTGAGAGACCCAGGGATTGTGGGATTTATAGTTTCTTCACAGAAAAGGTTAGTTCTAATGCACTGTATGCATGATCGGACATTACGACAACAAAATCCATCAGATTTTTTCTGACGGATGTTGGCTCAAACTTGTCTTGCATACACACGGTCACACAAAGTTGGTCAGAAATTCCGAACGTCAAGAACGCGGTGACGTACAACTGGTACGACGAGCCAAGAAAAATTAAGTTCAATAGCCAGTGCTGCTCTTATGCTGGATTCTGAGCATGCGTGGCACTTTGTGCGTCAGAAATTCTGATGGAAAAAGTGCGATGGAGCCGACACAGTCGGAATTTACGACAACCAATTGCACATTTTCTGTCAGAAAGTCCGATCGTGTGGGCATTAGACTACAGACAGGAGGTCATGCATTAACTTGTGCAGTGCCATGCCACATGCCTCATGTTTGAGTACAAAGAGAAACTTCTGATAAAGGAATGTGAAGATTTACTCTTCTAAAGACTGTGTGTACAAAGCAGCAAATGACACCACAATACGACAGAAACAACATGATCAATGCACATCTTAAGAAAGTGAAAAAACAAAAAAGGTGCAGGTATGATGGTTCAGGACCACCCACTTACTGTGGCACGTTGGCCCAGCTGCACGAAACAATGTACCTGTACGTTGTTGTCTCTTCCTGGGTCTGGGGTGCCTGCCACCGGCGACCCGCTCCTGCTGTGATTGAACACTGTTCATTCTGTCAGAGAGGAAGATTATGTTCTTGCCAAGCAGGAACACGGATCTCTCTTTTCCTCCAGTTAAGCCATACCCCACAGAGTTAGAAAGCACTCCCTAGGAGCACACTTAACCCTTTGATCCCCCTGATGTTAACCCCTTCCCTGCAAGTGTCATTAGTACAGTGACAGTGTATGTTTTTTTAGCACTGATCACTATATTGGTGTCACTGGTCCCCAAAAAGTGTCACTTAGTGTCCGATTTGCCCGCCATTACTAGTAAAAATAAAAATGCCATAAACGTGATAATTTTTGGCACAAACCTATCAATATATGCTTATTGGGATTATTTTTTACCAAAAATATCTTGCAAAATACATATTGGCCTAAAATTGATGAAGAAATTTGATTTTGTACATTTTTTTTTTTTTATTGGGTATATTTTATAGCAGAAAGTAAAAAAACTTTTATTTTTCTTCAAAACTGTTGGTTTTTTTGTTTATAGTGCAAAAAAAAAAGGGAGGTGATCAAATACCACCAAAAGAAAGATCTATTTGTGGTAATTATTATTTTTTTTAAACACATAAAAATTGTGTTTGGGTACAGCGTCGCGCAATCGTCAGTTAAAGCAACACAGTGTTGTATCGCAAAAAATGGCCTGGTCAGGAAGGGGGTAAATCTTCCAGGGGTGAAGTGGTTAGGTTAGGTTGTCCCATATAATATAATATATTACCAAATAAGTCTGCGCCATCATGCATGCTGACTGCACGAATCAACCACCCAAGCAGCTATACCACAACTCCCATGCAAACTACTGTGCCTCACCACTCCAATATATTAAAGTGGTTGTAAAGGCTCAAGGTTTTTCCTGATACAGGTGAAGTTAAGAAGGTTTATAACGCCTTGAAGGCTGGTTCACACCACAATTTCTGCATATGTTTTTATATACAGTATGCGTTTACAAGAGTTTTTGATGCATTTTCATGTGTGCTAGTGTTTTTTTTTTTCTTTTTTTGGACACTTGAAAAATGGCAGAACAATGTGCATTTACATAAATTCCAATATGTTTTCATGCATTTTGCTGCATTCCAGAGGTGTTCCATACAGAAAAAATGCAGCAAGTTCTATTTTTGTTGACTGCACAGGTGTGAACTAGGGTCATTGGAATACATGAAAAACACCTTACACGCGTTTTTGATGCAGATTAAAAAACGCACTGGACTGCATCTGTTATGAACCATCCTTTAGTGCCGGTTCACACTATTGCGATGGCAGACATCGCATGCAATTCGCAGCACCACTGCTGTTCACATTACATGCGATGTCTGTGCAGTGTGATGCAAGCCATACAAATAGTATGGCTGATATCGCACTGCATTCGGTGCAAAGACACACAGGACCCTTTTTTTATGTTCGGACCAGAATCGGATCGCATGTGTGTTCACACATATGCAATCCAATTCATGTCCGAACTGTCAGTTCGCAGTACGATATGCGAGCTGAAATGGGGGTGTCATTAACATATAACGACACTCCCCAACAGTTTGCATATGGCAGTGTGAACTGCCGTGCGTGTCGGGTGCGATGCCGGACCCTGCAGTTGATTCGCAGGGTTCTTGCATCGCAATAGTGTGAACCGGCACTAAAGGTCCATCATTAAAAAAGGCGAGAGCGTGAACAACGGGGAGTAGTTGTAGCCAGGGCCGCTGATAGGCCAGTACAACTGGCCCCGTTGTACCGGGCCCGGCCAGCAGGGGGGCCCGGGCAACCTGAACACAGAAATAATCAATGTAAAAAAAAAAAAAAAAAAAAATTGTCCAGCCGAGTCCTACAACAGCCGCCACTAAGAACCCTCCCCCCCCCCCCCCCCCGTTTCTTTTTTTTTTTTTTTTTTTTTAGCTCAATATCTGGACTGCACGTGGCTAGAGGGGGAGGGACTATTTTCTCTATTTCGGGCGCGGAAGAATGTCTCTACCGCGTCCGCTCCTCATACTGGCTCAAGTCCCGGCCAGCACGTCCTTCCCTGGCGCTGCGGAGTGATTCCTCTCCTCTGCTCTGTTCTTCACTCGGCCCGGCCCGAGAGAAGAAGCAGTGAGGCAAGCGGCGGCGCCGGCGGCAGAAGAAAAGAAAGAAGCAGCTGGCATTTGATTTTAATCGTTTGTGGACACCCGCACTCCAGTCCAGGCAGCAGCATGATCAGGGAGGAAGTGACTCCTCCTGGGGCCCGGCTAACACAGGTGTGTGCTTGGGGGGGGGGGGGGGGGGGGGGGGGGGGGGATTCCAGATCTACTAGTACTGCAGCAGCATCTATACATTACGTCATTGGCGGCATGGGTGGCACTGTCTGCAGGTAGCACATGTGTTATGGCCCATAACGCATGTGCTGCCTGCAGACAGTGCCAACCATGCCGCCAATGACGTAATGTGCTGCAGACAGTGCGACCCATGACGCTAATCCCAAAATGCATGTGCTTCCTGCAGAGACAGTGCCACCCATGCAGCCAGTGGCATTATGTGCTGCAGACAGTGCCACCCATGCAGCCAGTGGCATTATGTGCTGCAGACAGTGCCACCCATGCAGCCAGTGGCATTATGTGCTGCAGACAGTGCCACCCATGCTGCCAATGGCATTATGCCATTGGCGGCATGGGTGGCACTGTCTGCAGCACAATATGGCATTGGCGGCATGGTTGGCACTGTCAGCAGGCAGCACATGCGTTATGGCATTAGCGTCATGGGTGGCACTGTCTGCAGCACATTGCAGCATGGGTGGCACTGTCTGCAGGCAGCACATGCGTTATGGCAGTAGCATCATGGGTGGCATTGTCTGCAGCAAATGGCAGCATGGGTGGCACTTTCTGCAGCACAATAGGGCATTGGCGGCATGGGTGGCACTGTCTGCAGGTAGCACAAGCGTTATGGCCCATAACGCATGTGCTGCCTGCAGAGACAATGCCACCCATGCGCCAATGCCTCAAAGTGCTGCAGAGACAATGCCACCAATGCCGTAATGTGCTGCAGAAACAGTGCCACCTATGCCGCCAATGCCATAATGTGCTGCAGACCGTGCCACCCATGCTGCCAATGCCATAATGTGCTGCAGACAGTGCCACCCATGCTGCCAATGGCGTTATGCCATTGGCGGCATGGGTGGCACTGTCTGCAGCACAATATGGCATTGGCAGCATGGGTGGCACTGTCTCTGCAGTACATTATGGCATTGGCATGTCCCACTGCCAAGTCGCTGATCGCCACCATTACTAGTAAAAATAAATAAAAAATACATAAATATATCACATGTATTGTATTTGTAGATGCTATAACTTTTGTGCAAACCAATCAAGAAACGCTTTTTGCGATTTTTTTTATTTATTTTTTTACAAAAAATATGTTACAGAATACATATTGGCCTAAACTACTGAAGAAATGTAATTTGTTAAATTTTTTATTGCAGAAAGTAAAAAATATACATTTTTTATTTTCAAAATTGTTTTTATTTATTTGTTTAGAAACGCAAAAAGTAAAAAACGCAGAGGTGACCAAATACCACCAAAAGAAAATAAATATCACTTGTAGACAAACCTGCACTTTTCCAAGGCAGGGTCTGGGGAGGGGCCAGGGGTGTGGCTGAAGGAGGGACCAGGGGCGGGGCCAGGGGTGGAGCTGAAGGGGGCCCCGTCAGGTTGGCTGTATGGGGCCCCATGATTTCTATCAGCGGCCCTGGTTGTAGCTACACCAAAACCTTTGTTGTACAGCATGGAGGCTCACAGATTTTCAGACAAATACATTTGGGACTTTTCATATGTAGCGGGGTCGTACCCCTTTTACTGGAAAAGACTACATCCCCCATAATTCCCCAGGCTCCCGGGCTGCTTGTTTCCGCCCGAGAGGGTGCTGGGGGAGGTTATAAAAAGAAAGAGCGGAGACCGCCTCTTCCTCTTGGGACACTTCCTCTTCTGAGGCCTGACAGGACTGGCCTGCCTCTGCTGACGGAGCTTGTGACGCGGAGACTGCAGCCAGTGGAGACACCTGTGCGGACCGGAGCTGAAGGCCTAAAGCCTGGGCCCTGCAGCAGATGGAGTGAGACTCTCATCCCTCAGAGTCAGCAGCAGCGGAGCGGAGACTCATCCCTACAGACGGTCGGTCGGAGCTGAGGACCGGAGCGCAGGGGCTGTGACTGAGGAGACCCGAGCCGCCATTGAAGAGACCAGAGCCGCCATTAGAGGGACCGGAGCTGAGGACGGTACCCCAGGATTGGTGAGAGAGCCGGAAGGCTCATCCTGCATTGATACACACGTTTTATGCCTGCTGAACTGCCTAGGCGCAATTTACCTCAGAGCAGCAATGTTACTTTCTGTGGATTACAAAGACACCATTTAAAGCTACATGTGCACCACCTCTACAGATTCATTGCCGGTGAAGAACACTGTGCTAGTACAAGGACTGAGCTCTATTGTTAGGGATCAGGCCTGGTCCGTTAGGTAGGCGCAGATAGATTTATTGCACCTCAGGGGTGCATAGCATGCGGTCGCCACACTTGGCGCTCCGTTTCCCCATTGCTAGTTGATACATATATGTGTACATGTTTAAGTGCATATTGCAGGGACCTGCTAAAGTATTGCAAGTCATATGTTTAAATGCATGTTGCTATTTCTTTTCCTTACTGCCAAAGTAAAGCCAGTTATTCTTATCTCAGCAGTCTGCTTGTGAGTTCATACCCATTATGCTTAGAGTATAAGATATTTTTATGTGCATAGATACATACCCCTTTACTAACTGTGCCAGAGCGGGTAGAGCCAAATTGCCGGGGGTTGGTGGAGCTGTACTCAGGGACCCAAAACAAACCAGCGGCTCTCTTAACTGGGGGTAGCGCTACACATACATTTGATGTATTTTGGTCTGTTCATTATTCACGTTTGTACATTAAACACTTTCCACTCTGTAATCCTGTTAAATGTTTGATTTATTTATGGATTTGCTTGTTTAAACTATTTATTATAGGTTCACAAGATTACAACACAAGGAGTAGTGTAAAGTAGTAATTTTTTCTGTACAACTATGCAATGGAACCCATTTAAAGTAAAGCACTATGCACTATGCATGTAATGGAATTATGCATACACTCCACAACTACCACCACCTAAGAAGCCCATGCACTGGCAGGCAGGGGGGTAGGAACCGCATGTGGCTAGAGTAGGAACAGGTCACCCATCTGGCGGGGAATGCGCTTATCATCAGGGAAAGCTTCTGGAGGAGTAGGGAAAGTGCAGGGACACATCTTTTGTGGAAGCCTCACCACTTGGGTACAGACTAGCCAGGCAGCATTCCACCCCTTAAAACAGATGCTTTCGGCACACCTGAGGCCTACTTCAACTACAAATCATTGTTATGTGCTATGAGTGCTCCCGGTCGGGTTGCCATCCAGCCAGCCCTGTTATGTATTGCCAAAATCTAGTCACAAAATATTTCTGTTTCTGCACTAGGACTGAGCGTTTTTTTGGCTGAAGAAGCTCCCCTTGCTTGCTGTGGGGGCACTCAACAGGAGGGAGGGGCCAGGAGCTCCAGCCAGGGACCAGAGAAGAGGAGGATCCGGGCAGCCTTGTGCAAAACCTTTACACGGAGCTGGTAAGTATAAAAAAAAAAAAAAAATGAAGTTTCCTATAAAAATAACAGTTTACAACCACTTTAAAGTCATTGTAAAGGCTCTTTGTTATAAAAACACACACACACACACACACACACACACACACAGTTCGTTTTGCACAGAATGGCCCTGAATCATCCTCTTCTGGGGTTCCCCGGCGGTGCTATCAGCTCCTCCCCGGATCGTATAACCCCCAGGAGAAGCGCTCTCCCGGGGGGTTACCTTGCGGGCACACTCCAGAGTCCAGCATCTGTGTCCATAGACGCAGAATGCAGGACTTGGCCCCGCCCCATGTCATTGGAGTTGATTGACAGCAGCGGAAGCCAATGACTGCGCTGCCATCAATCTATCCAATCAAGAGCCGAGAACACCGGGCAGAGAGGTACAGCGTGTCTCTGCCGAGAGATCGAAGGGCTCAGGTGGAGTAAAACGGGGGGGGCACCACTGTCAGAAGTTTTTTCACCTTGATACATAACTTTACAACCCCTTTAAGGTTTCCCCAAAAATAAACCATGAAATCAAATTGGTTCCAATTATTTACAAATCCAGGTCTCTGCATGTTTTCAATTCCCATTCATTTCAAGTGCAAAATTTTTTTTTTAAGTACATTTAAATAAAAAAGTTAAGATGAGGTCATTAGAAAACATTGATCTTGTTTGGAATTATCCTTCAAAATGTTTAATACCACCGCCTTTGGGCTGGACTATATATTTTTGCTTGACTACTCTACAATAATTATCATGATCAAATCATCATTTGAGGGTCTAGTCCAGGCTCTCAACTAAGGTTCCCCCAGAGGTTGTTGGGGGTTCCTTGAACAAGGAACAATTTTCTGTCACTCAAACGAGCAGCCACTAAAAGCCATTGATCTTTTTAGCTATGTATATAAGGGGGGATTTTCGTTGGCCCCATAAGGAAGTCTGCATGGACGAAACACGTCAGGGTGCTACCATATGCTGGATCGGATGTGATGCAAACATGCTAACCCCGAAGTGACGTAGTGCTTGGTTAATACAGCCGCAAGGTGGTGAGACACCCTGAACCCGGCTGATATACATGAAGCGAGCATACTGATGGATGAGTGTTTGATAGAAGGTGAGGTTTTATATAAAACTTTTGGAGTTGTTTTTAAATAAAATTAGCTGCTGTTACGTTACTGCACTATTGTGAGCCTCTCTCTTTTATGGGCAAGTGTTGGATGGAGAGTCTATAAGGACATGCGAATGCCTAAAGCAGGAAGATCCTGGGAAAGATGGGGGGCTGATTTTCATAATTTAAAATTTCCATTTGTTATATGCCAATTATCTGTAGCAAAGTCCCGGGGCCCAAGGCCTAATGGTGACCTCCAGAGTTAGGGACAGCTGACATCCTTACTCCAAGGTACTCAACTATCTGCAACACGAACAGTTCTCTTTACCCCACACTCACTCACTGTGGGTCTTCACTCAACAAGCTCCCAATGTGTCTTGCTAGACTTCAGATCCACTAGCAACTGGATCCCCTGAGCTCTTTCGCTGTAGCATTCATCATCCTCCTCAAGCATGCCCGCTTCACTGCTGGGTCCCTGGCTTGGCACTCAGATACTCCTCAAGCTTCACCCCTGCTGGTCCCTGGTTTGGCACTCCACAAGCGCCACCTCTGCTGTCTCGCTGGGCCCGACTTGACACTTGCTGATGCTTTCTCACTTCTTCACCATCCCCGGCTGGAGAGAAGTCTGCTCTGGTACTGGCCTCAGCTTACTCACCATGGTCTCCGGTAGCAAAGTGGATGGTCCCTTGGTAGCTTCCCCTCTACCTCCAACTACGACTGGTTCCCCAGTTACTTCTGGTTGGACTAGAAGCCCACAGTCCCAACCCTGCACTACTTTTGGATAGTGTCCCAGATATCCTAGTAGCCAGATGTGCCTGGGATAGGCCTTAGATTTCTGGCCTAGCAGCCCGGGGCAATGCGTCCACCCAGACAGCCATCCAGGGAGCACAGAACCCCAAGCAACCTGACTCCACCCAAATAAATAGGTTCTCTCAGCAGGCCAAAGGGACCCAAGAAAATCCCTGCCCATTGGCTGAGACACCCCATTCATTCCTAATCTGTCCTTGCATTGCCTTAGTCTTATCTAATGTCACCAGATATCCGGCCATCTAGCGACAAAAGAGAAGTGCAGCAATTCCAGAATTAGGGTGAAATCAATTGACCTAACAATTGGCCAAAGCAACTATCGCTTGGCAAATACATTTAATAGCAACCCTGCCTGAGCATCAGGGTGCTACATATCTTTGATGTGAGGCAATGATTTTTGGCGAGTTAATTTAATGTACACTGAGAGTTGTTGTCACGAGCACTGCATGAAGATTGAGAATTATCATTGAAGATATATGGACACTATTGGTGACTTTTAGCGCACACTTACTGTATGTGTTTTTTTGGTACTATTTGTTACTTTGAATGCTTTTTGATATTTGGTCACTTTTTTTGACTTTTAAAATATCTTGTAAGGGGGTATGTGTAGCACCACCTAATGTTTGAATACATTTTGCTTTTACAGACACTTTAATAAGAGAGAGGCATTATCCCCACTGACCACAAATGTGAGGACCATTCTTCTTGACCATTACACTAAATTACAGTGAGCTGTATATGCAGTAATTTTAAGACCGGAACATTAAATTTAAGGGCTCCTCCATATTAAAAACTTTTGAGAAAGGCGGGGCTAGTCCTTTTAGTCCTCCTAGTGGCAAAAAGGTGACAGTCAGGTGCTCCCATTAAATTCATCCTTTTAAAAAATTTTATAAAATTTTAGGCCTACCATGACTCAATGTCAATGACTTTTTGCAATTATTAAAAAAATAAAAAAAAACCCGATTACAATTACAAAAACTTATACTAACATGCATTAATAGATGCAACTATTTATTGTAAAATTAAAATGTTCCTTGTTTAATTAGCCATTATTCAGGAAGAAGCTGCAGGGCCTGGTACAAATGCATAATTTATCATGAAAAGTACACTTTAGGTTTATCCAAGCACTTTTCTATATTACTTTTTTGCAAGCATAGATTAATTCTGCAAGCAAAAATACTCTGCCAAAAAAAAAAAAAAAAAAAAGAAGAAGAAGGAGAAGGATGCAGTAGTTTTTCTTTCTTAATAGATAATGAGGGGGGGGGGGGGGAACTCTCTCCAATAAATGTTTACACGGAGCTAGAAAAATTTGTTTCGAGTTTAGATTAACAGCATTTGCCGCTTCCAATATAGGAAAGAATATTTCCGATTTAAAATTGTATTTTAAATTAAAGAGGAAGTAAACCCTTAAAGTAAAAATTAAAGTAGAAGTAAAATTCCATTAAAGAGGAAGTAAACCCTAATGGGTTTTACTTCCTTTTTGTTTCCCTGCAAAGGTAAAGCAGAATGGGCTACTATGCATCGCATAGTAGTCCATTATGTGTCACTTAACTGACACATGAGCCTGCGATTTTACCGCTGTCCCCTCTTCCACGAAGTATCCATCTTCCTTCTGGGTATCGCGGCTCCCGGGCTGTGATTGGCCAGAGCCGCGATGACTGCCGTTAGCAACGTCGTGCTCATTGTGCTGCCGTCTGCGGCGCATGCGACGTAGACATCGGTGCCTGTCTTTTGCAAATATGTCCTAAACCGTGTAGGTTTAGGAGATATTTCTTGCGCCTACAGGTAAGCCTTAATCTAGGCTTACCTGTAGGTAAAAGTGGTCTGTAAGGGTTTACAACCACTTTAACAGAATGTTATAAAACAAAGCGAACCAGAATTATGTAGGACGATGAAGGTCTGTAGCTGCCATGTATACCATTATCAACTGTATGCCCAATTACAAACGAATAAAGGATTGGTATTAAATTATGTGTTTAACCGCTTCCCGACCGCCTCCTGCACATATACGTCAGCAGAATGGCACGGCTAGGCAAAAGCACGTACGTCCCCTTTAATTGCCTAGCCGTGGGGTGGGGTCGCACGCGTGACCCGGTCGGGAGCTCCGTGACCGCGGCACCAGCGGTCCCGATCGCCGCTGGTGTCCTGCAATCGGGTCACAGAGCTGAAGAACAGGGAGAGGTCTGTGTAAACAAACCTCTCCCCGCGCTTCCTACACTGCCTGTCACTGATCGGCTGTTGCCTGTCATCGGGAAAGCGGATCAGTGACGTCAGACGTCAGCCACGCCCCCTACTGTGAAAAAAAAACAAAAAACAAACACACACACACACACACGTCACTAACTCCTCCCCACCCCCTAGTGGTTAACTCCTTCACTGCCACTGTCATTTACATAGTGCATTTAAATAGCACGGATTTCTGTATAAATGACAATGGTCTCAAAAATGTGTCAAAAATGTCAATGTGTCTGCCATAATGTCGCAGTCACAAAAAAAAAAAAAAAAAAAAACCCGATGATCGCCGCCATTACTAGTAAAAAAAAAAATAATAAAAATGCTATAAAACTATCCCCTATTTTGTAAACGCTATAACTTTTGCGCAAACCAATAATCGCTAATTAAGATTTTTTTTACCAAAAATATGTAGAAGAAGAATACACATCGGCCTAAACTGAGGAAAAAAAAAAAAATTATATATTTTTTGGGGATATTTATTATAGCAAAAAGTAAAAAATATTGAATTTTTTTCAAAATTGTCGCTCTATTTTTGTTAATACCGCAAAAAATAAAAACCGCAGGGGCGATCAAATACCACCAAAAGAAAGCTCTCTTTATGGGAAAAAAAAGGGATGCCAATTTTGTTTGGTAGGCACGTCGCACGACCGCGCAATTGTCAGTTAAAGCGACGCAGTGCTAAATCGCAAAAAGGGGCCTGGTGCTTTGGCTGCAAATTGGTCCGGGGCTGAAGTGGTTAAAAAAAATTAAAAGCCATTCTGTTTGTTAAAGTGGACCTAAAGTTTATTATAAACCAAACTTCCCTCCCCTTTTCCCCATGTGAACATTTACATGTTTTTAACCACTTAAGGACCGGCCTCTTTTTTTAGATGTGTTGTTTACAGTTTTTTTGCTAGAAAATTACTTAGAACCCTCAAACATTACACCATAGAGAATAAAATAGCGTTCATTGCCTTGTCACACCGTATTTGCGCAGCGGTCTTTCAAGAGCACTTTAAAACAAAAAAAAAAAATACACTTATTGAATAAAAAAAAAAAAATACAACAGTAAAGTTAACCCAATTTTTTTTTTTTATATTGTGAAAGAATGTTACGCCGAGTAAATTGATACCCAAAAATGGGCCCGCTCGCGGAATGACAAACTTTTTACCCTTAAAAATCTCCGTAGGCGACGTTTAAAAAAATTCTACAGGTTGCATATTTTGCATTACAGAGGTCTAGGGCTAGAATTATTGCTCTCGCTCTACCGATCACAGCGCTACCTCACATGTGTGGTTTGAACACCATTTTCATATGCAGGCGCTACTCACATATGCGTTCGCTTCTGTACGTGAGCTCGGCAGGACAGGGCGTGTTTAAAACATTTTTTTTTTACCTTTTATTTTTACACACTGTTTAAAAAAAAAAAAAAAAAAAAAATGTATTGTGTCACTTTTATTCTTATTACAAAGGAATGTAAACATCCCTTGTAATAGAAAAAAAAAAAAACATGACAGGACCTCTTAAATATGAGATCTGGGGTCAAAAAGACCTCAGATCTCATATTTACACTAAAATGCAATAAAAAATTACAAAAGGCTCTTTAACCACTTCAGCCCAGTAAGAATTTACCCCCTTCCTGACCAGAGCACTTTTTGCGATTCGGCACTGTGTCACTTTAACTGACAATTGAGAGTGTTTTTTTTCCCGCAAATAGAACTTTCTTTTGGTGGTATTTTATCACCCCTGCGGTTTTTATTTGTTGCGCTATAAACAAAAAAAAAAAAAAAAGAAGTGTAACAATTTTGAAAAAAAATAAAAAAAAAAAATAAAAAAACGCATTATTTTTTACATTTTGCTATAATAAATATCCCCCAAAAATATATATAAAAAGATTTTTTTTCCCCCTCAGTTTAGGCCGATACGTAGTCTACATTTTTTTTTTACCAAAAAGAACGCAATAAGCATTTGATTGGTTTGCGCAAAAGTTATAGCGTTTACAAAATAGGGGATAGTTTTATGGCATTTTTATTAATTTTTTTTTTTTTTTTTTTATCAGTAATGACGGCCATCAACGATTTTTATCGTGATTGCGACATTATGGACATTTGACACATTTTGGGACCATTGTCATTTATACAGCAATCAGTGCTATACAAATGCAGTGATTTCTGTGTAAATGACACTGGCAGTGAAGGGGTTAACCACTAGGGGGCAGTTAAGGGGTTAAGTGTGTCCTTGGGAGTTCTGTGGGGGGGGCGGGGCTACGTGTGACATGTCACTGATCTCTGCTCCCGTTCACAGGGAGCAGAGATCAGTGACACTGTCACTAGGCAGAACGGGAAAATGCTTGTTTACATTAGCATCTCCCCGTTCTTCCCCTCTGTGCGACGATCGCGGGTATCCATGCAGCGATCGAGTCCATGTGACCCAACTCACGGAGCTTGCCACCGGCAACATGCCTGCGATGGCACAGCGGCAATTTTAAAGGGACGTACCTGTACACCCATTTGCCTGTCTGTGCCATTCTGCCAACGTACATCTGTGTGCGCCGGGAAGTAATAATTTTTCCGGCCAGCAGCTGCAAAAGTTTTTACTCTGGGCTGGTATTTTTGCAGCTCAAACAAACCACACAGAGTGCGATGACTGATTGTCATTTAACACAGATGGGAACTGGCACTGGATTCAGAGCAACTGATCCCCCCCCCCACACACACACACACACAATATAATAGGAGTGCAACAACGACAAGCACTTTATACTTGCCAGCAACAAGAATTTGCTTACCTACCACTAGGTGTAATGGCATTTTAAGATGCTGATGGACCATTGTTACTGTACACGATTGCTAGTAATATGTTCTTGAGCCAAACCATAAATAGGGCCATGCTATTATCCTTTTATTTTCCAGAAACAGCCATCATTGTCCATAAGTAAGATCCAAAAAAATGGACCTAATAAAAAAAAAAAATTGCAGCGCTGCAAATATACAACTTATATCATCACTCACCTTATACTAGATTTTAAGTCCTATACATATATAATTAATTTGCAGAAAACTGCAAAAATCAATAATATACTATTCACATATTGTACAACAATGTGCATATACAAAGAATTAAACAAATTCAAGGTCCCACTACATCCTCATCCTGAGAGCAAACAAAACAATTCTATACTATTCACATGTTGCTTTACTAAAACCAGAGAGTGCAAAATCTGGTGCAGCTGTGTATAGTAGCCAATCAGATTCTAACTTCAGCTTGTTCAAATAAAGTGTTACTAAAAACTCACAACAGTACAATCAGTCTGTATATGCAGTAAAGCATGACCCTTCACTTCTGCCACTGTCTCCAAACCATCTTCTGATAAAACAGAGCCTTGGGGGGGGCATGCTGCACATGCTCAGTTTGGTGTGTACTGCTAGACAGTTTCTTTGGGAGAGTGCATGTGATCAGCTCAGGGCCAATCAGCACTATCCAGACAGAGGTTCAGGAAAAAACTGTACTTTATGTTGAACGGTTGTGTTAACTTGTCCTTCAGTAAAGCTTTAAAACTGTTCCTTTGCCTGGTCTGAAGTTCCTAAAGGGGTGTAATGCAAGTAACCCGCACATATAGTCTACAGCTCGGGTCACTATACACATTGGAGTATGAAGATAACAATACAAGAATTAATACAGAGTGAAGATACAGTGGTTACCAAGGGTAACAAAGGTTTCTCTAGCAGCCTGTTGCATGTGTATACATGTGACATATGGGATAGCCTCTAGCAGGAGCAGTTGTTGTCGGCACTCTTCAGCAGGTCCATCTCCCAGAGCAATGGGAGCAGATCAGCACCCCAGAGGTCTCCAACCTGTACGCATTGAGTCAGTGCTAGTTGCACTGTGAGGCTCCATACCGTTACTGGGAGAGAGGTAGCGGTGATATGCTGGACAGGTGGAGAGGGCAAGGGCTCTGTGTGGCCCTCCTAAATGCAACAGTGACCATGATGATGATGTAGATTATATTGAGAGAGTTTATTAGAGTTCAGTCGTCTGTTCAAGTAAAAAGGTACCCCATGTGTAAGGCAGTGACCCTGTACAAAGTACCTAGCGTTAACCACAAGAACCCACCCTGGGGTTGGCCTCTCATGTGACCCTCATTGGCGCCCAATGAGGGGGAACATGGAGCAAGTGCCACCCACTTACCCTTGCATGCTATTTATCAAATGCATATTTTCATTAAAAAAAAAATAATTATATATACACACACATATATATATATATATATATATATATATACACACACACACACACCCTATTTTCCCCACTTACAGTAGCTGCGCATTTCTCACCCTAGGCTTATACTCGAGTCAATACGTTTTCCCAGTTTTATGGTAAAATTAGGTGCCTCGGCTTATATTCGGGTCGGCTTATACTCAAGTGTATACGGTAATGAATATTAATGCAAACACACAATAAAATACCCATTTTTGACAGCCCCAGCTCTATTCCTGTGTGCTGTGTGGGAAGGGTGTCTCTTCCCTCCAATCAGCTCCCAGAGCTCTCTTTATTGAGCTTTGCATAGTGTAATTTCAGCTCTCCTCACCCTTTTTTCTAACGGCTCAAAAAAGCTTTATAAAATTATAAATAAAGAAGAGAAAAACAGCATAGGGCAAGCATGTAGTATATGAAAAAAGGTATGATTTATCCAAGCAAACATTACTTCCAATATGGGGTTCATTAGTGATAAAGCCATATTTTCAATGAATCATAAAAAGCTCACCTTTACAGAAAAATCTATAAGGTTAACTTACACAGGTCCCCCTCCTCGCCGGTTCTAAGCCCCAGTATATCCACGCCAGGAGTCCAGGGCTTATAAATCCTCTCTGCATCCACGTGGCATCTCCAAAACGGGGCTGGAGATTACTGCGGTCCAGGTCAGCGGGAACGAGGGGGGGGAACTGTTCAGGGAGTTTTCTGTAAATATGAACTTACCCTTTAAAATAAGCATTATCGTCATCAGGAGCTTGATAGCTGCTGCTAATCTAGGAAGGATTTGTTTTGATAAATGTCAGACAATGTTTGGGGATGGAAAACCATATGTTTATTTCAAGCGGCGCTTGGCAAAACAAAAAAAAGTGTATTGTCCCCTTGGTTCATGGTCTGCAAAGCTCTTTCACAGTTTAAATGGCTTAAAAACAAAAATGTGTTGTGTTACAGAGTCTGTGAGATACTGGTTAATTTAGGTTTCACCTGTAGAAGTTCTCACTATTGCCAGGCCTTCCAACCCCTGAACATGGAATTTAAAGTGGCTTCCAGGTTGCCGTGATAGCGGATTGGACCAGTGTCTAGAACTGATCAAGGGACAATCGGAGTTATAAATAAAAACAGGTGCTTAGGATCACATACCAGAAAACTAGCTTAGTTATGACAAGCGCAGGAGATCAGAAAGCAATGGTCATGATCAGGAGTAACAGATCTGGAGATTCATAGCATAACATCCCAGTTTGCTGACACCTTTGCTTGAGGAACTTTGCCAGCGTGGGGAGTAAGACCTTAGCGCCAGTTGATATGAGAGGTGTGCTTCCATGATGCAGTGCCAAATAGATCAGTAAAACCCCATTCACACTTGTGCGACTTTGAACCCCAAAGTCGCAAGACAAGTTTCCCCCCTATGTTTCCGTATATATCTGTGCGACTAGCATGACCGCACAAGTGTCAAAGTGTGACAGTGCTGAAAGCTGAAAAATGGCCTGTGCAGGAAGGGTGTGTAAGTGCCATGTATTGAGTTGCTCAAGCTAATTTTTAAATGCAAGCAGTGCAAGTACCCAAAACCTTACTTGGCATCAGCCTCTTGTAATTCGCTTTACAGAACAAGGAGCATGCTGAAAGGAGGAGAGCTCAGTGTGTTTCTTCTACTTTTACTACTTGGGCTCAGGCTGGAAGGGGGGACAACACCTGTAACTGTTACTTAACCACTTCAGCTGCGGAAGATTTTACAACCTTCATGACCAGGCCATTATTCGCAGTTCGGCACTGCGCTACTTTAACTGGCGACTGTGCCGTCATTCTGTACCCAAACAAAAAAAACTTTATAGAAAATTTTCTTCACACAAATTGAGCTTTTTTTTGTGGCATTTGATCACCACTGGGGTTTTTTATTTTTTGCAATATAAAACAAAAAAAGACCCAATATTAAAAGAATAAAATAAAAATGTAGCACCCTTGTACTAAACAGGGCTGCTAGTAAATTTAGCTGTGCTAGCTGGTAGTTAGCCTGGCTAATTTGTAATCCATTGATCAAATGGGTTTCTCCTAAGCCTGGTGTTCACTGCGATTTCTCACTTTTGTCAGTAAGTGGCACTTTACCTTTGGCATCAGTGTGATGAATGACAGAAAGCAGGTTATGAGTGTGTATACTTTTCTCAGCCAGTTTCTTTGTCTGCCGAGGATGCTGTGAGAATGTATTTATTCAGAGAAGGTCAGATAATCTGAGTTCTTCCCACCCAGATTGGGGTCTGGTTGGGTGCGTGAGGAGTAGCTGTTGCTGTGTAGGCCTGAATCCCAACCACGTGTAAAAAGGGGCACTTCCGGAAGGAGCCTACTCGATGCCGGGGGGGCATGAGAGAGGAAGTTGCCAAAGGGTCAATACCTCTTGTTGCCGGTGGCAGGTTGAGAGGGATGGAGTTCTGAAGGAGTACCAGAGGGGACTCTTCATAAGCCGGGAACTATGAAGAGGCTGGAAAAGCTTCAGGAGAGAACTCATCCAAGGAAATAGTGAGATACTGTGAGTTGAGTTTTTGCTAGAGAAGACAGCTGTTGCTATAGAATACAGATCACTGGGTCCAGCTTAAAAGCACTTTTTCTGTATTGTGGTCTGCCTTGTTCTGCATTTTTGTCTGAGGAGTCTGCTAAATTGCCATTGCATTTGCCTAAGGGTGTCCTGAGCCCTACCCGCTCTCCCACATTTCCCTGTCTCTGGGAGTCACCACCAGGCCTCTGGAGGTCAGGGAGTGCTATAAAAAACAAAATCCCAAGTGTACATGGATTGGTTTGCGTGAAAGCGTCTACAAACAATGGTATATATTATATACTAGTAATAGCGGTGATCAGTGACTTAGTGTGTAGCAAGGTCCCAGGCCTCTTTTTATCTAATGAGGACCGCCAAGGCATGGTGGGTGCAAAATGGTTGAAGTTATTGGGCACCAGAGAATTCAAAAAGAAAGTTTATTTCTCTTAACAGTCTTTTTTTTTTTTGGGGGGGGGGGGGGTTAGGGTTGGTTGCAAGATAAATTGGCAGACTCAGACTTCAATAGGAGGACAGCCATCCAGCAAGATGCCCCATCTACATGTGCAGGAATGCTGTCTCCTATGGCAACAGTCCCTTTCTCTTTCACTACAATCACTCCTTGTAGTTCTTCAGACAACTGAGCTCCCGGTCTCTCACTAGACCCACTGATTCACTGCCATTGCATCCCTTGAGCTCTTCCAATCTTCACGGTGGTATCTTCCCCAAGCTTCACCCACGCTGGCCTGCTCGATTCCTAGCTTGACACACAAGGCTGCTCTGCAAGCATCACCTCCCCTGGCTGGGTCCCCGACTTGATTCCCACTAAAGTTTCCCAAATTTTTCACTGTCCCCCGCAAGCCGCAATCCCAACCCTGTGCTGCTCTCTTGCTTCTGGATAGGCCCTCAGACAGCCTAGCAGCCAGATGTGCCCGAGATAGGCCCAATCTCCTGCCTAGCAGCCCAGGCAACACACGTCCACCCAGACAGCTGTCCAGGTGGCACAGAACACAGATCACCTGAATATATAGGCTCTCCCAGCAGGCCAGGGGATTCAAGAAAACCCCTGCCCATAGGCTGAGATACCCCTTATACCCATAATCTGACCTTGTGTTGCCCGTCTCATGTCTAGTACCACCAAGTACCCGGCCACCTAGTGGTAGAAGAGAAAAGTGCAACAAGGCCAAACTTAGGGAGAAATCAATAGATCTCTAGCAATCAACCAGCATAACTACGCCTGGCAAGTAAATTTATGAGGAGCAACCCTGCCTAAGCTCCAGGGTGCTACAAGTGGGATTGTAGCGGACTGACACAGAGTGGGAACCAACACTGATATCTCTAGTGACACCAATACAGTGATCAGTGCTAATAATATACACGGACACAGCATTAAGGACACTGGGTAGGCAGGGGTTATCATATGGGGCAATCAAAGGGTTAACTGTGTGCCTAGCAAGTGTGTGTGTGTGTGTGTGTGTGTTGACTGTGCTATGTTTACTCAGGGATGTGATGGTTTTTATTCCATGCTTTGCAGAGAAACATATTATATTATGTATTGTTTATTTTAGGATATTGTTTGTTTGTCACTTTAACTGCAGCAAAGAAACACCAGGTCTCCTGCGTTGCCAGACAGGGCAGGTAAAATACCCCCCCCCCCCCTAAATTTAATAAAACCTGTATTTAGCGGCTTGCACTCATGGCCAGCGTCTTACTGACAATGTATTTGATTGAACGTCTGTTTGATGTCTTGGTAGGAGGGAGACTTGAGTTTGTCTTTTATATTCAGACTGAGGCTTGGCTCTTGACTCATACACCAAGCCTCCAATTGAGAACGAGGCTTGGTTAGAGGCCTTTTTTAACACTGATATGAGCATGGCTTGAGTTCGCCTGTAACTCAGTGAGGCTTAGTTTAAACCTATGGACGAAAACCAGGCTTGGCTGATCATGTTGGACTTAAAATGCGGTGACAGGAAGTGTTCCCCATGCCCCGGAAGAAATCCAATTGCAACGAAACCGGTTGGGCCAGGACACACCGAGTAGTCACAACAAGTCTTTATCTTGATGCTGCAGTTTATCGACTTTTATTGTACCATTTACCACCCTCTGTTTGGGTACTTTGTTCCTCCAATACCCTAAGGTTTTTGTTACACCATTTGGAGTCCTCTGCTTATTTTTTGGGTATTGCTGGGTGCCTGGACGAGTCACACCAAGTACGGGATGAATGGCTGGATAGACGGACATCATCTGCACTACAGGGTCCCGGGATATACCACAGCTGATAATTCCCATTGTGCTTTTGACCTTCCATAATAGAGGGTCCACCTATTGCGATAAGGGCACATCCATACTTAAATGTTGGTGATGTCACATGGTGGAGTATATTCTTGGATTATCTACATACAAACACTTGAATCAAACATCATATTGTTTTGCACTTTGATTTTGGTCACTTGGACTGTTCAGTACAGTTTGGACTTTATTTTGAGATTTTCAGCACAACATTTTTCATTAGTGTGTATTGTGTCATATATCACTTTTTTTTTGTTGCTGCTTTTGTCAGTTTTTACACAAGTGCAGTATTGGGTTGTTGTTTTTGCCATTTAGTGGTTTGCCTGGAGTTCAGCTTTAAGTTTGGAGTTTTGATTGCAGTGTATTAATCACAATAAAACTGTCAAACTCTCAGATAACTTTGCGACCCATCACCTGTTAAATATGTCATTCTGTTTAAAGGTATATTGCAAGGCTGTTTCAAATTTCTAGCAGCAAGCCATAGCTGCATAGCAAACAGCACTCCAAATGGAATCAGTTGAGAGGAAAGATATAAAACCAAGGCTACATCACTTGCCTGGAGCAAGATAGGCACATTGCTTTGGAGAGATACTGTAAGCACTGTGCTAATAAAAAAAAACTATTGTATTTAAGGAAAGGTACCATCCATATATCACTTATCTTGGAAGAAACATCCTGCCTGTTCAGAACTTAAAATTAGCTATTGCATATCCCAGGCACAAACTGTCCTAGATTTGTCAAAACGAGAACTCCTGAAAGCAGTGTCATGCTTTTTCCGCTTTATAAAAGTTATACAGCCCACCTCTACACTTGTTTGTTTACTTGCAGTGATCTGGCAAAAAAAAAAAAAAAAAAAGAGTTTGATCTTTTAAAAATACCCCAAAAGCCAAAATGTCATAGCTGCAGATAAAAGTATTTCAGTGATGTCTGAGCATTCTGCAAAACTGTAAAGAGACTGACTGTATGCATTATTAAGGAAGGAACAAGAAGCAAGAGAACGATTGCCAAGTTATTAGTTCCCTTAAAGGGTGACAGCCACAGAGATGAAAAACTAACATCTTTATTATAGCAAAAATATTTTCAGCTAATGGGATGTTACTTAAACCTAGGTTCACATCTATGCGGCTGTGCTTAATGCATTTTTCAGGCACGTTTTGCAGCGTTTTAAAACCCTCGTTTTTCCATGCTTTTTTTCATGCCTTTTGTGTTTTTTTTTTTACTCTTTAAACACACTGTAAGTTGCTGGTTGCTAAGGAGAGAGCAGCCGGTAGCTGCATGCTTAATAACCGATGACAGCTGAATGTAAAAACACACAGTGCGACGTCACAAGTTGCGGTTCTCCGAGTGACGTCATCGGATGGCCATGCCCCAAGGCTATATAAAAAAAAAGCAGACAACACAATGGAGGAAGACAGCGTTAGAAAAATATAGTTTTTCATTTTTTTGTGGGTAAGTGCCAGTGAGGAAGAAGACACCACCGGAGAAAGAAGACACCACCGGAGAAAGAAGGACACCACCGGAGAAAGAAGACACCACCGGAGAAAGAAGACACCACCGGAGAAAGAAGACACCACCGGAGAAAGAAGACACCACCGGAGAAAGAAGACACCACCGGAGAAAGAAGACACCACCGGAGAAAGAAGACGCCACCGGAGAAAGAAGACGCCACCGGAGAAAGAAGACGCCACCGGAGAAAGAAGACACCACCGGAGAAAGAAGACACCACCGGAGAAAGAAGACACGTTGGAGCTACTACAGGGGACATTTTTCATTTGTTATGAAAGAATTGTCAAAAACTCGCTAATCGCGGCCGTTTACCACGTGATCGCGCCTTCAAATGACGCCACGATCACATGTCAACAAACCGGCGTGATTTCCTTTGGGGGGGGTATTTGTACTTTCCTGGCTTGTTAGGGTCTCAAGAATTTAGATAATCCATCAGTACTTCAGGTGTGATCAATTTTCAGAGATTGGCACCATAGCTTGTGGACTCTATAACTTTCACAAAGACCAAATAATATATACACCGATTTGGGTTATTTTTTACCAAAGATATGTAGGGGTATACATTTTGGCCAAAATATATGAAGAAAAATTACTAATTTGCAAAATGTTATAACACAAACGAAGAAAAATTCTTTTTTTTTTTTACAGAACTTTCGGTCTTTTTTCTTTTATAGCTCAAAAAAAGTAGAAAAATTTCAAATAGCTACAGTGTTGTATGCCTGAGTAATTGTCATTCAAAATGTGAGAGCACCAAAAATTTTAATTTTTTTCCCCCCAGATGGTTTCTGATGTCATACACCCCAGAAGTCTTTAAGTAGAACTTTAGGCAAAACTTTTTTTTTTTTTTCTACCCATTTTGGATAGAGCAAGAGGGTTTTAACCCGTCAGATTTTTTTTTTCCACCATCTGTGTCCCATTGCAGAGATTTTCCTTCACTTCCTGTACCATAGCCACACAGGAAGTGAGAGGAAATCCCTTCAAATTAAATTCCTTGGGGACCCCCAGGTCACCAGAACTAGGTGTCCCAATTAGAAGATTTCCCCTCTATTACTTTTTTTTTTTTTTTTAGGGGACAGCCCAAAATTTTACATTTTCTTTTACTTTCAACGATAATGGTAAACAGGACAAAAATAGAGGGTGAATCTCCTTAACGGGGGCAAAGACAGCAATAAAAACTGACAGGTGTTCTAATCCCTCTCCACTCTATCCAAAATGAAATACTTTAAAAGGAGGGGTTCTCTCAGCTTTGCACACCCTCCTGCCTACATGTCTGAGCTAAGGGCAGATGGATTCCAGCAAGCATATGCTACACAAATCTGCCCTTACTCAAGATGGCCACAGCTAGAAATGCTAGGTTTTTTTTTAAACAAAAAGTGTCAGAAAGGGCTTTATCTTCAAGTGGTTAGAAGAGTGGGTGACGTGTGACATAGGCTTCTAAATATGTTGTGCATAAAATGCCAGGACAGTTCAAACCCCCCCAAATGACCCCATTTTGGAAAGTAGACACCCCAAGCTATTTGCTGAGAGCAATGTTGAGCCCATTAAATATTTTTTTTTTTGGTCCCAAGAGATTGAATAATGAAAAAAAAAAAAATAATATTTTTTTTTTTTTTACAAAAACTTGTCACTAAATGATATATTGCTCAAACATGCCATGGGCATATGTGGAGATACACCCCAAAATACATTCTGTTGCTTCTCCTGAGTACGGGGATACCACATGTGTGGGACTTTTTGGGAGCCTAGCCGCGTACGGGACCCCAAAATCCAAGCACCGCTTTCAGGCTTTCTAAGGGTGTAATTTTTTTATTTCACTCCTCACTGCCAATCACAGTTTCGGAGGCCATGGAATGCCCAGATGGCACAAACCACCCCCAAATGACCCATTTTGGAAAGTAGACACCCCAAGCTATTTGCTGAGAGGTATGGTGAGTATTTTGCAGATCTCGCTTTTTGTCACAATGTTTTGAAAATTGAAAAAAAAATTTTTTTTTTCTTTACTTTCCTTATTTTCAAAAACACATGAGAGCTGTAAAATACTCACCATGCCTCTCAACAAATAGCTTGGGGTGTCTACTTTCCAAAATGGGGTCATTTGGGGGGGTTTTGTGCTATTTTGGCATTTTATGGCCTTCGAAACTGTGATAGGTAGTGAGGAGTGAAATCAAAAATTTGCACCCTTAGAAATCCTGAAGGCGGTGCTTGGGTTTCGGGGCCCCGTACGCGGCTAGGCTCCCAAAAAGTCCCCACACATGTGGTATCCCCATACTCAGGAGAAGCAGCAAATGTATTTTGGGGTGCAATTCCACATATAACCATGGCATGTGTGAGCAATATATCATTTTAGTGACAACTTTTTGAATAAATTTTTTTTTTTTATTTTTTTGTCTTTATTCAATCACTTGGGACTAAAAAAAAAATATTCAACGGGCTCAACATGCCTCTCAGCAAATAGCTTGGGGTGTCTACTTTCCAAAATGGGGTCATTTGGGGGGGTTTTGTGCCATCTTGGCATTTTATGGCCTTCAAAACTGTGATAGGTAGTGAGGAGTGAAATCAAAAATTTATGCCCTTAGAAATCCTGAAGGCGGTGCTTGGTTTTCGGGGTCCCGTATGCGGATAGGCTCCCAAAAAGTCCCACACATGTGGTATCCCCGTACTCAGGAGAAGCAGCAGAATGTATTTTGGGGTGTAATTCCACATATGCCCACGGCATGTGTGGGCAATATATCATTTAGTGACAACTTTGGGCAAAAAAAAAAAAGTTTGTAATATTCCCGCAACTTGTGGCAAAATATAAAATATTCCATGTACTCAACATGCCTCTCAGCAAATAGCTTGGGGTGTCTACTTTCCAAAATGGGGTCATTGGGGGGGTTTTGTGCAATTTTGGCATTTTATGGCCTTCGAAACTGTGATAGGTAGTGAGGAGTGAAATCAAAAATTTACACCCTTAGAAATGCTGAAGGTGGTGCTTGGGTTTCGGGGCCCCGTACGCGGCTAGGCTCCCAAAAAGTCCCACACATGTGGTATCCCCGTACTCAGGAGAAGTGGCAAAATGTATTTTGGGTGCAATTCCACATAAAACCATGGCATGTGTGAGCAATATATCATTTAGTGACAACTTTTTTAATACATTTTTTTTTTTTTTTTTTTTTGTCTTTATTCAATCACTTGGGACTAAAAAAAAAAATATTCAATGGGCTCAACATGCCTCTCAGCAAATAGCTTGGGGTGTCTACTTTCCAAAATGGGGGTCATTTGGGGGGGTTTTGTACTTCCCTGCCATTTTTAGCACCTCAAGAAATGAGATAGGTAGTCATAAATTAAAAGCCGTGTAAATTCCAGAAAATGTACTCTAGTTTGTAGACGCTATAACTTTTTGCGCAAACCAATAAATATACGCTTATTGGCATTTTTTTTACTAAAGACATGTGGCTGAATACATTTTGGCCCAAATGTTTGACTAAAATTGAGTTTATTAGATTTTTTTTATAACAAAAAGTAGAAAATCTTTTTTTTTCAAAATTTTCGCTCCTTTTCCGTTTATATCGCAAAAAATAAAAATCACAGAGGCAATCAAATACCATCAAAAGAAAGCTCTATTTGTGGGAAGAAAAGGACGCAAATTTCGTTTGGTTACAAAATTGCATGACCGCGCAATTACCAGTTAAAGTAGTGCAGTGCGAAATTGAAAAAAGACCTCTGGTCCTTAAGCTGACAATTGGTCCGGGGCTAAAGTGGTTAACGGGGGCAAAGACAGCAATAAAAACTGACAGGTGTTCTAATCCCTCTCCACTCTATCCAAAATGAAATACAAGATGGCCACAGCTAGAAATGCTAGGTGTTTTTTTTCTCCAAAATGATTTCTCAAACAAAAAGAATGAATACATGGATGCGTGAGTTTACATGAGTTTTGCGATATAAAAAATTAAAGATTATAAACCCTTAACAAACAGGTTATATTTGCCTGCAATGGTTTTGCACTGAGCAGTGCCAATCCTCCTTTTCTCAGGTCTCCCATTGACGTTCCTGGCTCCTCCCTCGCAAGCTATGGGGGCACTTGTGCAGGCGTGCCCATTGACACTGCACCCTCTCCCTCCTCACTGCCTGTGATTGACAGCAGCAAGAGGAGCCAGTTGCTGTCTGAGCCAATAAGGTGCGAGAAGGCCTCTGTGCTCATACATATTCTTGGCTAGAGATCAGACCCAGGTAAGTATTGGGTGGGCTGAAAGGGGGGGCTGCACTCTGGCAGCTTTTTACCTTAATGCAGAGTACGCATCATGATCCTCATCATTTCCAGTTAGCAAATTGTATTACAAACCAGTCTATTAGGAGGTTCGTGAAGTAGGTTTTCCTCTCCACTGGATGAGGAGCGAACTGAGCAAGACTGTACAATCCTTAAAGTACGTACGTACGTGAACATTAAAGCAATTGTAAGCGATCACTTTGTAAAACAACCCATTCATTTTAAAATGGAAAGGACAGGCAAAACATTTTTGTATAGATATAAAAAAAAAAAACACACACACACACACACACACACACACACACACACACACACACACACACACACACACAATACCTTTCTAGTGACCACATTCCCTCTATTCTCAGCTGTATAAGGGTTCACACGGTGTGGAGCGACTCACAGCAGGGGGTCTGGTTCGTCCCCATTCACCATTTCAGGTCCGAATTTGGACCTGAACGGAGCCAAAGCTGCACAGGACTCTTCTGCAGTACACTTGTAGTTGCCAACATTGTCAAAAATGTATAGGGACACTTTTTTTGTCTGTAGGCAGAGTCTTATTATAATTAGGTGGTGGGCCATTCATTTGTAGGCGTAACGCTGCGGTGGGGGGGGGGGGGGAATGGGTAGTTGTACTGTGAGCAAACGGCAGCTCCAGGCCAGGCAACGTACTGGTACATTGCAGCCTTTCTTCCAGGTTTGGGGCGTGCATGTGTGTGCCCCCTGCTGTGATTGGACACAGAAGAAGTGTTTGGCGGCTGAAGTCAGCTGATCGGCAGTGGCCAATCATGCACAGAGTTCTGTTTAGAAAAATACAGAACTCTGCGTATTGTGAAAAGTGATCTGGCTGGCATTGGGGAGATTTCCCTTTAGTTCCTGACCCATAGTCAAATAATGAAATCCCTGATTGTCACCAGGATCACTAGAACTAGTGTTCCGATTGGAAGATTTCCCCTGTTGTGGTGACAATCTACATTTTGGGATTTTCTTTTATTTTCACTGTCGATGAGAATGGTGAAGAGGACAAATAAAACAGGGCACAGACATTGATAAAAAGTAGACAAGTGTTCTAATCGCTCTCCACTATCCGTTTTTTTTTTTTTTTTTAATTGCCTTTAGCTATACTTTAAAATATCTTTAGTTTCAGCGATATTTCAGGTTGTCATAAAAAAATAAAAAAATATATGTTAGTGGGGTTTGCCAACCCTGCTACAATGTATATCTTTTCATACACATCAGCAATGTCATAAAAACTGTGAAATGGAACGTCTTTCTTGTTTCACTGCAATCAGGTCAGCAATTTTTTTTTTTAATAAAGCCGCATGAAAAGTCATCGTTCTTGTCGCTTCTACTATTCGTTTTTAATTAAGCAGGCAAACATGCTCCCTCCTACTGAAAAACACTACTCACAGCACTACCCCTTTAAGTTCTAATGTCTAGCCTAAAATGGAATTCATGTGTTATCACAATAATACTTTAAATGCTGCATTCAAAACATGAACAGATCATATAGATGTAGTGACATATATAGGCCACAGTATTAGGCAGTTCTCATAGTCCTTCTAATGCGGAAAAAAAAATCTGATATTAGATCATCATTTACAGTGGGTAGCGGGGGAGGTTGGCATAATTTCTCAATTTTTGGGGATTTAATAATTACTGAGAGATATCATTTTAGGTTAACACTAAAAGGGGTAGCACTGTAACCATTTGGGTATATGCTCCCTTCTATGCAGCTTGTTTATGAAAAGCAGATCCCCCACTTTTTAAAACATAGATGTCTAACATTTGCATTGTGAAATTCTGCTGCTTGGTAACATTGCAGTTTAGCTTGTGCAAAGAATAGCTTATGTCTGCAAGGCCAAGAGACCCGATTTAGCAATAAAAAGGTGTCCAGGTTTCTGCATCGCTAAATAACGATGCAAGCCAAACGAGGCATCGTCAATTTCCCCAAGCACAGAACAGCAACGTTGCTCTAATTATTTTTGCTTATCCTGTCTTCTCTTCCCTAGCGATGGGGTGCATTGTCAGTGCTTTATTTTACTAGGTGATATGTGCGGTCATTAGCCTAGCTGGTGTTGGGAATAGAGGGGACTGGTCACAGAACTCAGCCTGGCCATTCATGACAGCATTACTGTCATGACAGCAGTTCCTACTGTCCTGGTGCATCATCACCGCTAGTTAAGAAGCTGGGCTTTAGAAAACACGTACTGCTCTTGACCATACGTACAGCTCCATATTTTTTTTTTTTTTTTTTATTGAAAAGCCAGTGGCGTGTGAAACACACCCAAAAACTCCACCCGGTGCCAAAAAGTGCACACAAAACGTGCAACGGGTGTAACACTTGTCCTCCACATGGAAGGACCCTAACCCTGATCCCCCGGGGCGTTAGGCTCCAGACGGGGACTGAGGTACTTTCACTTGGGACCATCTGGCCGAAACCAGGCAGTCCCCCTTTCTCTGGAGGGTCTGCCGAAACAGACCCACCCAAGTACTAGGTGGGGCTCCCCCGAAGGGAGACCCCATGAGAGAAGGTGGACTAAGCCAGAAGGCCATGACCACCTCCATCCCAAGACGTTCAGGGCAGGCCCGAGGACCTACACCCTACTAATCACACAGTGACAAAACGTGATACACATCAAACAAAAAAATATATAAAAGTGACAAACAGGGGATAAATAAAAAGAAAGTGAGGAGAAGGAAGGTGGGAGAGTGAGTAGAAAGTGACCATTGTGCAATACAATGGCCAGCCCTCCGGCCAGGAATAAAAAATTTCCCCTGGTCCTAGCCAAAAGGCTCGGCCCTAGAGGCAGGTGCGAAAAACTTGTGTAGTGGTGAAAGTGACCATGGTGCCATAAATCAAAGTGGTTACCCACAGTGAGTATATGACACCCCTGAACTGCCACTTCAGGGGCACAATCACCACTGGCTTTTCAACGTGCAACCCTGACCCACAGCCTAGACCACAACAGCCCCCACCCCAGCCAGGAAGGAATGGAGATCTGGAAGCTTAGTGTGTGCCCCGAAGAAGAAAAAGGCTCCACCATCGCTCCCTCCTAATTACAACCTAGGAAGTACTAGCCGCTCCCCCCCCCCCCCCCCACGAAGAGGAGCTAGCGTTCTTTCCCAAGAAGACTGACCGGAGCTAGAGCTGCCACAATCCAGGCCAGAAGGCCAGGGACTCGACCCTTCAGCGCCAACCCAGTGGTTCTCCATCCCCATCAGAAGGCTTCCCTTTCGGCTACGAACCGCTCCAGGTCACCTTTACGCCAGCAGGCTTTTGCATAGCAACCGCCACCCCTGCTCCACCTCGCCGTAGAACAGGGACGGAAGCAAGCACCACCTCCTGGCAACTGATAAGAACAGATACTACACTTGATTTTAGCCAAAAGGCCGAGAAGCGTACAGCTCCATATGGCCTAGTTACACTTGCAGTTAAAAACGGTTGAGTTTGCCACCTACATGTAAGCTGCAACGGCAGCTATGCTGGGGTATAAGCACACATCGTGGCGTGTGAAAAAAATAATCCCCTCTGCAGCACAGCCCTATTCATTTGCGATGTGCAACAACCACCCCGCAACCAATGAGCATGGTTTATTTATTTATTACAGGATTTATATAGCGCCAACAGTTTACGCAGCACTTTACAATATAAAAGGGAGACAATACAGTTATAATACAGGAGGATTAAGAGGGCCCTGCTCAGAAGAGCTTACAATCTAATAGGGTGGGGGAGGTGGTACAAAAAGGTTGCAACTGTGGGGAATGAGCTGATGGAAGTGGTAAAAAGATTAGTTAGAGACGCGATAGGCTTCCCTGAAGAGATGAGTTTTCAGGGATCGCCTGAAGGTGGCTAGGAGTAGGGGATAGCCGGATAGGTTGAGGCAGCGAGTTCCAGAGGATAGGAGAGGCTCTGGAGAAATCCTGGAGACGAGCATGGGAGGAGGAAATGAGAGAGCTTGACAGGAGGAGGTCTTGAGAAGAGCGGAGAGGACGGTTTGGGATATGTTTGGAAACAAGATTGCTGATGTAGCTTGGGGCAGAGTTGTGGATGCAATAAAGTGGTGTGGGCTTTTAGGGGTTAAAACCCAGTGAGGCGGTGATATAATGCCTCCTCAACTCCTGTCCAGTGCCCTCAGATTGTTTTTCAGAGGGCTACTGCATATGCAAATGAGCCCTGCCTTTAGAGACATTTTTCATTTTATGCCTCCAAACGCAGCTCTATTTTAGCCAAATGTGTCCATGTACATTTAGGAGCTGCTTCCAGAGTCATTTAAAAAACCTGCATTCAGAGAGGCGTTTCTGGCATCATAAACGCACATGCGCATAAAATTATTTCCAGTTGGCTAGAAATTTTTTATTTATTCTGATAACAGTATGAGTTTTTACGCATACACTTTTAAAGCCCATTCACCTGTAAATGCACATAATACCTCAAAGCAAGCATTTTTTTTTTTAAGCTGGATTTTCCTGCCTGCACCCGGAAGCAAGATCCAGCAAAGACGGGAGCATTTTTTAAATTTTTTTATTTATTTTCAAAATACTTCCGTTTTTTTTTTTTTTTTTTTTTTTTAAATCCAATGAACTAAGTTCCAGGAAGCAGAGATAAACATTAAGAATCTTACTCTAGTTCGGGCAAAGGCTTTATAACATACATCAATAATTTGCACGCAGACGATACAAGTCAGGTTACAGGAAACATTAAACCAAGTAAGGGCGAGATTTACGGCTAGGATGCGTATGAATCTAAGGCCGTTCTGAGAGATGTTTTTCAGCTGTAAAAAACGCTGCAACGCTGAAACTCTCAAAAACGTTGCTCACCAGCGTTTAATGTTTTTGATCTATTGAAAAAATAAATAAAATAATAATTTTCTTGAAAAAAAAAAAAAACGCTAAAATACGCTAATGCGGAAAAACGCTAATGAATGCTGAAAAAAGTTGAAAAAAAACTCACTGCAAAGCTACTGGCGTTTTTATTGTTATTTTAACGTCCAGTGTGCATGAGGCCTTATAAATGTGGAGATAAATCTCTCCTTTCCCCCCGGTATTGCCCCTTCTCAGCTCTGTAAATCGGTGATGGAAGGGGAGAAGCAGGTGAGGGAAGTCACTGGAGACAAACGACCCAAGTTCAGGGGCAGTAGTTCCAAGGCAACACATATTTCACCTAATAGCAAAATTGTTTTGTGGAATAATATCAAATGAAAAAAAATAAAAAACAAAAACCTGGGATGGAGACTATGAATGGACCACTGACAGTAAGGGCCATTTAAGGGTCCAATAGAATTATAGCGTAACAAAAAAAGACAACGTGTCCGGTCTGGGCACCAGCGTCCCTCGTATAAGGCTGGCGGTGGAGCAGCAGAAGGCTCAGGTGCACACTTTTATGGATGTCTGCTTGGATAAATGTATGGACAGACCTAGCAACAAGCTGGACTCAAGAACCAAGAGTTGCTTAGTGAACTGTGTGGACCGATTTATTGACACTACCCTGTCAATCACCAATTGCTTTGCTCAGATTGTTCAGAAAAGGGACACACCGACTTCTCTTTTCTGATGTTATGGACTCAAAATTATTTTCGTTCTTGAGAGAAAATAACCAAATTCATTCTGCTTCTTGAAACTCCACCAATTTGAGCCTGGCTCATTGTACTGATAGATAGAGATTATAAAAATAAATAAAAAAAAAAAAAAAAAAGACAAAAGAGAATAAGGAGCTGCATAGGGGATTTGGGGGCGGGGGGAGAGGAGGGAATGGGAACCCCAGTCCTGTGTAGGTCGTACCGGAGGGAAAGGAGGGTAAGGGTGAACAAATGGTGACACCCACGCATTTTTGTTATACAACTGACACATGAGGACTATGGGTGCACCCAGAGATCAGCTTGCAGATTGACCCCTGGTAGGGAGTGATGGTCTGCAAAAAGAGGGGGGCAATGGTTGTAGTAGAAGTGGAAGGGTAACCAGGATAGTCTGTATCAGGTAGTACTGTGGTGATGAATGTTAAACATTACGTTTGAAAACGGTGAGTCGAACATTTTATTTATAGTCGTGCGTCAAGTTTCTCTTTGCGCATCAGGGATGTGGCAGAAGCATTTTAATGTGCCCTTGTATTAGTCTGGGTTCACACTGGAGAACGCAGAGGCTCACAGCAGGAGTCTGGTGCGTCCTCGGTCACCGTTTCAGGTCAGATTTAAGCCTGAATTTTTGGCTGAATGCGGACCTGTATCGGATGAAAAGACGCACAGGACTCCTGTGCAATTCGCACCGGAGCCGTTGGAGATGTGTGAACCGGCTCCATTGAGAGCCGGTCACATTCTCCTGCTATGCAAATTGAATGTGGTGATCCGCAGCGGGTTATAGTGTGAACCCGGCCTCAAATTTTTCAATTTGTTCAAACAGGTAAAAGGCAGGTTATCATATGGTCTAGGATCACTGTTGTCAATTACAGCAGCGCTGCTGGACCTATATTTTAAAATGTCTGAAACCTACAAAATATTCCAAAATATGAAAAAAAAACATGTTAAGGTTAAACAGATCACCTGTGCCAGTATCCTGAACAGTTTATATTATATAAATATATAATTTTTTTTATTTTTATTTTAACACATACACACAAAGCCAAAAAACACCAAAAACACACAACAAAACAACAAATGCACATATTTTTGCAGGTGGTGAAAAAAAAAAAAAGTGCATTTATTATTATTTCTTTCTACGGAAGCCTTCAAAGTATTGCACCAGTGATCAGTGGATCACGGGTGCAATGTCAGGCTCCTGCAGCCTTTCCCTAGCTTCCTGCCGATATGAAAGCTGGATGACATATGAATGGACTACGAGCACACTAATCAGCACTCGCCTAGCCCATTGAAAACTACAAGCCCATCTGCCACAGTGGAAGATGGGACTGGTAGTTTATTCATTCACAGATCACTGTGAATGAATGATATGGCTGTGCATCATACAGGTGTAGCATGTAACCACAGTCAGTGTGAATAGGGGAATCCCTCCCACTGCGCTATTGTATTCTGACAGCGGGAGGTTTCCCAGCTGTCAGAATACAATGATCACCGCTTGTGGTTATAGCTGCCAGCAATGGATTAAAATTAATAAAAAAAAAAACAACATGACAGACTGGTTGTACTGAAGTTGATTGATAGGTCAACTTCAATACAACCAGCTTGCCCATACATAGATTGAAATTCAGGAGGTTCCTGCTGAAGCGAACTAATTTTGATCAGTCTATGGCTGGCTTTAGACACACTAGCAGATTTAGATGGACTTTATTAACAAATTAAAGCCAAACTCCAGCTAACAGTTGACCTTTTGAACATGTTGGGAGGGGAATAGAGCAATTTTCTTCTCTTCAACATGTGGTTGAAGGAAAGAAAATTGGATAATGTATGCCCTGCCTTACACTACACTCTCCCAAGTTGTCGTGGTGCTGTCCGAAGCCATCTCTGTTGTCCTTCCATCCAGATGGGAAGGGAAGGAAGGAAGTGTGTTACTGGACAAGATCACCTGGTAAAATAAAAAAGAAGAAGGAGAAAAACAAAAAAAAAATACAAAAAACCCTAATGCAGCCACCACATCTAAAGACTGGTGATCTGCATTATATAAAAGTTTGTTCTTGGGTTTAGTACGGCTTGTTAACTTTTGGTTTGCTAAATGAACAAAACATACCCTGTTGATTTATCCAAAAAAAAATAAAAAATCAGCTTCTAAGGCTGACCATACACTATACAATTTTCTTATTAAATGTTCTTTAGATTTACCTTCAACTATGTAGTGCAAGGGGCCTGCCTGATTGCATACGCACTGAAAGTGTTTAGGTTTAACCTTGTTAGTTATTCAATTTTCCTTTAAAAACCATATAAGAAAATTGTATAATATATGGCCAGCCTAACTTCAGCTTGTTCAATTAGGCTTTAACAACAAAACCTGGAAGCTGATCGATTTCTATGCACAGCTGCACCAAATTTTGCATTTCCCAGTTTTGGTAAACCAACCGCTTTGTGCGCTAGGGTCGCAATGCTGTTCCTCCATAGACACAGTATGGTAAGTAGGGTTGCCACCTCATCCCTTTAAACCCGAACACGTATTAATTACACAGGTTCTGTGACTGATTAAAGTGGTTAATTAAACTCACTTGGTACCTTATCTGCATTAAATTATCCTCAGAACCTGTGTACTTCATATGCGTTTGGGTTTAAAGGGATGAGGTGGCAACCCTAATGATTAGTAAAAGTTGTCACCCTAGGCCAAGAAGTGAACTACAGGCAGGTAATGGAAAGAAAATAAAAAAAACTTGTAGGTGTGACTAGGCTTTTTCCTTTCCGAACACAGTAAAATGCAGTACCCACCGTAAATGCGGTGCAGCCACATAGGAAAGAGTGCAATTTCAGCTTGAAATGCATTTTCATGCAGCAAAATCCATGAAATTACAGTTTTCATATTGCATAGTAATGCTTCCATTTCCAATGGCCTTTCTAAAAAAGCTAGTTGTCTAAGCTAGCAGTCATGTTGATCCAGTGCCTTCTAGCAAGTTACTGCAATGGAACAAACGTTCCAAGTTCACTTGCTGCAGGCTTGTTCCAGGTCAGTGACTCAACAAGCCACTGCAGCCAGAAAACTAGCATTTGCAGAAGGAGATGCGTAATGGCAACCTGCATTATCACAAATTTCTTTCATCCAGTACGGAGACACTACAATGGATTGGCATTAGTAAATTCAGCCCATGGAGAAGCGTAAACAAGCACGATCATAGCCAGTCCACCTATGCATCTATGACTGTGATGGATAATAATGACCGATATTCACTTAGTGGCACTGAATGAGTATGTCACAATAATGGGCCATGGTGACAAAGGATGACAGCACTTGGTGGTATTGAGGTTAATTAGTTAGCATCATTGCACAGTGAAAATGGGGACCATCGTACCTCCATATTGCTTTCCTATGACAGTTGTATCTGATGACATACTGCAACTCGACCCTTTTACTTTGAAAAATAGATGAAGCAGGCGGAAGGGAGGATGGTAAAGCATGCAGAGTATCTCTAGAGCCTGGGAATGGCGTGAACGCATTTCGCTTAAATCACCAAGAGTTTGTGGATATCTACATTGGTTAATTTTTTCAGCTATGGATTGAACGATGTTTCTTTCGTCAACAAACATGTATTCAGTGAAGTTTAGAAAAGCCTGACCTACCATCTTATTCAGAATTATGAATGAATGAATGTAATATGAATCAATCATCGGTGAAGACAGGATTAGCCCTGGGAACATGTATGTACAGTATCTCACAAAAGTGAGTACACCACTCACATTTTTTGTAAATATTTTATTATATCTTTTCATGTGACAACACTGAAGAAATTACACTTTGCCTCAATGTAAAGTAGTGAGTGTACAGCTTGTGTAACAGTATAAATTTGCTGTCCCCTCAACACACAGCCATTAATGTCTAAACTGCTTGCAACAAAAGTGAGTACACACCTAAGTGAAAATGTCCAAATTGGGCAGAATTAGACATTTTCCCCACCCGGTGTCATGCGACTCGTTAGTGTTACAAGGTCTCATGTGTGAATGGGGAGCAGGTGTGTTAAATTTGGTGTTATCGCTCTCACTCTCTCATACTAGTCACTGGAAGTTTAACATGGCACCTCGTGGAGGAGGAGAAGGAGAAGGGCATCATGGTAAAAGTAGTTCCAAAACGTCTGGGGTGCCAAGGTTTGCCATCACTGGCCTAGGCTATAAGAAGATTGCCAAGACCCTGAAACTGAGCTGCAGCACGTGGCCAAGACCATACAGCGGTTTACTAGGACAAGGTCCACTCAGAACAGGCCTCGTCATGGTCGACCAAAGAAGTTGAGTGCACGTACTCTGCGTCATATACAGGAGGTTGTCTTTGGGAAATAGACATTTGAGTGCTGCCAGCATTGCTGCAGAGGTTGAAGGGGTGGGTTTGCCTGTCTGTCAGTCCTCAGACCATACGCCGCATACTGCATCAAATTGGTCTGCATGGCTGTCGTCCCAGAAGGAAGCCCCTTCTAAAGATGATGCACAAGAAGCCCAACAAACAGTTTGCTGAAGACAAGCAGACTAAGAACATGGATTACTGGAACCATGTCCTGTGGTGAGACCAAGATAAACTTATTTTGTTCAGATGGTGTCAAGCGTGTGTGTGGCGGCAACCAGGTGAGGAGTACAAAGACAAATGTGCCTTGCCTACACTCAAGCATGGTGGTGGGAGTGTCATGGTCTGGCGCTGAATGAGTGCTGCCGGCACTGCGGAACTACAGTTCATTGAGGGAACCATGAATGCCAACATGTACTGCGACATACTGAAGCCGAGCATGATCCCCTCCCTTTGGAGACTGGGCTGCAGGGAAGTATTCCAACATGATAATGACCCCAAACACACCTCCAAGACAACCACTGCCTTGCTAAAGGTGATGGACTGGCCAAGCATGTCTCCAGACCTAAACTCTATCGAGCATCTGTGGGGGCATCCTCAAACAGAAGGCGGAGGAGTGCAAGGTCTCCAACATCCACAAGCTCAGTGATGTCATCATGGAGGAGTGGAAGAGGACTTCAGTGGCAACTTGTGAAGCTCTGGTGAACTCCATGCCCAAGAGGGTTAAGGCAGTGCTGGAAAATAATAGTGACCACACAAAATATTGACACTTTGGGCCCAATTTGGACATTTTCACTTAGGGGTGTACTCACTTTTGTTGCCAGCGGTTTAGACATTACTGGCTGTGTGTTGAGTTATTTTGAGGGGACAGCAAATTTACACTGTTATACAAGCTGTACACTCACTACTTTACATTATAGCAAAGTGTCATTTCTTCAGTGTTGTCCCATAAAAAATTATAAAATAAAATATTTACAAAAATGTGAGGGGTGTACTCACTTTAGTGAGATACTGTGTAATAGATTTATATCACACACACACAAAGTCAGCAATGCCCCAATTTTTCTGTAGTGTGGTAGTGAGTTGTTAAAAACCTTATTTAAGACCTCTTAAGCTTTAAATTGACTGTCAGGACCACAATACACACACCACAGTTTAGGTGCAAGCCCAAGAAAGAGCAAATGGTATGTTTTGGAGTATGGGAAAAAAATTGGGAGCATCCCATTAAATGCAAGAAAACACTCTTACAAAGCGTAATCAGACATCCTCCTTGATAATAAAACCACCATATTGCTCCATGCAAATTTGGAATACTTCCTTATTAAAAAAAAGGGATTTTTACTTTTTGACAAGTACAAAACAACAATGGTCAAAACAGGTGAGTCAGTCAGCTGTTTAAGGTTAGGTTCATACTTCATACTAGGTTCACATGAGTGAGCTGCGTTTTACTGCCCTATCTGCTCCCCTTTAAGCTGCAAAGGCAGTGCTGTGCGCCACGGTGGGGCAAAAATTATCCCCCCTGTTGGGTCAACGGAATAAGGCCACACCACAAGCACAGGGTTGCAGCACACTTGTGTGAGTTTAAAGGGCTTAAAACAGGCAGTGAGAAGGAGATATAACACATCACTGCCTGTCAAAGTGCCCTCTGAAAAGCAATCCATTGCAGAATGCTTTTCAGAGGGTGACACAGATAAACAAGCCCTTATGATTTATTAACAGCAGCTCTAAAATGGTGCTTAAGACACAGGAGCGCTTTTGAAGAGCTTTTCAGGCGTTTTTGAAGAGCTTTCCATTCATTTCAATGGGGAGGGGAGTTTTTCACAGCCTTGCCAGCACACTGCCCCAGTGTGAAAGCGTTCATTGATTTTAATGGAAATAAGTTTTCGTGCGCTTTTTAGGCGCCTGAAAAGCGCCTCAGTGTGAAAGTGGTCTAAGGCTACTTTCACACCTAGGCGTTGGGTGCGCTGGCGGTAAAGCGGCGCTATATTTAGCGCCGCTTTACCGTTTTTTTAGCGGCGCTATTCGGCCACTAACGGGGCCGAAAAAGGGTTATTACCGCCCGCAAACCCCCGCTGCAGCAGCGTTTTGCGAGCGGGTTTGGAGCGCTGCCCCATTGTTTTTAATAGGAAGGGGCGCTATAGGAGCGGCAAATATACCGCTCCTACAGCGCACCAAAGATGCGGCTTGCAGGACATTTTTCAGCGTCCTGCAAGCGCACCACTCCAGTGTGAAAGCCCTCGGCTTTCACACTGGAGAGACAGCAACGGCGGTTTGCAGGCGCTATTTTTAGCGCAATAGCGTCTGCAAACCGCCTCAGTGTGAAAGGGGCCTAAGAGTTGGATGAAACCAGAATAGGTCCAAGCAATGTCCAATCTGCTTTTATACAACAAAGCCACTGACTGTTAGAAGTCAAAACGGCTACATTCCCACTAGCCTCCTGCATTTAAATTGCTGTAAATGCAGGAGAAATTATCCTCGGAAGTAAAAAAATAAATAAAAAAAGTACAGAAGGGATCTCCCTCTATTTCAGAAAGTATAAAGCTTTATAAGCGTTTATAGTAAAGCCACACGGATCAACCTATGATTCTTCAATTGTATTGCATATAAATAGGTTTACTAAAGCTCACAAAAATCTTCAATCATTTTGAACTACTGATCAATAAAATTTTTTGACAATATTAGACATCACTTTAAAAGGATTGATCATAATACTTGTTTGACACATATTGTGAGAAATAACAAAACAATGTACAACAGAAGAATGAATAATAAGTATTGATATCTAGTTGTTAGTCGGATCCCACTTACCCCGGATGGGATCAAACTGTAAGGAGAAGGTTGACCAACAATTTATTATTATCAACAATGATCAAAGGAACTTAGTGATAAATAATGAGCTATATGTGAAACCCATAATAAAAAGGAAGGTTATATCAATCTTACCAGTACTATTAAAAGGTTCCAGTCTTTTAGGCATTTTCAAGCTGTAGGATAAGATAGCCAGGCTTGCCATTTATTTTTAAAAGGTAGTAGTGGAGTAGTTTTTATATGCTAGAATTAATTTAAATTGAGCTTGAAGGTTTAATCTAGAGATTACAGTCGAAAGATTGGGTGGACTGATCAATTTTCTAAAAAGGAAGGCAAACTAACATGCAATGTTTAAAGGGGTCTCTGCTCTTAGACCCCTCCATAAAAGTAACATGAAGGGTCTATTTTTTTTTTTATGCTCCCCAATTTAAGACTGTACATGCAGTACTTCTAATAAAGAAAGTTTTTGGAGTTCTCTTGCAAAGTGGCACAAGAATTGGGGAGCAGAGTTACCATATATGGGATACTAAAGCAGGGGTACCCTATTACAATAAAAGGGAATGACTATGAACATACCTTGAGTTTCTTCACAGTCTTGATGCTGTCTTGCTCCTGGCTCCACACCGTCACTCCCCCCTTGTTGTATTGGCACTGCCAGCCGTCGTTAATCTCACATTGCTCCCGGAAAGTGTTAAAGTCTGCATCGTCTGGAATATGCACCATCCTTCCCGTGTTCCAAAACACAAGATGACTGTATCCCCAAATGACAAGTTAACTCTGCCTTGCTCTCAGGTCACTGCACATGAGTGCAATCCTTTTTTTTTTTTTTTATGTTGTTGGCCAAGTGGTACAGTTCCCTTTTTGTCTTATGCTTTGCAGATAAACATTCTCTGTTTTTCCATTTCTATTTTTTTTATTATCTTTTGTGTTGATTTGCTGCTTGCTTCTTAATCAATTTCCAAGGTTGTTCTCAGTATCTATATGTGTGTTTCTTTCAGAGGTCAGTGATCCAAGCAATGAGCAGGGCACCGGCTGTGCACCCCACCAGGTAGGTTTTGCAATAAGCTCTGCTGACTTGTCTCCGGTTTCCTCTACCTAAGCTTGCAAGGTCCTGTATTATTTAAAAGGTAACATCATACAGGTGTCTTGGATTCCTCACCCAGCCCATTACTTCCACTCCCTCCTCTTTCTTCCTGAGCATCCTCCTCTCTCTCCCTGCCTAAGCTCCATCTGTCTGACTGCAGCAGCTACTGATTCAGCTGATCCCTAGCTAGCCTCATCATCAAGCCCATTAAACATGCCTGGGAATATAGGTGCAAGTGTGCATTTCAGGCTGGTAGCAGCGAGAGATGTGTGCATTGCAGTATAGTCAAACTTTCCTTGTACTGCACTGCCACTGCAGAGCAACAATCAGGATTTTTCAGCAAAGCAGAGTCACAGTTAGCGATTTTGGAAGCCTGGATTTGTTCACAGTAACTTGAACATCCGTCAGGAATTCAATCCATAGGTCAAAGCAGGCTTTAAGCAGCCTGTGCCCCTACTGAATAATGCAATAACAAACTGACAGGTAGACAGTATATCATGCTCTCCCTGCAGAATACTGCAAAGTATTGCTGCAGAGAGCTATGTACGCGTGAGATGCACCGCAGCAATTTTATGATTATTGGAACATGCAGAGGTCTCTGCAGAAAAATGTGTCTGAACATACTTTATTACATTCACTCAGTGCAGTAGTAGCAAAACTATTAAGTCTTTAACATCGGTGTCACATCCACAATACTGCAAGGCAGGCAGGCAGGATTTTATTGAAATGCACTGCAATGCATATTAGGTGGAAGTAAAAGCATGTGTCTTTAAAAAAAAAAAAAAAAACCCTGTAACATACATACAAACGCAGTCACTCACTACTCATTGGGGGTTATTTACGAAAGGAAAATCCACTTTGCACCAGAAGTGCAAACTACAAGTGCAAAGTGCACTTGAAATTGCACTGAAAGTGCACTTGGAAATGCAGTCACTGTAGATCCGAGGGGAACATGCAAGAAAAAAAAAAAAAAAAAACAGAATTTTAGCTTGCACGTGATTGGATGATAAAATCAGCAGCGCTTCCCCTCATTTCAGATCTACCCCTCAGATTTACAGTGGCTGCACTTCCATGTGCACTTTCAGTGCAATTTCAAGTGCACTTTGCACTTGTAGTTTACGCTTGTAGTACAAAGTGGATTTGCCTTTCATAAATAACCCCCATTGGCAGCACATGTCACTTGATATGTACTGACACACATGCTGTGGTGAGAACCTACCCCGAGGATGCCCTCCTGCAGTCAGTGCACCAGTATGAAAGTACATTGTTCATACCCTTTAAAATTTTCCCTGCATGGCAACACAAAGGGGGTTTTTTACGAAAGGCAAATCCACATTGCACGACAAGTGCAAAGTGCACTGAAAGTGGCACATAATTGTGAAGTGGAAGGTAAATAATCAATGGTTTTAAATTTTTTTTTTAAATAAAATATCTGATAAAGAGTGGCGTGCATTTTTATTCGGCCACCTTTACTCGGATACCCCTAACTAAAATCTAGTGAAACCAATTGCCTTCAGAAGTCACCTAATCTCAGCATATATACAGCTGTTCTGTGAAGCCCTCTGAGGTTTGTTAAAGAACCTTCGTGAAGGCCAAGGAACACACCAGCCAGGTCAGGGATAAAGTTGTGGAGAAGTTTAAAGCAGGGTTAGGTTATAAAAAAATATCTCAAGCTTTGAATATCTCACAGAGCACTGTTCGAATCATCATAATGTATGGCACAACTGAAAACCTACCAAGACATGGCTGTCCACCTTAACTGACAGGCCGGTCAAGGAGAGCATTCATCAGAAAAGCAGCCAAGAGGCCCATGGTAATTCTGGAGGAGCTGCAAAGATCCACAGGTCAGGTGGGAGAATCTGTCCACAGGACAACTATTAGTGGTGCACTCCACAAATCTGGCTTTTATGTAAGAGTGGCAAGAAAAAAAACATTGTTGAAAGAAAGCCATAAGAAGTTCCTTTGCAGTTTGGGAGAAGCCATATGGGGGACAAATATGGGGGACACAGCAAACATGTGGAAGAAAGTGCTCTGGTCAAATAAGACCAAAATTTTACTTTTTGGCCTAAAAGCAAAACGCTATGTGTGGTGGAAAACTAACACTGCACAGCACCCTGAACATACCATGTCAAACCGTGAAACATGATGGTGGCAGCATCATGTTGTGGGGATGCTTTTCTTCAGCAATCTTAGAAGAAAACCTGTTAGAGTCTGCAAAGACTTGAGACTAGGACAGAGGTTCACCTTCCAGCAGGACAACAACCCTAAACATACAGCCAGAGCTACAATGGAATGGTTTAGATCAAAGCATATTTAATCAAGTGTTATGGCCCAGTCAAAGTCCAGACCTAAATCCAACTGAGAATCTGTGGCAAGACTTGAAAATTGCTGTTCACGGATGCTTTCTATCCAATCTGACAGAGCTTGAGCTATTTTGCAAAGAAGAATGGGCAAAAATGTCACTCTCTAGATGTGCAAAGCTGTTAGAGACATACCCAAAAGACTTGCAGCTCTAATTGCAGGGAAAGGTGGTTCTACAAATACAAGTCCAAACACAAAAAAAACAAAGTCAGCGCTGACCCCACAGCCAACTCTCAAATGTTCACAGTCTATATAGAAAAAGTTCTTTTGCTCTAGGTGCTGCAGCTCTCCCAAAATCCACTGGGGGGTGGACTTAATCTTAAATATACAAGGAAAAGAGAGCGCACGGCTGCCCTAGTGTAATTCCATTTTAATGATACAAATGCAAAATCAAACAATAGAGGATTGCACTCACAAACATGGGACTTAGATCACATGTACAGCAGGATGTATGTCTCCCTTCCTGGCCTGTATAACTGGGTTGGCTCCCAAGAACGAGTGGTGATGGTATGAGAAGTCACTGCGGACTCTGTTTTCTCGTCTCGTCAAGCTGTGTCTGCTGTAGGGCACGCGCGCGGTCCAGCTGGCGCTGCATGACGTCACTCGCGGCCGGAAAGGAAGGACAAGGTGAGTGAGATGTCTCCTCTATATCTAACAAAAAACGGTTGCCAAGACTACATGTTTCAGAGGCGTAGCCTCCTTCTTCAGGTGACGCCCTTACCACCTCTAGCCTGTCTTATATGAACCCTCCAGCCCCTCCCCCGGGACAGCCAATACCGTTCGACAGACCAGGAGAACGGAGTTCACAACAGGAAACACATTCAAAAAGGGGAGGGCCTGATATTTACAACGTCCTAAGAAAAGTTTTGGGGGGCGTGTCCAAGATGGCGACGTGAGCGGTCGCATGCTCCGTGAGCTCCGCCGGACCGTTACTTATTTCCCCGATTCCACGGCCTGTGAACCCGCATTCCCTGGATCCACTACTCCTGGATGAGGCGGCGGACCCCCCGTGCACAAGCCGGTAAGGGAAAGAGACTTAAATTCCCCCCGGCAAAGGCGCAATTACAGCCTCCCCAGCCCGTCCACGTGGACACTCGCGCCAGGCGCCGGACCAATATGGCGTCGCAGACTCCCCCTGCAGACCCTCCTGAACTCAGGCCACCGTGGCTGGAGGAGGTAATGATGGCGATTGCGACATGCCAGTCGACCCTCACAGACAAAATTGAGGAGGTGCAGCTGGATGTCGGTTTGATCCGCCAGGACATTGACAAACTCCGCTCCAGAGTGACGGAGACGGAGCATCGGACCAGCCGCGTGGAGTATGAATCCATGGAGCAGGCAGCGTCCCTCCACACAAAAGTTAAGGCCCTTGAGTTTAGGGCGGAGGACGCCAAAAATAGGAATAGGAGGAACAACCTCCGGATCATTGGACTGCCTGAGGGTTCTGAAGGGGCTGACCCGACAGCCTTTGTTGAAACCATGCTCCACTCCCTTCTCCCAGATGCCCACTTCTCACCCCACTACACCGCAGAGAGGGCACATCGCATCCCGCCGAAGCCGAACCCACCTGGGGCCCCACCAAGAACCTTCATCCTCCGCCTCCTTAATTTTAGGGACAGAGATGAGGTCCTCCGCGCTGCCAGGCTGAAGGGGGAACTCCGATATCAAAACTCGAAGTTGATGATATTCCCGGACTACTCCGTGGAGACCCAGAGACAACGCAAGTCCTTCGACCAAGTCAAAGGGGCTCTAAAAGCCTGCAACATTAAATACAGTGTGCTCTTCCCCGCCAAACTGCGGGTTCAAGATGGAGAGACATCCCGCTTCTTTCAATCACCCAGGGAAATTTCTGCTTGGTTGGACACCCTGCCACCACACCGCTGACCTGTCTAAATGTGAGTACCCTGCTCCTGCTGATTTTTTAGGCCACAAACTGCGATCGGGAAGCTCTGCTGACTTCCTATGGCCGACTCACCGGTGGTATATTGTTTCCTATTTTCCCCTGAGTAAGACCGCCCTTTTTGTACTGAACTTTCCCTTCTCCCTTTTGAGCCGCAGGACTCCCGGGGCCCGGCTGCTTTTACTGGTTTATTGTATCCCCCTTTTGATGGTGCTGACAGTCTATGCTTTGGCTCCATCCCTGGAGCATGCTGCTACCACTAATGCAGGATCCCGGCCCACACCCGGAACCCCCCCGCGGCTTTGACATGGTAATCACCGGTGCCCACATTTGGCCGTTGCAGGGCATCTCTCACTACTAATCCCAGTTTTCTTCCCCCTGTAACTTTTTTTGTCTTTTTATTTCCACTTCCCTTCCCCCCTATTTTTCTAAATTTTTTCTGTTTTTTCCAGTTTTGGAAACATAAGCCTAGAACCCCTGAGGAACTCAGGAGATCACTCCTATGGCCGACAACCATTCTCACTAGTAGGGCTCGCTCTTGCCTAGGACTTCTTGCTCTCGACCTTACCTAACCCTTGAGCCCTACTGGCACTTGCCGTCCGGCGGTGGAGTACGCCGCGGAGCGTGGACTAGCTCAGAATGGGTACCCCCGGAAGAAGACCGGTGGGCTCTGACTCGCCTCTTGTACGAGTCCCCCCCTTTGCAGCCAGAGTGCTGGGTTGGGAATTGGGAATGGAAGCTCTCCCCAGTTTTGAGGGGACGAGCGGGGTGGGGGTCATTGCCCCTTTTGGGCCACTACGGTTGGAACATCGTTCCCTGATTGTTTAATGCAATTTATGTTCACGTTTAGATGTTTTGTTGATTGTAACAGTATTCACTCAATACCTTAGAGATAACTGCAGTTATTGTACCTATGTGCAGCCCATCCCGGGTCCAAGCGCCACAGCCGGAAGGTTTTCACCCAGCTCATCCTCCACTTCCCAATACCTACATTATCAGAAGGGTGCCACTGTGGGTACTGTTACACCTATAGATAATAGTATCAACATCAGTCACTCTACCCCATCGACATCTAGGGGTATATGTAGTTCCATAGAGCCGATTGAAGACGTTAGTTATCATTTTTTAGTGCTTCCCCCTTCCCCTCCCCGAAAAAAGGAAATTAGAAGAAAAAGGGGAACTAGGGGAGGGGTCAGAGGAAGAAGAAACAAGGGTATCAAAGAGAGGAAAGATAGAAATTTGAGGTCCACTGTAAAGATCTTTAATCTATCATCACACCTATTGGTGAGGAGTCAGGTTAGTCTTCTACAGAAAGGTTTGAACTTTGCCCCAAGCAGCATTGCTAATCTATTTGAACTGTTTAGGGATCTACATAAGTATATTCGTGACATCACAGTAAAGCGTTACTATAGTCTAAATAATAGTGAGAACACAAATACTATATCATTAAGTAACACCAAAATAACACCTATACCTCTAGTAGATGAAACCAATGATCTAAGCATGGATGAAATGGATAAAGAGGCAATAAACATTCTAGAAGAATTGTTCTGGGAGGGAGGGTCAGAAGTGGAAATCCCTATATCTACACCATTTTCTAATGGGATGATACATTCCACATTCCGTTCGAAGTCCGCGTTTTATCCACATCATATTAAAAATAAATTTATTAAAACCTTTTATGCTATGGTGTATGCTGATTTTTCGAAAACTATGAGTCACCACAGGGGAAGGTGAATATGCACAATCTTTCGATGCAGGAAAAAGAGGCCTTACTTGTTTTTAAAGAGAATCATGATTTAGTTATCCGCATAGCAGACAAAGGATGGGGGAATAGTCTTTCAGGATAAGATGGAGTACTTGAAAGAAGCATACAGACTTCTATCAGATGAAGCTACGTATGAAATACTCCAACATGATCCTCTCCCTGGGTATAAATTGGAACTAATAGAACTGATGAACCAAGCTTTTACCCAAGGTATAATACAAAAATCAGAGAAACAATTTTTTCTGGCCAACTATTTTAAGACACCTTATTTCTACCACATTCCGAAAGTCCACAAGGATCCATTATGCCCACCAGATAGACCCATAGTGGCGAGTATAGATGGAATTACTAGTCGGGCGTCTCAGTATGTGGATGCTTTTCTCCAACCCCTTGTCACTTCTCTCCCTGCTTATATCAAGAATTCTGCACATGTCCTGGATACCCTACAACATTATAAGTGGGAGCCAGAATATCTATGGTTATCCTTGGACGTGAGTTCACTTTACACGTCAATTCCCCATGACGGTGGACTTTGATCAGTTGAATACTTTCTATCAGAATCAGACCATATTAATCCCATCCAATCCGAGTTCATTTGTCAATGTACTCGATTTGCCCTGGAGAGGAATTATTTTACTTTCCAGGGACAGTTCTATAGACAGGTATCTGGCACTGCTATGGGTGCACATTTTGCACCCTGCTATGCCAAACTGTTTATGGGGTATTGGGAGAAAGGTCATATTTGGTCCCAGAATCCCTTCGCCAAAAACATTTGGTATACTATGGGAGGTATATAGATGATGTTATTATCATTTGGGATGGGCCCCCTGATACTGTGGACCAATTTGTCTCCTATTGTATCACCAATAAGTTTGGCATTCACTTTACTTATGTAGTGGACCCAAATGTTTTGGTCTTCTTGGATCTTGAACTGGGTAGTGATGCTGATGGTAACATCACATCTAGAACCCATTTTAAAGAAACAGCTGGCAACTCTTATCTCCATCAAAAGAGTTGCCATCATCCCAAATGAAAAGAGAACATACCTTACAGTCAGTTTTGCCGTTTACGCAGAAACTGCAGCAATATTAAGGATTATGAGGATCAGGCAATTATATTAACTGCAAAATTCCTAGAAAAAGGATATCAACCCCAACATATCCAGAGGACAGTGGACCGATATAGAGAAGGTACTACCATTAGGGATACGCCTACACCTGTTAAAGATCAGTATGGCACCCTTTTTATTACAAGATTTAATGACCAACATTGGGCCATCAAAAAAGCAATTCAAAAACATTGGCCACTCCTGGAGCAAGATAAAGCTCTTGGGAGAGTTCTCCCAAGTAAACCCCAGGTGGTCTTTCAATGTTCAAAAACATCAAAAGCCTTATTGCCCCCAGTCGACTTAAAGAAAAGCAGATTTCTAGGATGGCAAACATCCCCCAATTTTTTAATATCACAGGAAGTGTAAAGGTATCAAGTGTAAAGCCTCTGGATTTATCTCACATGGTCAAAAATCTTTTTGTAGTGCCGATGGAGGCACCTTTTACATCAAACAGTTCATCTGCTGTAGCACACAGTTTGTCATATATGGACTGAGGTGCCCATGTGTTTTTTTTTATGTAGGTAGGACAGTGCGCGCCATGCAGACACACGTTTTGGTGAACACCGTAGGCTTATAGAGAAGGGAAGTGAGAAGCACAGTGTCCCACGTCATTTTAAACACAAACATGGGGGTAGCACTTAAGGCTTGGTACTATTTGGCATTGAGTCCATATCCATTTCAATCCCGGAGGGTGAAAGATTTGCCCATTTATGTAAACGAGAATCCCTTTGGATATTCACCCTTAACAGTATGACGCCTGAGGGGTTAAATGAGGAACTCGAGATAGGTACGTTGATATGAAATATTATTGTATTGCCAAGTAGTATATTGTTCTCTATATGGAAATATTCTCAGTTTCCTCTAAAAATGTTAATTAATTTATTAACTGCCCTTATCATATTTTAGTCAAATTTACTTAATTCAGATTCATTTTATTCCTATACACTTTTATTCATATTATTTATTTGTATAGATTTTCTTCCCAATTTTATTTTTGAAATTCTCGTTTAGGCTATATTGTTTTCCAATGTTTGATATATATATGTTGTACCATCATCCCACATTGTTATAAGAAAAAATATGTGTTTGGAGATACGGGACTGTCAAAGGTACATAATCACAAAAAGATTGCATATATGATAAAAATGGTATTTTATTAACACACAAAGGATTTTAAAGGAAATATATTTAAATGACCTCGTATACAATAGTACAAAATATATCAAAGTTCAGGGGTTTATGCATACAATCCCTAGTGAAACTAAACATATTCATATACTAGAGACACGCAAGTCAGGGTACTTGTCCATTTGTTCTCGACATGTTTCGCCAGAATGGCTTCTTCAGGAGACAAGGGTAAAGTACGAGTAAAAGATGAGAAAGGTTTATAAGGATGTTTCCTTGTTTCTAGAATATGCATATAAAGGAGAAATAATAAGTAAATTTATTGTATAAAAGACACAATTAAATATTTATACATTTACAAAAATGCTGTACTATAAATGCCAATGCCATGTGCAAGAAAGAATTCTCCCGAGTGTATGCCCGACCTCTTACCTCCAAATTAAGAGAGTCTACATACTCCCAAGGACATCAGATATGAAAAATTGTGGCAGATCCGCGGTAGGGCGTCCTACCCAGAACTTCCAGAGGGGGCTTATACCCAAAAGGCCCGAGCCAGGAAAAGTGGCTAGGGAGCCGTAGGGGGAGAGTGAGATCCTATTGGTCTGGAATTGAATTGTCATAGGGCCTGTAAAGTACAAAGTAGTACTTATTAACTGTACACATAAAGTAAAAAATAATAATAAATAGCCAAAATGGCAGAGACAGTCTGGTCAGGTCCCATATTATATCCGACTGAACCTACCTCAATGGCACCTTATTGGAGAAAAGCTTATAGGAGGCTCGGATCTGCCTTCAAAGAAGGAAGGGAGAGACATTATCTTCTAAATGTTCAAAAAGAAAAATAAATTTCTGTAAATGAAGAAAATGAGAAAATAATAGTAAACGATACCACATTATGTATATATTATCTCTGCTATGTACCCCAATGGTTTCTAGCCCCCCTACCTTATGGTGGAGTGCGTAGGTCACCAAATCAGGGTATTACAGAGATTTTCCCACCGATGGCAGCAGCTCCCAGTAGGGGGTAAAGTATACCCGCTGGGTCCTATAAGGTTTATATGAGTATAAATAAAAGTGCATTTAATAGGTAATTATATGGAGGAATGCCTCCATTAGACAAAAGTTGTAGCCAATGTAGTTACCTAGAGTAGAGTCCCTCCACGTTTGCCGAGCCTCCAAATCCCTCCACAGCCTGACCTCAGTCAGGCTGGGCTTAAATGGTCTCCCCCCGTGGCGCCAATTGCGTGGCGTGTGACGTCACGCCACGCCGGCGTCACGCGGACATAATGGCGGGAACCGATGCGGCGCCGACTGGACACCCCGTGGCCGGAAGTAAACGTCACTTCCTGCCGGCCGCGGAACCGGAAATAGATGTTATCACCGGCGCGCTGCTGGAAAGGCCAATTATGGACATCCTCTGCTGACAATACTTGTCAGAGAGGAGTCCACAGAGGCAGAGTGGAAAATTAACATGCAGACTAGGTCAAGCCGGCGCCGCAGAGTGGTCCCCGCTACCGGACGCATGATGGGAACTTAGAACCGCCACCTGATATGGGGGCGCGCACATAGCCCCATCATGCCTCCGGAATAACCCATACGGCTCCCCTAAGCCCAAAGCTCCGGCCCAGTGGGTTCACCCCCCCCCCCCCCACAAAGACAAGAAACAAGGGGAGAGGAGAGGAAGTGTAGAAGTTAATAAAGCCTGGGGCAACGTAGTTAGCGCACATCTGTCAAAGCAAGGGGAGAAAAGAAGAAATACATAAGGACATTGTTGGGGCACCATAGCAAGAACATTTATCCAATACAGCATTTTATTGGTTTATATACATAAAGTGCATTAAGACATTCATGTGCCCCTAGATCGGGCCCCATCATTTTCTATTCAAGCATAAATAAGCAAATGATAATAGTAATGAATTACTTCACCCCTACGCAGAGGGGGGAGTCAAAGAAATGAAAAGAAAAAGATAATATAATAAAAAAAAATGAAAAAACAAAAAACAAAAAAGAGATGAGCATACTCCGGATCAAGAGTGGGCAGAACCGAATATAGCACCCTAAAAGAGAGCCAGTACAATAATGCTGGCAGGGGTGCCTTTGCAACATCGGAGCCTGAAATGCAACCTACATGTAACTGAAGGGGAAGGTAAGGATAAGGGATAACCAGTATTTTAAAGAAAAGGTTTAAAGCTAATTCCCTCGTTGAGGCCCGGATGCCGGGTCGCTTTCAAAAGGTAGATCCATCTTGTTTCGATTTGCAATAGTTTCTTATCTAGGTCACCCCCCCGTTCTTGTTGGGGCAGATGTTCAAGGCTGTAAAAGCCCACATAGTCAAGATTGAATTTATGATATAAGCCGACATGGCGGCTAATAGGGGTCTCCATTTTATGTTTGGAAATAAGGGATACATGATCTCTTATACGGCAAAAGAATGGGCGTTTAGTTTTCCCTACATAAAATGCTCCACATGAGCACTTCATCAGGTATACTGATCCCACAGATTGGCAGTTTGTTCGATATTTTGGGGTCCAGGTTTTACCGTCCGGCAGATCTATACTCCTGCCCTCTATAATAAAACGGCAAAAGCTACATTTACCGCAACGGTATGTCCCTGGAGTCTTTTTGGTAGATACTTGTTCATTTGTATGATGGCTACTTACAAGGGTATCTCGCAAAGAGCGTGATCTCTTATATGTAATTTCTGGATATGGTTTGATGTGTTTGGAGATTTTTTGATCAGTGGATAGGAGATACCAAAACTTTTTATAGATGTTGCGTACCTTTTTATGTTGCCTATTATACTTAGTGATAATTCGTGTACTATCCTGCGTTTTCACACGTCTGGGTTTATATAGCAGCAGCTGTCTATTAGTGCCCGCTACCTGGTTATATGCCCTCCGGAGGCATGTTTTACTGTACCCTCTCAATAAGAGACGATCACGCAAGAGGTTTGCCTCCCGCTGAAAATCAGCAAGGTGCGTACAGTTCCGTTTAATCCGTAAAAACTGACTATAAGGAATGCTCTTAATCAGTTTTTCGGGATGTGAGCTACTCGCATGTAGCATACTGTTGCCTGCAGATGCTTTTCTGTAGAGAGTGGAGCACAAGGTTCCCTTCTCATCCACAAATAGTTCAACATCAAGGAAAGTTATCCTCTGTTGGTCGTAGTTAAAGGTAAACTTGAGATTATATTCATTGAACTGTAGTTCATCCAAAAATATCACCAAATCATCCCTTGAGCCTGACCATATCATGAGGACGTCATCAATGTAACGACTCCATGATACGATCTTGCCAATAGATTCAATTTTGTTCTGTACTTTACAGGCCCTATGACAATTCAATTCCAGACCAATAGGATCTCACTCTCCCCCTACGGCTCCCTAGCCACTTTTCCTGGCTCGGGCCTTTTGGGTATAAGCCCCCTCTGGAAGTTCTGGGTAGGACGCCCTACCGCGGATCTGCCACAATTTTTCATATCTGATGTCCTTGGGAGTATGTAGACTCTCTTAATTTGGAGGTAAGAGGTCGGGCATACACTCGGGAGAATTCTTTCTTGCACATGGCATTGGCATTTATAGTACAGCATTTTTGTAAATGTATAAATATTTAATTGTGTCTTTTATACAATAAATTTACTTATTATTTCTCCTTTATATGCATATTCTAGAAACAAGGAAACATCCTTATAAACCTTTCTCATCTTTTACTCGTACTTTACCCTTGTCTCCTGAAGAAGCCATTCTGGCGAAACATGTCGAGAACAAATGGACAAGTACCCTGACTTGCGTGTCTCTAGTATATGAATATGTTTAGTTTCACTAGGGATTGTATGCATAAACCCCTGAACTTTGATATATTTTGTACTATTGTATACGAGGTCATTTAAATATATTTCCTTTAAAATCCTTTGTGTGTTAATAAAATACCATTTTTATCATATATGCAATCTTTTTGTGATTATGTACCTTTGACAGTCCCGTATCTCCAAACACATATTTTTTCTTCCCAATTTTATTATTTATTTTTTTTATAATTTTTTTTTTTGCAATTTCTTTTTGCAACTTCTCTTTGCGACTTTCTGAAAAAAAAATGTTTTTTGGAGAATTATGGAAGGCGACTAACTACTTTAGGTTAGAACGATCATTTTAATAGATTAAGGATGGATTTCAGCAAAAATACGACAAATTTTAATGTTCTCAAACATGTTTTCTATTAATGATAATAATGAGATTCTGACCTTATACACATATATATATAATTTTAATATATCACATTTTATATTTTAAATAGTATAGGTAAACACTATTTCTATTAATTCTATTATTAAAGTAAACATAATCAATGCATATACACCTGTTCAAAACTTTTCTTAGGATGTTGTTAGTTCCCGATAGTCCACACTCGGGCGGAGGGTCTGATCCTTTTTGGTCACAAAAAATATTCCGGCACCGGCTGGGGAGGTAGATGAACCCATTTTCCAGGTTTTCGTTGGTATAGACCTTTAATGCTTCCTGTTCTCTCTCTGATAAAGGAAAAATACGCCCAAAAGGAATCTCGGCCCCGGGCAGGAGTTCAATTGGGCAGTCATATGATCGATGGGGTGGAAGAGAGTCTGCTCCCTTCTTGCTGAACACATCAAGGAACCCATGATAAGGTTCGGGTACTGATTGATGTAGGTTCTGGTCAGTGTCCATGCATAATAAGGTGACGGGTGATTGGGTAAATCCATGTTGACAGTGTTCTTGGCAGTAGGGGAACAAGAACCTGATTTCTCTGGTAGTCCAATTGATGGAGGGATTATGAGCCTGAAGCCAGGGAATGCCAGGATGATTGGAAACAACGGGGAAGAGATGACATCAAGGGTCAGGAGCTCCTCATGCTGGGAGGAGATGGTAACAGGTAAGGGAAAAGTCTCTTGGGTCACCTGCCCAGAGCTGATGCGGGAGCCATCGGCCAAAAAGACTGAAAGTCGTGGGTCTTATTCCGTAAGGGGATGTTATGTTGACTGACGAAGGCGGAGTCAATGAAGCAGCTGCATACCCCGGAGTCAATGATTGCCTTGACTGGGATTGTCCTTCCTTGGAACTGTAATAAAAGAGGGAGAGCAATGTGGGTTGCGTTAGCAGACAAGGCTGAAAAACTGGCAGGAACAGAGGAAGAGCACTTACGCATCTTGACCGGGCAGTTGCGCACGTAATGCCCTGTTGCTCCACAATAAAGGCAGAGGTTCAGCTGATGGCGACGTGTGCGCTCCTCTGAGGTTAAGGTGGGTCGGATCAGTCCCAACTGCATCGGCTCGGAAGAATCAGGTACAGAGCTGGTCGGTTGAAAGTTGGGTGGAGGCAGGTAGCGGGCAGCAGGAACTGGAGCTTTAGCAGTCATCCAAGTAGGGCGGTTATGTTGAAAGGACCGTTCAGTGCGACGTTCCCGGAGGCGGCGATCAATCTGAATTGTTAAGGTGATTAAAGCCTCAAGAGTATCAGGTATGCCTACCCGGGCCAGTTCATCTTTCAGTCCTTCGGATAGGCCCATGCAGAACTGATGCCGAAGAGCCGCATCGTTCCATTGAGTGTCTGCGCTCCAACGTCTAAAGTCTGAGAACTTGGAAGCCACCAGGAAGGATGACGGGATTTTTATGAGTACCCATACAGAGGACTATCACAGACACTACACATATACTGGTAACTATATTGATGATAAAAATATATATGGACACAAGTGCAACACATAGAAATACTTAATAGAGTAGTTGTTGTTACATTGTCTTTTTTATCCCAATAGACCAAAAATACTCAGAGGAAGACCGATACAAACAACAGGTCGAAACGCGTCAGTATTTTTTGGTCTCATCCTATAAAACCACCACTTCTGACAATATCAGTTGAGGGGTTAGGTGCTATCTGTTAGCCTATTATACTTTGTGTACTGCATCTGTATTTTTTATGCTGTATGGGCTTGTGTTTTACATCTTTTTATGTGTCACTCTATTTTTAAATTTGAATAAACTTTCTAAAATTTGATCTGGATGGTATTGGTCTCTTACTAAAACTTACTGGTTTGATAATTTGTATCAGACCTATTGCTGCCTAAAAACCCCACCACACAGGGAGAACCTTTTCTTTTTCAAGTCTGAGATGTAGTCCTCGGCCGCCCGACGACCCTGCTGGAGCGTAGTCAAGGTAGCTTCTGCTGTGGCTACCCGCTCGAGGTCTTCATAAAGCTGGGTCATAGCTTCAAAAAAGGCCGCTAAGGACTGGATCAAGATAGAGTCCACGTCAAGAAGTCGGTGCGCCCAGATCTGCGGTTCTCCTAATAGCAGGGAGACCACAAACCCCACCTTAGTGGCTTTGAGTGAGAAAGTCCGGGGTTGCAGGGCGAAATAAAGTTGACAAGCGCTGCGGAAGGCCCGGAACTTTGTTCGATCCCCCAAAAACCTCTCAGGTATGGGGACCCTTGGCTCAGGTGGAAGCATAACAACGGAAGGAGGAGGGGAAACAGCCTGGGCAGAGGCGGCAACGGGAGCAGGAGCCATGTTTACAGGATTGATGAGATTCTGAACTTGACCTTCCAGTCTGGCATACCCGTCCTGTAGAGATTTTACGGCCTGGGTGAGGGCTGACAGGTGTGAACAAATTTCCGTCATGGGGGAGGTCTCTCCTGCAGGCTCAGTCATGGCTGTGTTGTACTGTTACGTACCTGGACGTAGAGCCTGACTTGTAGGAAAAGACCTCTCATACAACGCTGGTTCACGGCCCACTAGAATGGGGACAGTGGTCACGTGAGCACAGTGGGGTAGGAGTGCCTGGTTTGTCTGTAGAGGAAGGTGTTGGGCTCAACAAGGAGGTCCTCCAGAGGTATCTGTATACAGGTGGCAGGGTGTGAGACTTCAGCTGTGGATGATGAAGCTGGACACAACAGAACCAGGCAGCCGGTAGATCAGACAGATGGCAATAGGCAAGGCAAGGTCAAAACAGTCCGGGTTGGCAACAGCAGATCAAACAGATGAAGGTAGCAGGCAATGGCAGAGTCGGTAGGCAGGCAGGAGTCGGTAACGAGACGCAGATGTAGGCAGAGTCAGGCAGGCCGGGTCGGATAGGAGAAGGCAGGGTAGTCAAACGGAGCCGGGTCGATAGCACTCCATCAGGCAAAACTACTATCATTATATACCTCCATGTGAACTTTACCAGTGGATATATATTTATTAATTTATCCATTCCTATCTGTGGTTCACATTTTGCACTTTAATATATTTATGTATAGATCTTTCTTATTTATATAAGTTTTATCCATTATTTATTGTGATCATTTAAGAGCGTTGCCTTTTTTAGCACTTGTTGCACTTTTAGTCACTTATTTGTCATAATTTATTTATTTATGCAATTAATTTATTGGATCACGCTCAGTGTATGTCCAATCATATATGTGTCACGGGACAGTGATCATTAGTTTGTGATACACGTTTACACTTCAACTTCACATTTACACTTTTTCTTTGGTGCACATTAGCGCAAAATCACTACCCAATATCATTTGATAACAGGAGATCGTGGTTCAGATCAGACAGGTTTCAGGTACTTGGCAACAGGATAGCGGAGACAACACAGCACTGGCTGAGTGTCACTGCTGGGCTTTTAAAGCCCGTTTTGGCGCCAATTGCGCCCTCGCGCATGCGCACGTGCACTCGCGCTGCGCACCCGCGCGCGCACGGAGAGCCCGGTAACGTCTGGTAAGTCCTTGACAGTAAACTTATTGTAGCAGGGGACCTGAATTGGAGTATAGATCCAAAGGTAGACACCTCAGTGGGGGGATCCCGAGATACAGAACAAAGGAAAAAAAAATTATTAAAGTATTAGCAGACTGGCAACTACAATATGCATGGAGGATCACTCACTTAAAGGAGAGGGATTACACCTGTTTTTCCCAGGTCCATAGTTCTTTTTCTAGGATAGATTATATTTTTATAGAGCACCAGCTAGTACCAGCCCTCAAAACTGCAGAAATAAAAACAATTACGTTATCTGACCATGCCCCAGTGAAAATTCAACTGGAGATAAAAAGGGACTCTAGACCTGGGACAAACTGGAAGCTGAACGATTCTTTGATTCATGTTCAAGAGTCGATTAGCAAGATTGAGCAAGAATTGGAGACTTTTTTTTCTCTCAATGAGACGCCAGAGGCGCTGTGGCAACAGTATGGGAAACCCATAAAGTAGTTATAAGGGGAATCTTAATAGGAATTGGAGCGGGGAAAAAAAAAGCTAGGGAAAAAAGGAAAAAGTAGCTATATACGGAAATACATGAGCTAGAACAGAGAACAAGGCCCAAAGGAATACCTGAAAAGCAGGAGCTGATAATCAAGAAGAGAGAACTAGAAGAATGCTTAGAACAAGAGAGGAAAGCGGCGCTCCATATTATAAACAAGATGTGATAGAAAAATAAATCAGCGCAATGGTATAACAAATGAAAATAGAAATAAAATAAAATAAAAGCTGCTGAACACCAAGGGTCAACCTTCAAAATCCCTCTGTAGAAACATATATAGAAAAAGGTGCAGCGCTAAAACACACTCAAAAATATAACAAATGAAACGAAAACATATATTAAATAAAATAGTCCACAAAAACAGTCCAATGGTGTCTTTCTAAGGTGATGACGGAGGCATGTACATGCAGGTGACAACGTGAAAGAAAAAACTCCCACCACAGAAGGAATGGCCGCTCACCTCACCAAGTGGACCCTTAGATCATAAAGGGTCACTAAAGCCTTCCCACCAGGGGTTAAATGACAGCGATCCTCTGGAGAGATTCGTCACACTTGGCAGAGATGCAGGATGGGTGTCAGTATGTCCAACTCAGGCCCATATCACCATCAATCATGTGGATGAAAAATTAAAAGACCATAGTGTTCTATGCCTCCGTCATCACCTTAGAAAGACACCATTGGACTGTTTTTGTGGACTATTTTATTTAATATATGTTTTCGTTTCATTTGTTATATTTTTGAGTGTGTTTTAGCGCTGCACCTTTTTCTATATATATTATAAACAAGGAAAGATACCAGTGGAGAAATAGAGCAGGTAAATGGCTGGCTAATAGGGTGAAGGAAAAAAAGAATAGGACGATCATAGGGAAGATCAGAGACGTAAAAGGTGAGACATTAGTTTCGTCCCCGGATATAGCAAAAGCATTCCATTTATATTATAGTACTCTATATAATATAAAACAGAAAGAAAAGGAGAAGGGAAAACGGAGGGAAGAAATAGGAGAGTACCTTCGGGACCTGGACTTCCCCAGGGGCGAGGAATAGGAAATGGAGGCATTGGAGGCTCCCATATCGGTAGAAGAAGTGGAGAGAGCTATTAAAAATACCGCCTCAGGAGGAAGCCCGGGCCCCGATGGATACCCCATTACATACTATAAAAAGTTTTCCAAACAGCTCGCACCCAAACTTTGCAACTACTTTAATGCGGTAGGGAAAGGTGAGAAATTTAGAGAGGAGACGCTTTTGGCACATATCACTCTCATCTTGAAAGAGGGAAAAGACCCTATGGCAGTGGAAAGGTTTAGGCCAATTTCCCTATTAAATTCAGATATAAAGTTATTTGCAAAAATAATTGCTGAGAGATTGAAGTCATATCTGCCAAAATGGATTCATAATGATCAAGCGGGGTTTATTCAGGGGAGGGAGGGAAGGGACAATTCATTGAAGTCAATAATGTTGATTCAGGAAGTGATTAAGAAAGGCACCCCCACAGTCCTTATGTCAATTGATGCCGAAAAGGCCTTTGACAGCGTCAATTGGGGGTTCCTTTTTGAAACATTGAGATATGTGGGACTTGGTGAGAGGATATTGAAATGGATTGAATCCCTTTATCATCGGCCGACAGCTAGAATAAGAATCAATGGCACCCTGTCTTGTCCCCTTGACTTGTTTAACAGGACAAGGCAGGGGTGCCCACTCTCCCCACTCCTATTTATAATCACTCTGGAACCTCTACTGGTCGCGATGCGTAAAAATCTAGATATCCAAGGAATCCGGGTAGGAGATAGGGAGTACATGGTATCGGCACTTGCGGACGACTTGTTGCTATATATCTCCAAGCCCAGAATATCAATCCCCATGGTCATGAAGGAACTAAAACAATATGGTAAACTATCGAACTTTAAAGTAAATATGACTAAATCCGAGATATTCAATTTAACAGTATCAACAGAGGAACAGAGGGCTATACAAGCTAAACTTCCATTTAAATGGTGCAAGAAAGAACTTAGCTACTTGGGAATAAAACTGACAGTTCAACTAGACGATCTTTTCAGTCACAATTATATCCCTCTTTTGAATAAAATCAAAGAGCAATTGCGAGGGATGCAATACAAAGCGCTCTCCTGGATAGGAAAGATAAATGCTGTTAAAATATTTATATTACCTATATTCATCTATACATGCCAAATGATCCCAATCTCTCTCCCACAGATATACCTGAAGAAAATAAAGTCAATGATAATAAAATTTATTTGGGCACGTAAACGGGTGCGCATCGCATTTGGTACAATAGCCAGAGAAAAAGAAAGAGGGGGATTAGCAGCACCTGACTTTAAAAAATATTACGAGGCTATTGCGATCTCTAGAATAATAGACTGGCCCCATAACAATAAGGAGAAGAGCTGGGTTGAGTTAGAATTTAAGTTAAGTATAACAAATATAGGGAAAATCATATGGATACCCCCACACTATGGAGATTTAGGGCCAAACACTAACGCACTCACAAAACACTCACTAAAAATTTGGGATTTAGTAAATAAGAGACACAAATGGGATTATACCGTATATACTCGAATATAAGCCGAGATTTTCAACCCTTTTTTTAGGGCTGAAAGTCCCCCCCTCGGCTTATATTCGAGTCACCGCCGTCTGCCTACATGAACAGCGTGTCATGCAGACAGACGGCAGTTTTCAAAAGCCGCGCCTCCTCCTCCTCCTCGTCCGTGATAGGAGGAACACTAATTTTCCCAGCAGTAAGTCAGTGTGCAGTGTTCCGCCTATCACGGACGTCCTGTCATTCTCATCTCATGGACGAGGATGAGAGGACGTCCGTGATAGGCGGAACACTGCACACTGACTGCTGGGAAAAAAGTGTTCCTCCTATCACAGGCGAGGAGGAGGCGCGGTTTTTGTATTATTGGAATGGCGCCTTACACAGGGTACAGAGCGGGACTGCATCGGCTGCCAGATCGTACAGGGAGGGACACAGGACCGAGGACACAGGACCGAGGACACAGGACCGAGGACCCAGAACCGACGGACCGGCGGATCGGCACAGGTAGGCTGTACAGGGGACACGGGGGTCTGTACAGGGGACACGGGGGTCTGTACAGGTGACATGCAGCTGCAGATAGACATTGCTGACTCTTTTCCACTTACAGTAGCTGCTGCATATTTCACCCTCGGCTTATACACGGTCAATAAGTTTTTCACATTTTTTTGTGGTGAATTAGGGGCCTCGGCTTATACTCGGGATGGCCTATACTCGAGTATATACGGTAATTCACCATTAATATCACTGTTAGATACAAAAATTTTCTTACCGGAAAAGAGGAGTATATATATTTTAGAAGGTGGTCCAATAAAGAGAATTTGAGATTAATGGACGTGATGGAGGGGAATAGATTGTACACTTACAATGAAATTATTCGGGAGTGGGGACATAGAGCACTAGATAAGTGGAGACACACCCAATTACAACACTTTGCACAGACACTGTCAAAACCTTTACGAGGTAAGAGAGAATTGAGACCCCTAGAAAAATTAATGGAATCCCCCTACAGTCTAGAGAAAAGGATATCAAAGACATATAAAATACTGTTACGCGAGTCGGAGCACGAATACCCATCTTATTTAGAAAAATGGGAAAGAGAGATTGGCCCGTTAAGCAGTGATGAACATAGAAATAAGATCATAAACCGCGTCTTTTCAGTAGCAAAAGATGTGATGGAAATGTCCTACAAACTCCTAGCAAGGTGGTATGTAACCCCACAAGGAGCGAATGCCTACAATGGAGATAACTCTCCAAATTGCTGGCGAGGTTGTTCCGCAGTGGGGTCCTTCTCACACTTGTGGTGGGAGTGCCCCAAAATACAAAAATACTGGGAGCAAATAATAGAAATTATTCTCAATATAACAGGAGTTAGGGTCAAGAAACACCCATTTCACGACATAGAGAAGGGAAGAAGTAGCTTAGTCCCCTACCTATTAAACGCAGCGAAAGCTCTAATCCCTTGTTTATGGAAATCCCAGGATATACCCTCTATGAAAGAGTGGACAGAGAGGGTCGAGAGGACAAGAACTATAGAAGAGTCGATACCCACGTTAGAGGACTTAGAAGGGAAACATCAGAGGACATGGCAACAATGGCTGGAGTTCAGGAAAACTGAGACATATTTGATGATAATGGAAGAAAGTGCGGGGGGAAATGGGAATGAGTGAGCGAGACGGGGTAGGAATTTTTTTTTCTTTTTTTTTTCCCTTTTTTTAGGGGGGGAGGGGGGGTGGGCTTGGAAGAGGGAGGGTTGGGGAAAAATTGAAATAAAACATATGCAAATGTGTTAGTTACGATTGTAAATGATGAAATGTTTGGAGAAAATAAGAAAATGAAAATAAAGAATATATAAAAAAAAAAAAAAAATCACAGAGACCGAACATGATACAACCTTGGAATAATATCACTATGTAACCAAAAGAAAAAAACTAAAAAATAAAATAAACAAAAATAATAAAGTATCCAAGCCGTATCTCTTTTTTTGTTCTGTATAGATATTTGTGATGTGCTTTTGTATATGTGTTAGAAAGAAAAAAAAAAAAAAAACTTTAAACGCAATAAAAAGTATTTGATTGAAAAAAAAAGTTACGAATAGGATCCAGAGGCTCCCAGATGTTGAATTTGAGAAGCTACATAGCAAAACCTAGAATGAGGAGCTGCTAAACCTCATTGATCCTTCCCTAATGGAGATGTAAATAAGCTAAGTCTTGATACGCCATATCAGAGCTGTAAACTGGCAATCTATTTGGGAGAACCATTTGCGTGGTATCCAAATAGGAGAATTATGAAATACATATAAAAGCTAAGGAGCACACACCATTTTAATGAAATTAACCCTCCCAATCACTGATAGAGGGAGTTGAACCAAGCCAAACATTTAGAGAAGAATTTGTGTAATAAGAGTATCCAATTCATCTCCACATGTTGATTGGGGTTTGTTGTGACCTGTATGCCTAAGTAATGAAATTAGGAAGCTACATGTACTAAATTGGCACAAGCATGAGTACCGATTTGTTCCAATTAATGGAGAAACCTGATAATGCCCCAAAGTCGTCAATAGGGATGAGCCGAACACCCCCCCGTTCGGCTCGCACCAGAACCTGCGAACGGACCTAAAGTCCGTGCGAGCTTTAGAACCCTATTAGTTATAATGGATGCGAACGTTCAAAATTAAAAGTGCTAATTTTAAAGGCTAATATGCATGTTAATGTCATAAAAAGTGTTTGGGGACCTGGGTCCTGCCCCAGGGGACATGTATCAATGCAAATTTTTTTTTTAAAAACTGCCGTTTTTTCAGGAGCAGTGATTTTAATAATGCTTAAATTGAAACAATAAAAGTGTAATATTCCTTTAAATTTCGTACCTGGGGGGTGTCTATAGTATGCCTGTGAAGGGGCGCATGTTTCCCGTGTTTAGAACTGTCTCTGCGCAAAGTGTCATTTTTGAAAGTAAAAAAGCTATTTAAAATCACTCGCAGCTAATGTGTATTGACTGCTCCCGTAATACAGAGAACAGTCATTGATTGAAACAAAAGAAGCGTAGGGGTCCCCCCAAATTCAATAACCAGGCCCTTCAGGTCTGGGATGGATATTAAGGGGAACCCCAGCCAAAAAAAAATGGCGTAGGGTCCCCCTCAAAATCCATACCAGACCCTTGAGGTCTGGTATGGATTTTAAGGGGAACCCTAGCCCAAAAAAATGGCGTGGGGTCCCCCTCAAAATCCATACCAGACCCTTATCCGAGCACGCAACCTGGCAGGCCGCAGGAAAAGAGGGGGGACGAGAGCGGCCCCCCCTCCCGCCTGAACCGTACCAGGCCACATGCCCTCAACATTGGGAGGATGCTTTGGGTGCCCTCCATTATAAAAGACCTGTCAGACGGACCGGAGCCTCACACAGCGGGAGCCTCCCATTGCGCGGAGCGGCCCAAGAAGAGACAGAGACACCGACACCGACGCCGACGGAAGAAGATGCCGGACGAGAAGGCCAGCGCAAGAAGAAGCGGATCGGAGGAAGAAGAAAATGGAAGAAGAAGATGGAAGAAGATGACGGAAGGAGAAGATGAAGAAACTGAAGGATGAAGAAAGAACAAAGAAGATTTTAATAAAGGAATTGTCAAAGACCGTCTCCTGTCATTTTTACCATTTTTGCCACTTTTTTGGTGAAATGGTAGGGGTACTTTTGTACCCCCTTACCATTTCACACAGGGGGGGGGGGGGGGGGGGGAAGAGGCCCTTGTCCGGGCACGGTTGTGGGGAAGAGGCCCTTGTCCTCATCAACATGGGGACAAGGTGCTTTGGGGGTCTTAGACCCCCAAAGCATCCTCCCAATGTTGAGGGCTCTCATCCCCCCTCTTTTCCTGCGGCCTGCCAGGTTGCGTGCTCGGATAAGGGTCTGGTATGGATTTTGAGGGGGACCCCACGCCATTTTTTTTGGCTAGGGTTCCCCTTAAAATCCATACCAGACCTCAAGGGTCTGGTATGGATTTTGAGGGGGACCCTACGCCATTTTTTTATTTTTTTGGCTGGGGTTCCCCTTAATATCTATCCCAGACCTGAAGGGCCTGGTTATTGAATTTGGGGGGACCCCCACGCTTTTTTTTTTGTTTTTTATTAATGAATGACAGCTCTCTGTGTTACAGGAGCCATCAATTCATTAGCCGCGAGTGCTTTTAAATAGATTTTTTCCTGCAAAAATTACACTTTTTTGCAGGGAAAGTTCTAAGCACAGGAAACCTGCCCCCCTTCACAGGCCACCTATAGACACCCCCCAGATGTGATACTGCAATGCTGTTCTAACAGCACGCACACACATATCCCCAGAAATAGAGCACATATTGTCAGCAGCACACTGACACGCTGACACTGACTGAAACAGAATATGCGAGGCCGCCGCGGCGGCGGCCTCTTATACCGTGGGGCGTGTATTAAAGCCCCTGAGCTATAATTGGCTACAGGCATCCTGCCTGTAGCCAATTATGGCTCTCCTCGCTGCCGGCGCTGTGATTGGCCAAGCATGCGGGGTCACAGTGCATGCTTGGCCAATCATCAGCCAGCATTGCACTGCGCGGGCCGCAATGCATTGCGGGGCCGCTCGCATCACACGAATTTGATGCGAGCGGCCCCAATAGTTCTGGGCTCGCCGAGCGAGCGAACGCCCGGTGCTCGATTCCAACATGGGTTTGAATCGAACACCGGGCCCCTCCTTAGTCGTCAATGAGAGTCATAACATTTTGTAAGGACCTTTGAGTATACCCTATGTATATTAGCGTGTCATCTGCATATAGAAGATCTTCTTATGGGCCACATAGAAACACAGCGATACTCAAGGACGCACAGAGATGAGCAGTCAGGGGCTCCAATGCAAGAGCAAACAGGAGGGGTGACAGAGGGCACCCCTGCCAAGTGCCCCTATGTAGCGAGAACAGATCCAACCGCTCCCTATTCACCCAAACTCTCGCAGACAGGGCTACGTATAGAATCTGGATCCACTTAATGAAACTAGAGCCCAAGCCAAATCATGACAATACATAAATAGAGCCATTTAACAGCATCTAGTGAAAAAATGGCTCTATTACCTTGGTTATCTACTGGTAATGGTATATTAAGGAATAGCATACATAAATTCTGTGCCGTGGATCTTGTAGGGATGAACCCTGACTGGTCTCGGTGAACTAGTTTACGGACTACTTTCACTAGTTTAGTCGCAAGCACCCTGGCCAGGAACTTAACATCAGATGTGAGGAGAGAAATTGGGCGATAGGAGTCGGGCAATAGTGGATCCTTCCCTGGTTTCAGCAAAACGATAATAACTGCCTCATTGATACTCAGGTAGCTTATGTATATGCACAAACAGTTAAGTTCTGTAGAACATATTTTTTAAAGGTAAACATAATCGTATTTAATACTTATACCGAAAAACTAAAAGGAAAAATTTCCATCAGCACAATGTTATCCCATATGTACCATTGTAACCTATAATCATGTGCTAAATTGTATCGGCTCAGCAGTTGTTCATGCTATGCATGTATGTATGTATTACCATTTTATAATAAATGTTCTTACTTCATTTATCCTTGCCATTCCCATTGGCTGACTGTGCACACTTCACACAAAGTCCCAAGGGCTATTCCTTTGTTAATTGCAGCACGATGATGATCTAACTAAAATAATTTTCACTTATAATTGGTGCTCTTTTATTTGGTTAAATGGATTTTCCCTTTGACCTTAATGGAACTTTGAGTTAAAATGTTTGTAAACCCTTTATATATACCCAGTGAAGTGACCAGCCTCAGATGATACACAGAGATTAAACAAATCCTCCTTCACAAGTTGTTCCTGTTTATCTGCGGCTTCTCTTCTCTACAGCTGTTCAAAGTGCAGAATGTATACAGCTTGTTTGAGCTTTCAGAAAGCAGGGGATGGAAAGCTGAAGTTACACTCTGCAGAGCTCAGTGTTAGCTGATTGAAGAAAAGGGACAGACAACCCTTTACACAGAAACAGAGCTGAAGCTGTCAGTCACAGGCTGTGTGCTGCAGCTCCCTGTCACTGTTTTGGCTCTTGGTGTCAGGAAAACTTGTCAGGAGTGACTCATGCAGATAGCAGAGGAATGAGCCAGCAGAGAGAAATGACACTGGATTGAGACAAGTACACATTATAGAGGGATATGCTTTGTATGTCATGTCTGAGACTTACAGACACTTTAAGCCAACCATAAAGAGATCAAAATCCAGCTGGTTCAGCAGGAACCGGAAGAATTTCAACCCATCTATGAATAGGCTGGTTTTACTGAATTTGATCTATCGATCGACTTCAGTAAAACCAGCCTGTTTTGTTTTTTTCATAAGATCACTGCCGCTGGCTATAGCTGGCAGTAGTAATCATTGTATTCTGACAGCGGGGAAACCTCCCGCTGTCAGAATACAACAGCGCAGTGGAAGGGATTCCCCAATCAACACTGACTTTATTGACAGGGAAATCAAGCAATTAAGGTCAGCTTTGCCAAAACCAATCTGGGTCCAGATATAAACTTGCAGATTTAAACCGGCAACTCTTTATTTCCTATGTGCATCTCTATTTTGTGAAGGAAAAAATGTACCCTATTTACATTGTAAGGATTTCAATGCAGATTCTTAGCGTTTTGTGCTCAGTAGGGCTTAGGATGATGCAATTAAGTAGTCTGAATGCTGTGCTGCAGATTCTGTGCCTGCACACACTCGGCCACAGATGCCAGCTGCCCAAGCAGTCCATCCTTTGTTCAATTTATCTTTTGCAAACATTGTAGAGAAAGGCAAGCCACACAAAATAAACACCGATAAAGAATCCCCTCTAGTGCAAATGGAAAAATGAACTGAACTTCTGCCCCTAATGTGTTTCACTCAGCAATGTAGATGTGCGATTTGTAGACAATTAAACAAATTTCTGAATGAAACATGTTAGAGGGCAGAGGTTCAGGTGATTTTGCCATTTGTACTAGATGAATGTATCTTTCTGGGCTTTTATCCTAGGGGGCGCTGTTGCTTTTCTCTACAGTGTTTGCAGATGTTAAGCTGAGCCACTCCGGGTCAATTGCTGAAACTGCTAAAATTGTGTGATGGTCTGCCTTTACTATAACTGCATGATAAGCCCACAGACCCAGCTCAGTGACATACGAGCGCTGGAGGACAGAGGGAGGAGAGCGCTGTGTTATCCAGAGGCTGACATTAGTGGGCACAGAGGCTGCAATTGGTAGGCAGAGAGTCTGCAATGGGCACATAGGCTGCAGTGGGCACAGAGGCTGCAATTGGTGGGCAGAGAGGCTGCAATGGGCACATAGGCTGCAATTGGTGGGCAGAGAGGCTGCAATGGGCACAGACGCTGCAATGGGCACAGAGGCTGCAATTGGTGGGCAGAGAGGCTGCAATGGGCACAGAGGCTGCAATTGGTGGGCAGAGAGGCTGCAATGGGCACAGAGGCTGCAATTGGTGGGCACACAGAGGCTGCAATTGGTGGGCAAAGATGCTGCAGTGGTGGGCACACAGAGGCTGCAATTGGTGGGCAGAGAGGCTGCAGTGGTGGGCAAAGAGGCCGCAGTGGTGGGCAAAGAGAGGCTTCATTTATGTGCAATGGTCAGGTTGCATTTATGTGCAATGGTCAGGCTGCATTTCATGGGCACTGGTAAATATTTTAGTACACCATGTGATTCAGAATATTTTTTTTCTTGTTTTCCTCCTCTAAAACCTAGGTGCGTCTTATGGAGCGAAAAATACGGTAATTAATTAGCAGGTGAATGCGGCCCTCCATGCATTCACATACATTGAATCTGGCCCTTAAGTGTAAAAAGGTTGCTGACCCCTGCTATGTTCACTAATTAATTACTATAATTTATTTGAAGCACTTGTTACTTGAACTCAGCACTTTGTCACATTGCTGTGTTTTCTTATGCCCCATACACACGCTCGGATTTTCCGATGACCAGTTCCGTCGGACTTTGTCCGATGTTGGTGTTGCGTACACACGGTCGGACAACGTTGTCGGAATTTCCGGTCTTCAAGAACGTCGTGACGTAAGTCGTCTTCCACGAGACTAGAAAAGGGAAGTTCAGCACCACGTCCCGCACCCGTTGGGCTTCTTCTGCTGATTCCGTGTTTATATTATCTTACCGTATTTTCCACACTATAAGACGCACTTTTTTCCCCATAAATATGGGGGAAAATGTCTCTGGGTCTTATGGAGCGAATGCATGCTAGGCACCACCCCCCCCGCCACCGATGTCAACGCCCCGCCCCGCCGCTGATGTCAATGTCCCCCCGCCGCCGATGGCAACACTCCCCCTGCCATCGCCAGAAAAGAGGCCGGAGAGCGGAGGACAGACATCTGTAGCCCCTGTGAGCAGCGCGACTGCAGCGCGATCCTCCCTCTGTCTTCCGGCGCTCGTATGTCACGAAGCTGGGTCTGTGTGTAAGGTCCCGCCCTCTTAGACCGGCTCGTGTGATAATAGATTGAATCAGTGTTCCGCCTATCACAAGAGCCGGTCTAGGGGGCGGGACCTTGCACACAGACCCAGCTCAGTGACATACGAGCGCTGGAGGACAGAGGGAGGAGAGCGCTGTGTTATCCAGAGGCTGACATTAGTGGGCACAGAGGCTGCAATTGGTAGGCAGAGAGTCTGCAATGGGCACATAGGCTGCAGTGGGCACAGAGGCTGCAATTGGTGGGCAGAGAGGCTGCAATGGGCACATAGGCTGCAATTGGTGGGCAGAGAGGCTGCAATGGGCACAGACGCTGCAATGGGCACAGAGGCTGCAATTGGTGGGCAGAGAGGCTGCAATGGGCACAGAGGCTGCAATTGGTGGGCAGAGAGGCTGCAATGGGCACAGAGGCTGCAATTGGTGGGCACACAGAGGCTGCAATTGGTGGGCAAAGATGCTGCAGTGGTGGGCACACAGAGGCTGCAATTGGTGGGCAGAGAGGCTGCAGTGGTGGGCAAAGAGGCCGCAGTGGTGGGCAAAGAGAGGCTTCATTTATGTGCAATGGTCAGGTTGCATTTATGTGCAATGGTCAGGCTGCATTTCATGGGCACTGGTAAATATTTTAGTACACCATGTGATTCAGAATATTTTTTTTCTTGTTTTCCTCCTCTAAAACCTAGGTGCGTCTTATGGAGCGAAAAATACGGTAATTAATTAGCAGGTGAATGCGGCCCTCCATGCATTCACATACATTGAATCTGGCCCTTAAGTGTAAAAAGGTTGCTGACCCCTGCTATGTTCACTAATTAATTACTATAATTTATTTGAAGCACTTGTTACTTGAACTCAGCACTTTGTCACATTGCTGTGTTTTCTTATGCCCCATACACACGCTCGGATTTTCCGATGACCAGTTCCGTCGGACTTTGTCCGATGTTGGTGTTGCGTACACACGGTCGGACAACGTTGTCGGAATTTCCGGTCTTCAAGAATGTCGTGACGTAAGTCGTCTTCCACGAGACTAGAAAAGGGAAGTTCAGCACCACGTCCCGCACCCGTTGGGCTTCTTCTGCTGATTCCGTGTTTATCGCGAGTTAGTTGAAGTTTGGGGACTTACGATTCGCGCTTCTCAGTTTTGTGACTCAGATCGTTACTGCTCTTCAGTTTGTGCTTGTCGTGCGTATCTGTTTATTCGTGCGTGTAGTCAGTTCGCATTTGTTGGTCATTGCGGCCTATATCTTGATATAGGACGCTTTGATTTTCACTGCTTATTGTCTGCTCGTTTCTGGTATTCATTTTGTTCTTTCAGGCCTTGCTGTTTATCGGTGCTTTCTGTTTGTCCGTTCTGACCAGCCGACCGCTTGTGAGCGATGTTTCCCGTACGTACTCGTCGCCGAGTTCGTGCTGTACGCGAAATTGGTGTCGGGCTTTTAGCTTTGAGCCAAGACCCGTCCATGCACAGAGTGACGAGGAGTATGTGGACCAAGAATTGGTTGCTTCAGCGTGATCAGTTCTCGCACATGCCTTTGCTTCGTGAGATCCGGGAGAATAATCCTGATGATTTCAGGAACTTTCTCCGGATGACGGACCCCGTTTTTCACCGTCTTTTGGCTTTGCCTACCCCTTTTATCAGCCGGCAGGATACCTGCATGAGACAAGCCATCACTCCGGAGCAGAGGCTTGTTGCCACGTTGAGGTACTTGGCGACAGGGAGAAGCCTTCAGGATTTGAAGTTCTCCTCAGGTATCTCTCCCCAGGCCCTGGGAATCATTATTCCAGAGACCTGTTCTGCCATCATCCAGGTCCTGCAGGAGGACTATATTAAGGTAACCTTTCTACTTTACTATTCCCTTCTATGTATGCTCTGTTTGCTAATGTCTTGTATTTTTGACCTTCCCTAATTACCATGATTGCAATATGCTCTAATATGCTGTGCCCCTTTTCTCCTTCCTGCATTTTTCCCTTCACTTACCTCCCCAGCATGCTCTTTTGGCCCAATAGACACCTATGGCCTAGTCACTTAAGCAATGTATTTTGTCTGCTGCATAGTATTGTTTTCCCCCAAACACCCCCTAAAATATGTTAACAACAAATGTTTGCTGTGTGTTTTACTTCATGCAGAGCCCCTTTTTTCCCCCCCTTTTTTTTGGGGGGGGGTGCCAAACTCATTAGGAACCCCCTCCCCCAACTGCTCTGTCAGATGCTACCAATCCTCTATCTGCTGGCTTTACCAAGGTCAATACACACTATATACCTACCTCTTTATAGTGGGCATCTTTAGGGATGAATTCAGCAAAGCATGTAGTGCAAGGGGCTGGCTCCATACTTTCCATTTGCTCTTTTTTTGGGTTCTTTCCCTCCTATTAGCTTGCTAGGTAATTGCAGAATGTCAAAATGTGCTTCCCTTTTTTTTTTGGGGGGGGGGGGGGGGGGGATTTGGAATGTTCTTTTATCTTTCCTGTGGGCTGCCAATAGTGTTAAGTTAAGGAGGGTCTGGCCAAACTAGCACACATTATTGAGCCATTTGGCAATCAATGAAGTGCAGAGGGTTACCTGTCCAAACCCCCCCCCCAAACCCCTAGTTATTGTCAATGGCCCATCAGAAGTGGGGGGATTGATGGGGGGTGAGTAATCTGCTAGGGGGACCCTCTACTTTTGGGTGCAAATACTTTCAAGCTTACAATTTAAAAGTCTGATCTTGTTCCAAAATGTTAGTGTCTAATCTGCTTGCAATGTTTATGTGCAAAGTGACTAATTTTTTTTTCTTGTTTCACTCCACAGTTCCCTTCCACACCACAGGAAGGGCAGACTGTGGCCTCCCACTTTGCCAGCCGTTGGGACTTTCCTAACTGCGGAGGTGCAATTGATGGGAAACACGTCCGCATCGTCCCACCCCCCAACTCGGGGGCCTACTATTATAATTACGAGGGGTTTAATAGTGTAGTGATGTTGGCGGTGGTGTCGGCGACATACGATTTTTTGTATGTGGACGTGGGGATGAACGGCCGGATCTCGGATGGTGGTGCCATTGCGCACATGGAGTTCTACTGGCGTCTCCAGAGTGGCAGTCTGTGTTTGCCACCTCCAGAGGAGAATGCTGAAGGACTCCCCTTCGTCTTTGTCGCAGATGAAGCGTTTGCTCTGACTCCCCATCTGATGAGGCCCTTCCTGATGAGGACCCTCACCCCAGACCAGAGGGTCTTCAATTACAGACTGTCGAGAGCCCGCAGAGTGGTGGAGAACACCTTCAGGATCCTGGCCAGCCGCTTCCGCCTGTTTTTGACGGCTATTAACTTGGCGGAATACAAACTCAACCACATAGTTCTTGCCTGCTGCATATTGCACAACTTTTTGAAAAGACACAACAGCAACTACCCTGTTTCCCCGAAAATAAGACCTAGCGTGATTGTCGGTGATGGCTGCAATATAAGCCCTACACCCCAAATAAGCCCTACCATGTTTCCCCGAAAATAAGCCCTACCCTGAAAACAAGACCTACAAGGACTTTAAATAGGGCTTATTTGGGGGGGTAGGGCTTATATTGCAGCTATCGCCGACAATCACGCTAGGTCTTATTTTCGGGGAAACAGGGTATGTGGTGCCCGTTGGCCCAGATGGACGGGACTTCCAATGCCGACCTCACAGCCCTTCAAGTGGTACGTCCAGGCTTGCCCCCTCTAAATGCCCATGAGGTCCGCGAGCAATATATGGACTACTTTGTGGGTAGGGGGGCCATTGCTCTGCCTGACGATGTGTGAGAGGCATTTTTTAATAAATATATTTTTTAAACAAACTATGATTTCTTGTAATTTCCTGCTTGTGTTTTTTGTAGGTGTATTATAGCTTATTTGAGATAGAAATTTTTGCCCTTTAGCTTCAACAGTGGGAATGCACTTTCTGGGCAAAAGGAGGTAACAGTCTCTTCTTCCCAAAAAGAATCTTCTCATGTTGTGTGTGAGATACCTAATCTTTTGTCTAGAGAAGGTTTGTAGTGCATAACTGACACCCAAAATACTCCTTTTCATCATAATGCCAGAAATGTGTGTATTCACAAAAATGGTGTGCTACGTGTTTTCATACAAAGCACTGTGGGTGTCATTTACATAAGCCAAATCCACTATGCTCTACAAGTGCACTGCAAAAGTACCCTGGAAAATACACTTGCAGTGCAAACTGGAATAGCCTTTAGTAAATAACACCAATTGCCCCCCAAATCCTTTACTTTTGACATAAATAATGCTTTTGTCTTTTTAAATAAGGAAGCCACACATTTTTCTAATTAAAAAAGTTTACTTACAACACATTCACAAGTGCGTTTCCAAACTTCTTGACAAAACTGACAAGATCTTGGTTCTTTCGAACATTGTTTACTAACATTCCGCATTTGTAAAAACCAGGCATGGAGCAAAACAGAACAGACTGAACATAGGAACTTGCAAAGTTCAACTTTCTAAAGTGAAGACAAGATCAGACATGACTATATGTTCAAAGTGTGTTTGATCTTGCCTTCATCACATGGGGGGTCACCCCTGGAAAATGGAAATTTAGAACATGCACACAATTTGGGTCTCAAAATGGACATTAGATGGTAAAACACATGCCTAGAATGTTCAAAAGTGCAATTTCCCATCATGGGGATCAATGGACGTGTTTTGGGGGTGCAACCCCTTCACCACACCCACTTTAGTAGTTAGTAAAGTGGTTGCACCCCCAAAACGTTGTCATTCATCCACCATGATGGGAGCTAGCACATGTTGACACAATGTGTGCATCTTCCAAATTTGCCACAGTTCTTAAGTTTCAAATGTCACAAACAGCCACAAATGTGTGATAATTACTTGGTGCGTTTTCAGATTTTACCTAAAACATCAATGATGTTCTTCAGTTTTTGTTGAACATCATTGATGTTTTTCTTGATCTCATCTAGATCTCGATTGCACACCATTATCTCCCCGATGAGTACGTGTGCACTTTCAGTGGTAAAGTGCGATTCTTCTTCCACAACATCCACATCACCTAAAAACACACACAGAAAAAAAAAATGTCTCTTGGAAATGAGGCAGGCATACATTGATTAGCTTACCAGTAGCTGTGTTCTCCCACACTCACCTGTTGTGGTGACAAGTTCTCCAAGTTCGATGATCTCTCCTTCCTCCTCCTCTGCTTCTGGTATTTCCCCTTCTTCGGAAGGTGTGGGTTTCCTGGTGTCCTCAGACGTCCCGAGTCTTCGCTCCCCTATGAGAATGTACAAAAGGAAGATTTAGCACAACAATCTATTGAGGGCAGAAATAGGAAATGTCAAACATTGCTTGAAAGTGAGGGACAATATTTTTTGTTGGCCAGTTTCAAATGACAACAACATGAATGTAGTCACTTTGTAAAGGTGCTAAACTTACTACCTTTTTGGTAGAAGTTTGTCTGATGGAGACACCCCTCTAGTATCCACTGGAGCACATGTGTGGAGCAGCATAATAAAAAGGGGGTTTGGGTGTCCCAGCACTAGTGCTCTAGAGTCCAGATGGGTAAACAGCTACTGAGTGACCTCTCCTTTACATTGAATAAATTTGCTTTACAACTTTATAACTTTTTATTAATCATTTTCCATTTTACAAATAAACACATTCTTACATTTATACCCTTGTTTCTTTAGCAGAAGAAAAATAGAAGGGGGAAGAAACAGGAAAAAAAAAAAAAGGCAAAAAAGTTAAGGATACACCACTCAAATGGAAAAAGGCAAATTATTGCCTATATCCTGTTCATCCTCTGCCTCCTAACCCCTGCCATTTACCGTGATTGCCCCATTCATTCACTTTCATCCCCTAACCATTCGCAACACCATTCTAGCTTTTAACATATGTGCTTATTTAATTTAACTTGGTTGTGATCTCTACTTTATTGGTTGTGAATACTATTCATATATCTATTTTCTTTTTCTCACACCACTTTTTCCAGATTTTTTCAAATTTCATTACGCATCCCTTCCTAATATACGAGGTTCTCTCTTTTAGGATGGTATGATCCATACTCTGTTCCCATTCCCTACTGGATGGAGGGACGGAAGACTGCCATTTCTGGGCAATGAGTTTGCGGGCTTGAAATAGGCATCTCAATATTGCCAGATTAGTATCTTTGGGCTTCCCCTTACCACCTATCCATCCCAATACACAAGTCATAGGTTCTATCTCTATGGGGACTTCAAAAACATGTACAATTTTTTCCACTACCTCCATCCAATAACGGAATAACTTGGGGCATCTCCAGAACATATGGATCATGTCTCCCTCTGTCCTTCCGCATCTGGGGCAAAGGGAGTCCGATCTCCGTCCAAAAAGAAAAAGCCTTTTTGGGGTAAAATAGGCCCTATATAGAAGAAACAAGTGTGAGACCTTTTGAGAGGGAGACAGAGAGACCCATGGTGCCAGTTCAAGGATCCTGTCCCATTGGGTAGTCGTTATGTTTCCAATGTCTATTTCCCATTTATCCTTGACAGGGGAGAGACAACGATCATCCTGTCTATGGGTCAGTAAATTTGAGTATATCCCAGAGGTTAGCCCTTTTTTTGATTCTGAATGGATTGTTTTCAATAGTATCGGTATATCACACCATTCTAATGGCGCATCTTCAAATTGGAGTGTAAGTGCATGTCTGAGTTGCAAGTACCGAAAGAAAGAGTTCCTTGGCACTGAAAACTCCTCTCTGAGGTCCTGAAACGTTTTTAGATGCCCATTCGAATAAAGGTGGCAGAGAAGTTTTATATCGCGTGTTTCCCACTCTCTGACCAGCCCAATCTTTTGTACCTCCCTCAAGTTGTTATTTTTCCATAGCGGTGAGTATTCCGTAAAGCCTCTATAGCCCATAATTCCCTTAACCGCTTCCCATACTTTAACCATCAGTTCTAGGGTGGGTACCCCCCCGCATGACAGTCCCTGCCTCCAGGATTTCGACCATTCGTCTCTCCAAGAGTACCTGGAGGAGAGTTCCCCCCCCCTCCACCACTTCTTGTATATTGGAGCTGGGACGCAAGAAAATATTTGAACATATGTGGGAGTGCCACTCCCCCTTCGCTGTTCGGAAGTTGCAAAGTTTTCAAGCTAATGCGTGCCACACCTCCCTTCCATACTAGTTCTCTAAATAAAGTATCGATCTTTGAGAACCATTTTTTGTAAGTCCATACTGGGGAGTTGGCTAAAATATACAAGACCTGTGGCAGGAGGATCATTTTTACTAGGTTACATCGGCCCGCAATAGATAGGGGAAATCTGTTCCAGATTTTAATCTTCTCTTTAAACCTCACTAGTAATGGAGCTAAGTTGTTCCCTATGTATGCTTTAGGGTCCTTAGTAATAGATACGCCAAGGTATCTCATCTGGGTTACTATTTGCAACCTTGTGGCTTCTTGTGGTAATGGGCTCTCCAGTGGATCAACTGGTAGTAGGGTGGATTTACCCCAATTGATCTTTAAGCCAGAAAACCCCCCAAATTCCTCAATTTGGCGGATTGTCTGTCTCAAAGAATTCTGCGTATCTCCAAGAAGTATAAGCAGATCGTCTGCAAATAAAATTATTTTTTCCTCCTTCGTCCTCCTTTTGAAGCCCTTAATCTCTTTGGAGGATCTGAGAGCTATAGCAAGGGGTTCAATCGCGAGGGCGAACAGGAGAGGGGACAAGGGACACCCTTGTCTCGTCCCCCTTAGCAGTCGGAACCCAGGTGAGTACTCATTATTCACTCTCACTCTAGCCTCTGGAGATCTATACATCATCTTTACCCACTTCGTGAAAATTGGTCCCAAATGATACTCCCCCATTACCCTCCACAGGTATCCCCATTCTAGAGTGTCGAAGGCCTTTGCGGCATCTAAGGAGAGAACGGCTCTATGTCCGTCCTCGTCTGAAGGTATTTGTAAATTTAGGTAGACACGCCTGATATTTATATTAGTAGATCTTCCGGGAATAAATCCTGATTGGTCAGAATGGACCAATCCCTCTATCACCCCGTTCAATCTGGACGCCAAGACCCTTGCCAGGATCTTGGCATCCAGATTAAGCAGGGAGATAGGTCTATACGAAGAGGGATCCAGTGGGTCCTTGTCTTCCTTGGGTATGACTATTATAGTGGATTCCCTCATTGAACGGGGTAGTTCCCCATTAGTCAATGCCCAATTAAAAGTTTTCAAAAGCTCGGGGAGAAGAACTCCTCCAAAGTGGCGGTAGACCTCTACTGGTAGGCCATCAGGCCCTGGAGATTTCTGAGTCGCCATTGCCTGTACCGTACTCTGTACCTCTTCTAATGTAATAGGGCTATCGAGCATGTTCTTATTTTCCTCAGAGAGTTTGGGGATAGTCAAATCCTTAAAAAGGTGTTCCATTGCCTCCCCCAGTTCTTCTTGGCTGGAGCTATATAGATTTTGGTAGTAATCTCTAAAGCAGTCAACAATTTCCGGGGTATATGTTCTTGTTCTATCTGTTGTTGTATTTATTATTGGTACCAATGAAGAAGGTGAATTAGATTTTACTAGTTGTGCTAGCATTCGGCCCACACATTCACCTTCCCCAAACCTAACCTGTTTTTGGAAGATGTTCTTTTTTTCTGCTTTTCCCAACATTATTAGGCGATAGATGCGTTGTGCTTCTATCCAGACCTCTAGGTTCCCCACTGATGGATCTTTAACGTATTGTTCTTCTAGGTCTGTCACTCGTTTTGACGCCTCTACCTCTTTTTTATTGGAATCTTTTTTGTTGGATCAAGAGGCCACGTAGGAAAGCCTTCAGTGTGTCCCAAATAACACCCTGTGATGCTGTTCCAGTGTTTAAATTAATATACTCTGTCAAAGCAGCTATTATTTCCTGGGGTTCCCTTATGAGTTCCAGCCATGCTGGACTAATTTTCCATTCTCGTATTTGGTTTCCCTCGCCTATATCTATAGATACTGTCATCGGTGAGTGGTCAGATAAGCCTCTAGGTAAGTATTTGAGTTTGCCTGACATGATGATCGCTTCATCATTTCCCAAAATCATATCGATTCGGGATAACGTAGAGTGGGTCGTAGACAGGCATGAATAAACCCGAGTCCCTGGGTTCTGTGTTCTCCAAATGTCCTTTAGCCCCATTTCCCTCATAATCTGACTAAGTCGATTATCAGTTACATTTCGCCGTTGTGTCCCCTGTGAAAGCCTATCTAGATTATGATCAATGACCATATTGAAATCCCCCGTCATATATATTGGGGTACCTGGTTTATCCATTACAAACTCCGCTAGGTCGTAGAAAATGTCAGTCTTAAACGGGGGAGGTACATATACATTGGCCAAGACCAAGATTCTATTTTCTATTTTACAGTGAATAAAGACATATCGCCCTTGCGCGTCGATCCTATTCTGAAAACAGTTAAATGATACCCCTTTTCCAACCAGAATACTAGTCCCCCTTGAGTAAGAAGTATGAACCGAGTGGTATTGCGTTTGAAATTCCCTCCACCCTAATTGAGATGTGGGATTATTTGTGAGATGTGTTTCCTGTAGGCATAGGATAGTAGCTTCGTGCATCTTTAAAGTGTTCAAAACTGCCGCTCTTTTCCCTGCATCCCCCAATCCCCTTATATTCCAAGAACAGAGTGTAATGGTTTTCCTATTTGACCGTGTAGTGTTAGTCATGTGGGTTGTATCGAATCTCTCTAGTGCTGTATAGCCTATGTATATTAGGCGATACATTTATTCTTCTTTTACTTTTTGTGTCCTGTAAAGTGTTAATGGTGTAATATAGGTGATAGTAATCTTGATTCCTGAACAGATTAAAGTTATAGACTTCCCTCCACCATTCGTATCGTTTGACCCTCAACTTTCTAGGTGTTTTAGTGAACATGTGCCTTTGGTGCATTTCTTCTCCTTTGAAAACATATTTCTTCGGGTGTTCCCTATTAATCACATACACATATACATATCCTTCCTCTTCCCTCCCCCCCCTCTAATCCAAACATACCCTCTATCATCCATCCCTACCCCTCTCACTGCCATACTTGGCCTACCCAGGGACCTTCTATTGTGACCAATCCAAACACACCACATACTTGACGTAAACCGCTTGCTCCCCCCACCCTCCCTCCCTCCCGATGCCCCTTCACCATTACAAATAAACAAACTACAAATAAAACATAAATGGTCTGAGAATATTGTGCGCCTCCCCGCGCAGAACAAGCCCATTGGGGATGTCACGCGCCTTATTCCCATCCCTGCATCCCCTCCTTGTCCCCCCTCCCCATCCCCCACAATATAAAGCACAGTAGTTAAACAAAACCGAACAACCCCTAATACAAGGGGAAAAAAAAAAAAGAAAGGGGCAAATCCACTCCCTCCCCCTCCGACACTGCTGGATCCAATGATTTACCATACTCGTCAGCACGGGGAGGGACAGAGTGAGGGAGAGGGGGAGAGAGGAGGAAGAAAAAAAAAAAAAAGGGGAAACAAATAAATAATTTCTCTCCCCTCCTCTCGACCCCCTCCCCCCCCCCCCTCATCGCAGGGAAAATACGTCGCTACCCCTTCTCATTATGGGTTATCAACCATTGATCTGCCCCCTCTGGTGAGTCAAAAAATATGGTCCCTTCATTAACGGTTATACGTAGTCTTGCCGGGTACAACAGTGCGTATACTATATTTGATTGGCGTAATTTGCGCTTTATTTCTATAAACTTGGCTCTTTTCCTCTGTAGATCCGGTGAGAAGTCCGGGTATATAGAGATCCTACTTCCGTTATGCTGCATATTCCCCATTTCCCTTGCTTTACGTGAAATTGTCACTTTGTCTTTGAAGTGGGCTAGTTTAGCCAGTAGTGGTCGGGGAGGCGCTCCAGGCTGAGGTGGTCTAGCAGGAACTCTGTGCGCTCGTTCAATTGAAAAAAAACGGTGTGAAGGACTCTTGCCCAAATGAGTCTCGGAACCATTTTTCCAAGAATGTAGCGGGGTCTGGGCCCTCACTATTTTCCGGGAACCCTAAAATTCTTATATTTTTCCTTCGCATTCTGTTTTCCAGTTCGTCTATTTTACTCTCTTGTTTAATCAGTTGTACTCTAATAACTGCCATTTCTCGCTTGAGGGGATCTAGGTCATCATCTATCTGGCCGACTCTTGTCTCAAGAACTGTAGTCCTTTCCTGGACTTTCTGTACATCCTGCCTGGCCAACAAAAGCTCCTCTTGGATGGATTTTAATTGAGTGGACATTTCGGTCAAAGAGTCCTTGCAAAAGTTGACCGCCTGCAGGACTTCTTTAAGTGTTGGTTCAGAAGTCCCCAAACTTTCCCCCCCTATTGCTCCCCCCAGTGCCATTTCAGATCTCTGATCTTGGGGTCTCCCTATCGGTTCCCCAACTCCCCCCCCCTGGGTTTAACAGGTGATTCTGACCCTGGGTCTGACTCTGGCCCTGACTTTTCCTCACCCCTAATTTAGGTTGATTCTGTTGAGATTGTTGGTTGGTTTTGGGTGGGGTCTGGCAGGAAGATTGTCTCGGGGTGTGGGCAAATTTTTCCAATTTGGCCGCTGCCTGGCTTGCCTGGCCTGCTTGACTTGCCGCTTGGCTGGCTTTAGTGGTGCGTTGGCTTGGCATGGTATTGCCGCAGTTCTTTCAAAGTTCCTTCAAATTTACACCAGGGGGTTTTATTTATTTATTTATTTATTTATTTTTCTTTTCCTTTTTTAAGGGGAAAAAAAAAAAAAAAAAAAGGGGGGGGGGGAATTATACTGGGTAAGGCTAGGTGTATTGGGGAAAAATAGACGCGGCCTAGGTAGATAAGCTTGCACTCCAAATATTCCCCTGGTAATGTATGTCCTGCTCCACCAGATTGTAGTTTTTAGATCAATTAGTAGACCTATGCCAGAAAAAGAAGAGGCAGGAAAAGGGGAGGTATAGGGAGAGAGGTCCAATGGATACAAGGTCTCACCAGTGCAGTTCTCTCATACCTTTCCCTTCCGTTTGTTCCCAGCCTTGGTTAAAGTCCAAATGGTAGGGGTTCCGGTACCAGTCTATGGCAGTATATGGCAGTATATAGAGGCAGAGTTGGACCGTACTATCACTTCCCGTCTATCTTCGTATTTACTAGAGTACAATCCTAGCTTAGCATATATGAGCGGGAGTCCCAGTGGAGACCAGTGCGTGGAAAATATTTGGTATTTATGTGGGGGTTCACCCCTGTCGCCTTTCCCCGTCTAGCTACTGTTTTTTTTTTTTTCAGCTTTTTAAACAGTCCTCTGGACCAGGCTAGGTGGTATGTGTGTGGGGAGGTGCATAAGGGGGGGGGGGGGTCAGGTATCATGGATAGATACAGTTCTCACCTCTGCACTCCCGTATGTTTTTTACAAATGTCCATCCTACACCGCACCTCCCTCACTCACCGCAGTCCAGCAGTCCCGTTCCTGGCCACCGAGCTGTTGTACATTACCCTCTCCTCGTCACCAGTGCTTGTCGCCGCTGCCTCCTCCAACCACTGTGTAGCAACCGTCTCCTGCCTTCTGAGGCTGTATTCCGGAATGCCGGCGTGTCGGGCGGACAGTAGAAAGGAAGCGCCTCAGGTTCACCCACGGGTTTGTGAAGCGTCATGCAGTCCCTCCTCCTTCCGGCAGTTCCAATGATCGGGTTAGGGGGTGGAAGAGAGGGGAGACGCAGCGGCTTCCCCCATATAGTAGTACGTCACTAGGTCCCGCCTTCTCCAAAACACCTTTTCCTCTCAGGCGAGAGACAGAGACAGGCGGAGGAACATGGATAGACGAAAACAGGGGGGAGAGATAGACGGAGAGTCCTGCCCCATCAGCCGCCTAGTATCTTCTTAGAGTCCACAGCAAGAAGTTTCAGCTAGGTGGCCGAGGCGAACAGCAGTAGGCTCATCTTGTTCAGAAGCTGTTCAAAAGTGCTCACGGAGGTACAAGGAGCGGAGACGAGAAGCGTGCACTCTCACTCCCTCACACACACTCCCTCCTCCATCCGGTCACACCCCCGCACCACCTGCTTTACATTCTTGATGACATCTCTATTGAGAACAAACTTCCTTTCACTAAAAACTTCACCAAACCTCGTATTATAAGTGGCCGAACAATCGAGGTTGAGTACGATCGAATGCACAGACGAACATGAAAGTGGCCATTTTCAAATGTACAACATTGAAAAAATCCAAACACATGGAGCAGTATGCAAGCAAGAAATCAAACACAAAACACAACTACTTACTTTTTTGAAGAACTCGCTTGATCTTTCTGTACTGATCGGGCTCCCTCAGTTTCAGGTCTGAACAGCATTTCCTCAGTTGCTCCTTGGATCGTTGTACCCCAAAATTATTGTACAGCCTCCTCACAACTTTAGACATGATCTTGGCCTTTCTGACATTTGGGTTGAGGTAAGGCCCATACTTCCCATCATAGTCACTCCTCTTCAATATGTCCACCATCTCCAACATTTCTCCAAATGACATATTGGAGGCCTTAAATTTCAGCCTCCGGGATCGGGACGTTTCTGCCTCCGGCCTTTCCTCATCCTCCTCCTCGTTGCTGTAATATTTGGGGCGCACCTGCTGTGTCCCCGCCATGTGCTCTCCACACTGCGCCGTAAAGAGAAGGGGTGGGGAATAGACGAGAAAGATCGTCAGGGGCGGGCGGAGTTTCACGCATGCGCACTGTATATAAAACGTCACACGCATGTGTCGTAGCGACGATCTGTGAGACGAGGGGAGAGAAAGCTCACGCACAAGACGAACGCTAGAACGCAGGTACAATTTGAACTTGGTACATAACTAGCCTAGACTGATTAGACCTTGAGGCTTATTTAGGGAGAAGATTAGGAGAGTTTAGCCTGACATTATTTATAGTGTTTTGTGTGGTGTTGTGTCTTGCAGAGATTATTTAGGGCTTCAACGATGTGAGTTTTCTCCCCCTCTTCATTGATAAGTTCAGGGAGATGCCCCTTTTATGGCAGGCTAAACACCCTGATTACAGCAACAAACCAAAGAGGTACGCAGCCATGCAGAAACTTGTGGAATTTGTAAAGCCAAGGATGCCCACGGCAACCGTAGAGAAGTTAAGACTTAAAATTGGCAGCCTGAGGAGTACCTATTTCAGGGAGCGGAATAAGGTCCTGAAGTCCCAAGCATCTGGAGCTGCAGCAGATCAGGTCCATGTCCCCAAGCTCTGGTACTATGAGAGGCTCCATTTTCTCAAAGACCAGGCTGATGTCAGGGAGTCACTCTCGACTCTTCCTTGCACGCGTCCTTCCACGCAGGCCACCCCTGATGAGGCTTCCGAGGAGCAACCTGGGCCTTCCAGTCTGGAAGAGGTGGAGGAGCCCAGCTTGAGCCAGGTATAGTAGTTTTGTACCCATTTTTGTGAAAAATGAATGATGTTCACTTAATTCAGGATCCACAATTGCTTAGTTCCTAACGTGTTTGACATATCAACAGACAGTAGTGTTGGAGACATTTGGGGCAAGAATATAAACTGCTGGGCTGAGAATTGTATGGTTTTCTATTTGTAAACATTTTGCAACAGTCACTAGATGAAAATTGTGTGTGTTTGATGAACAAATAACTCAAACTATGTCCCTTTTTCATACACAGGAAGACCTCAGCCAGGAGGTGGCTGTGGAATGTGGCAGTCAGGAGGAGGCAGGGGTTAGTGACAGCCAAGAGGTGGGTAGTGGCAGCCAAGAGGGGGGTAGGCCTAGGAGCCTGACTGTCTCCCAAGTCCCTCCCCTCCACCTTCCCTACAAAAGAGCGAGAAGGGGGGGTGAGGTGGGAGAGTCAGCGCTCCGGCTGATCAGAGAGGCTTCAGCCTCCCTACATGCCACACCCACCTACGAGGAGGCCTTTGGCTCCTTGGTTGCCACTAAAATGAAGAATATGGAGGCGGGGCAACGCAACATGTGTGAGGATGTCATCCTCAAGGTCCTAAATAAGGGGATGGCTGGGGGGATGACCACACTCACACATGTTTGTGATAGTGACCATGCTCCGCCTCCTCCTCCTTCTGCCACCCCACCTGCACCACAGCGTGCAAGGAAGCGTGCAAGGAAGACAAGAGAGTGACGACCTGGATTCAGTCTGGTCTGAGTCTCTGAGAGAAGATGGAGCCTCTCGTAGTACCAGAGCCTGGGGACCTAGATGGCATCTGCTGCAGTCCCGGATGTTTTGGACTTCAGGACCAGATAGCACTCCCTTATTATTTAGATAGGTACTCCTCAGGCCACCAATTTTAGAAGCTTCAAAAATGATGTTTGCCGTGGGGGTCCAAGGCTTTGCTAATTCCCCAAGTTTCTCCATCGCTGCGTTCCTCTTTGGTTTGTTGCTGAGACCTAAATAAAGGTATTTTTGAGTTGAAAAAATCATTGCCTATGTGTTTTACTTTTCTACAATGACAGTTTATTTGTGAGTAGGCAGGTACATTTCACAAATCATAAAGTCCAATTAACAAGGGGCACCAACAACAAACAAACTCCTAGTAAATTTAAGAAACAAATACAAATGTTAATAATGTTGTTTTGCTAAGTTGAGACACACAACCCCCCTCAAAAATCTAAATAAATTATCCTGAAAATATGTATTCCAAACAAAAAATAAATAATGACAAATCATCCAAAAAAATATAACAAACATTCTTTTACGATCTGAGGAAAAATAAACATCTAGTAAAGAAATCCTGAAAAAGAATAAATAAATAAGTTTGTGAGAAGTGAGTGTGAATAGGAGCAGCTAAAACATGTCATTCTTCTTGCATTGTAAAGAAAAAGATAATGCGCTGCATTAAAGACATTTTAACATTGCAGCGTGACGAATGTGCTGTGTCGATTAGGAACGGTAGTTTTACCTGACCGAGCGCTTCCGTCACAGAATTTCTTCTGAGCATGCGTAGCACTTTGTCCGTCGGACTACGCTACACACGATCGGAATTGGTGTGATCGGACTTTGTTGTCGGAAAATTTATAGAGCAGGAGATACAACTTTGTCCGTCGGACAATCCGATGGAAACTGTCCGATGGTGCCTACACATGGTCGGAATTTCCGACAACATTGTCCGATAGGACAGAATCCATCGGAAAATCCGACCGTGTGTATGGGGCATTATAATATATATTATGACACATTATAGGACAGGTACTATTAGCAGCGCCAAATCAACCTACCCACTTATCACTTTTAGGCCCCTTTCACACTGGGGCGGGGAGCCGCGGGGACGGTAAAGCAGCGCTATATTTAGCGCTGCTTTACCGTCGTTTTAACCGCAGTATTCGGCCGCTCGCGGTGCGGTTTTACCCCCCGCGAGCGGACGAAAAAGGGTTAAAGACCCCCGCGGTATTGCCGCGGTTTTACCATTCAAAACAATGGGAAGGAGCGGTGAACACACCGCTCCTATACTGCTCCAAAGATGCTGCTAGCAGGACTTTTTTTGCCGTCCTGCTAGCGCACCGCTCCAGTGTGAAAGCCCGCCGGCTTTCACACTGGAGTTAAAGGGGCCGGATTTTTTCAGGCGGTGAACAGGCGCTATTTTTAGCGCTGTACCGCCTGAAAAATGCCCCAGTGTGAAAGGGGCCTTAGCATTCGCAGATTGTTGGAGCCAAAAACAATGCACTGAAATCTTCAAAACTTTAAAGCACAAAATAATTTATGTAGCAGTTATAAACCTTTTAGCACTTTTTTTTTAAGCCGGAATCTTTCTTTGAAGACTTTCATCTGCCAAGATGTTTCAGAATGTTAAACACACAGGCTGAATATTGAATACACCCAGAAAACAGGCACATCCTAATCAAATATTAATTCTTCTCAGGCTAACCTAATGCCCTGTCTGCAAATTTGTTATCTTTACCTTTTTCTCTCCAAAATAGTTTAGTTATAGCGAATACAGTGATAGGAGGCAAGTACTTTGTCTTGGGAGAAATATGGGTGACAGGAAACACTAGGTGCCTGGCTGTCATACAGAATCTATTATTTTTCTGAGTCAAAAACCTGCAGCAAATATTCAGTCAAAGTGAAAATAACATATTGAAGTCAAACTGAAAATATAATTCCTCATTTGTATGCCTGTTACATGTCTGTCAACACAAATTCTGAAATGTTATATCAGAAACCCAACCAGGCAACTGGCATTTTAGGAGTGGCTTTTGCAGGCTACCTTTATCTTGAACACTTGTTTCCATTATAGAGAATGTGTAGCCCGCAATTCACCCATTTATAACAATTAATATTTACCATATCAATTGTTCTTCTCAGCTATAAGAGACAATGAGAGCTGAATATAGAACCACTAAATATAATGTCACATGGCTGAAAAATTATAATTGTTTTGACCAATAGCATGTGTTTTATCTTAGTAAATTAACAAAGAATTCCAGGTATGGATATTTTCACATAGTTACTTTGGTCCAGGATGGACCAATATAACTATGTCTGCACCATACCTGTGTGATCCCCTTAATCAGTTTGTCTCCAGAGCAATTTTGTTTATTTTTTCGCATACATGTAAAAATCAGAATTTTTGGCAATAAAATTAATTAAACCCCCAGAACATTATAATTTCTGTAAAAGCAGAGGACCTGTAGAAAAAAAAGTGATAGTTGCAAATTTTTGTTTCACATGATATTTGTGCAACTATTTATTAAATGAAAATTTTCAGGTAAAAATATAATAACATAAAATTTGAGTGCAAAACCACACCATATAATACCCATTTTCGCTTAAAATATAAAAGATGAGGTTGCGTTGAGTAAATAGACACCAAACATTCCATGTCTTAAAATTGCGTGCACCCGCAATATTGCCAAAAACGATGGTGCCCAAAAATCCCCATAGGTGACACTTTAAAAGCCTTTACAGCTCATCAGCTTAGAGGTAGCTAGTAGCTCTTGTGCTAGATATATTCTCTCACTCTGACGTTCGCGGCGATATGTCACATGTGTGTTGTGACCACGGTTTACATGCACGTGCACAGCCTGGGCTTGCGTTTCCTTTTGTGCAGGTATGCGGGCTATGGGGGTTTTCGGCAATTTTTTTAATTTAAATATATTTAATTATAATTTATTTTTTTACTTTTTTCTTTTCTTTTATTATTTGTACCTGATTGCTATCACAAGGTGGTTAATAAACCCCTATCTGATAGCATTAGACAGGTGACATAATACTGTATCCTGGCCTAGGCCGACAAGGCCCAGGCCTAGGGCAGCACTTTGCAGGGGGGCATCACAGAAAGAGTCCCCGCCAGCTTGCATTACACTGTTAGTGTACCAGTCTTATGGGGCGGACTGGGCTGAGAGGCAGATTAGTCTAGCGCCCCCATAAAGCAGCCGCACTGCTTCGGGTATGCGGGCGGCTGGCATTCCGCAACTGTGGGGGGGGGGGGGCGTCCCTTCTGATTTTGACTGTCCTCTCATCTTGGACCACAAACCTTCCTCACCGTGCTATGTTTTCTGCTGCTTTATCAGAAATTTGTGCTTAAAGTAGAACTATAGGCAACACTTTTTTTTTCATTTTGGATAGAGTAAGGGAGGGTTATAACCCCTGTCAGTTTATTTTTTACCATCCCTGTTCCATTGCAGAGATTTCCCTTCACTTCCTGCCCCATAGCCAAACAGGAAGTGAGAGGAAGTCTATGAAAATTAAGGGAATCCATTGCCCCCCCCCCCATGCCCTCAGAACTAGTGTCCCCACTCGAAAATTTTAGGGTGGGTCTTAAACAGCAAGGGGTGTGGCCTTGACAGGAAGGGGCGGGTCATATTTAAATAAGGGCGTGCACGAGTTTAGTCAGGCCTAGGGCAGCACAAGACCTAAATACACTACTGAGGTGACAGATACTCTTTATGGAGACATTAGGGGTCTAATAGACCCAAATGTCTCTCCTACCCTTCACATCATCTATCAAGCACAGATCGGAGTGTCCCCTGGCTGTGCTGGGCAGGAAAGGGTGCATCTGAAACCAGAAGTGGCATCACTTCTGGTTTCACTGTTTGCAAGATGGAGGCATAAATTTCCCTCAGTCTCGCTGCAATCTCGCTCCCCCAGGAAAGCCCTGTAGTAGACTTCTACTACAGTAATCTCCACTAGTTATGAGTCCTGTGCCCAGTGGTTGCCCTGCTGCATTATGAATACATGAGGTTGGCTGCTTGGCACAGGCGCCATTCAGAGAATGCTTTGCATTTTTCTAAATGAATGCAAAGCATTCTAAGGCCCCATACACACTATTAGATTTTCTGAAAATTTTTGTCTTCAGATTTACTAAAACCATATAATATGAGGTCAAACCTTAAGAGTTTCAATTTGTATGCAATTAGGCAGGCTCTTCCACTACATGGTTTTGCTAAATCTGAAGACAAAAAATCTGCAGAAAATTGAATAGTGTGTATGGGGCCTAAGACTGGACGAGTTGAAGAGCATGATGTCACCGCCCCGCCTCTTCACCTCATCCAGCTTCTAGAGGGATCTTGTGGGTATGGTATATCCAATGTAATTCTGTAACTATATCTATACCTGAAATTCCTCTTTAAGCCTAAAACAAAGTTTGTTTGTTTTTTTTATTTTAAAGTAAGGCAAGACTTCTTTTTTTTTTTTTTTTTTTAGATTTAGGTGAGAGGGATTAGAACACCTACAGTCAGGTCCATAAATATTGGGACATTGACACAATTCTAATCTTTTTGGTTCTATACACCACCACAATGTATTTGAAATGAAACGAACAAGACATGCTTTAACTGAAGACTTTCAGCTTTCATTTGAAGGTATTTACATCCAAATCAGGTGAACGGTGTAGGAATTACAACAGTTTGTATATGTGCCTCCCACTTTTTAAGTGTCGATGTCCCAATATTTATGGACCTGACTGTATAAGGATTGCATTGCTGTGCTGTGTTAGGGAGATTCACCCTCTTTATTTGTCCTGTTTACTGTTATCATTGACAGTGAAAGTTAAAAGAAAACCCAAAGTTTTGGGTTGTCCCCAGAAAAGTAATGCAGGGGAAATCTTCCAATAGGGACACTAGTTCTGGTGACCTGGAAGGCCCCATTGGTTTCCCTTAATTTGCAAGATTTTTTTCTCTCTTGCTATGAAACAGGACACAGATGGCAAAAAAAAAAAAAAAAAACCTGACGGGTTATAACCATCCCTTTCCCTCTCAAGCGTCTCTTCTCCAGAGAAAATAGGTTCAGTGGTCACAACCTTTCCTCATAACTAATATCCTCCAGACCCTTTATTAGCTTTGTTGCCCTTCTTTGTACTTGCTTCATTTCCAGCACATTCTTCCTGAGGACTGGTGCCCAGAACTGGACAGCATACTCCAGGTGTGGCCAGACCAGAGTCTTGTAGAGCGGGAGAAATATCATTTTTTAAAAAGACACAAGTCCATCAAGTCCAACCTATGTGTGTGATTATATGTCAGTATTACATTGTATATCCCTATATGTTGTGGTCGTTCAGGTGCTTATCTAATAGTTTTTTTGAAACTATCGATGCCCCCCGCTGAGACCACCACCTGTGGAAGGGAATTCCACATCCTTGCCACTGTTACAGTAAAGAACCCTCTTCGTAGTTTAAGGTTAAACCACTTTTCCTCTAATTTCAATGAGTGGCCACATGTCTTGTTTAATGCCCTTCCGCAAAAAAAGTTGTATCCCTATTGTGGGGTCACCAGTACGGTATTTGTAAATTAAAATCATATCCCCTCTCAAGCTGGACCAGAGTCTTGTAGAGCGGGAGAATTATCACTTTATCCTTGGAGTTAATCCCTTTTTTAATGCATGCCAATATTCTGTTTGCTTTGTTAGCAGCAGATTGGCATTGCATGCCATTGCTAAGCCTATCATCTACTAGGACCCCCAGGTCCTTTTCCATCCTAGATTTCCCCAGAGGTTCTCCCCCCAGTGTATAGATTGCATTCATATTTTTGCCACTCAAATGCATTATTTGAAAATTTTCTACATTAAACCTCATTTGCCATGTAGTTGCCAACCCCATTAATTTGTTCAGATCTTTTTGTAAGGTTTCCACATCCTGCAGAGAAGTTATTGCCCTGCTTAGCTTAGTATTGTCTGCAAATACAGGGATTGATCTGTTTACCCCATCCTCCAGGTCATTTATGAAGAGATTAACTAGGATTGGTCCCAGCACAGAACCCTGGGGGACCGCACTACCCACCCCTGACTATTCAGAGTACTCCCCATTTATCACCACCCTCTGAACTCGCCCTTGTAGCCAGTTTTCAATCCATGTACTCACCCTATGGTCCATACCAACGGACCTCATTTTGTACAGTAAATGTTTATGGGGAACTGTGTCAAATGCTTTTGCAAAATCCAGATACACCAAGTCTACGGGCCTGCCTTTATCTAGATGGCAGCTCACCTCCTCATAGAAGGTTAATATTGATTGGTTTGGCAAGAACGATTCTTCATTAATCCATGCTGATTACTGCTAATGATACCGTTCTCATTACTAAAATCTTGTATATAGTCCCTTATCATCCCCTCCAAGAGCTTGCATACTATTGATGTTAGGCTAACTGGTCTGTAATTCCCAGGAATGTATCTTGGGTCCTTTTTAAATATTGGTGCTACATTGGCTTTTATCCAATCCGCTGGTACCATTCCAGTCAGTAGACTGTTAGTAAAAATTAGGAACAATGGTCTGGCAATTACTGAGTTCCCTAAGTACCCTCGGGTGCAAGCCATCTGGTCCTGGTGATTTATTAATGTTGTTTCCCAATTCTAATTTTAATTCTGTCTTCTGTTAACCAGGTGTTTCCTGTGATGTGTCATGAGGATAAACACTGCAGTTTTTGGATTTGGTTTGATTCCCTCATGAAGACTGAGGAGAAGAATAAATTCAATACCTTCGCCATCTCCCCATCCATTGTAACCAGATGACCGTCCTCATTCTTTATGGGGCCAATATGGTCTGTCCTCCCTATTATACTTTACATACTTAAAGAATTTCTTGGGATTTTTTTTGCTTTCCTCTGCTAAGTGTCTTTTGCCGCGAATGGAAATTCCACCAGCAAAAGTCAGATGAGAGCTTTTGGTCGGAAAATGCGACTGGCTGTGTATGCTCCATCAGACTTTTGCTGGCGGAATTCCAGCCAGCAAAAGATTGAGAGCAGGTTCTCAATTTTTTGGTCGGAAAAAGTTTTGATCAGAAATTCAGATCGTCTGTACCAATTCCGACGTGCAAGATTCCTATGCATGCTCGGAAACAATTTGATGCATGCCTGGAAGCATTGAACTTAATTTTCTCGGCTTGTCGTAGTGTTGTACATCACCGCGTTCTTGACAGTCGAAAGTTCAGCGAACTTTTGTTGTGACCGTGTGTATGCAAGCCAAGCTTAAGAGGAATTCCGTCGGAAAAATCTTGGATGGTTCTGCTCGTGTGTACGCTGCATTTCATTATGCCCTAATTGCCCCCTTACATTTCTTGTTGCATTCCTTATAAAGTCTGAATGTTGATGATTATCCCTCAACCTTGTATTTTTTGAAAGCCTTCTGCTTTGCTTTTATATGCATCTTTAGTTAAGCCATCCAGGACTTTTGTTTGCTCTTTTAAATTTATTACCCAATGGGATGCATTGGCTAATACCCTTATTTAATATGCTCTTAAAGCAAACCCATCTCTCCTCCATGTTCTTTGTTCCTAAGATTTTATCCTAATTTATGCCTTCTAGCAAGATTCGTAGTTTAGGGAAGTTGGCTCTTTTGAAATTCAGTGTCTTTGTATTCCCCTTATGTTTCCTATTTGTGTGATTTATATCAAAGCCAATTGACCTGTGATTGCTGTTTCCTAAATTGCCCCATATTTCCACATCCGTGATCAGGTCTGTATTGTTGGTAATCAGTAGATCCAGTAATGCTTTATTTCTAGTTGGTGCGTCTACCATCTGAACCATGAAATTGTCCTGCAAGACATTTAGGAACTGGCGAGCCTTAGACGAATGCGTGGCTCCCTCCGCCCAGTCTATGTCTGGATAATTAAAATCCCCCATTATGATAACACTTCCCATTCCTGCTGCTAATCCAAATTGTGATAGGAGATTCGTCTCCCCCTCCTCCCTCAGGTTAGGGGGCCTGTAGCATACTCTCCTTCATCCCTTTGGAGCTCTACCCATAAGGATTCCGCCTCGTCCCTAGCTCCCTTAGTGATGTCATCTCTCACATTCACTTGTACATTATTCTTGATATAAAGGCATACCCCTCCCCCCTTTTTACCCTCTCTATCCCTACAATAAAGGGTATACTCTTGAATGGTTGGCAGCCAATCATGAGAGCTGTTGAACCAGGTCTCTGAAATTCCCACAAAATCCACAAATCCTCCTCTTACAACAGTATCTCTAGCTCACCCATCTTGTCCGCCAGGCTCCTGGCATTGGTGAAAATGCCACGTAGTTTGCATACTATCCTCTCATTGAGTGTTCCGAGATTGCAACTAGGACTTGTTACTATACTTACCTTGGGTCCCAAACCCCTTTTTACTACACCAGATCCTCAGCCACTTGTTTACTTCCCTAATCTCCCTCTTTACCTCAATTTAGCTCCTGAGTCCCTAAAATCGTTCTTTAGGGCACTCCATCTGCCTCTGACTTTGTCATTGGTGCCAACGTGCACCATGACATCCGGGTCTTCCCCAGCCCCTCCCAGTAATCTGTCCACTAGATCCGTGATGTGCTGAACCCGAGAACCCGGTAGACAGCATGCAGTTTGGCGTGACTTCAGGTCTTTGTCACAGATTGCCATTTCTGTCCTTCTAAGAATTGAGCCCCCTACCACCAGAATCTGTCTTTCCTTTCCCTTTGCTCCCCCCCCCCCACTCTCACTGGAGGAGTTGTTCCCCTTGCTAGGAGCTAGGAGAGTCCCTCAGCTCCAGCAGTGCTGGTTCCTGACTGGTTTCACCAATGTCACTCGATGGAGCGGACTTATTGGGATGCTCCAGCCCTTGATCGGCCTCTCTGGCACTTCCCCCTCTACCCTTCTTGACTGTCACCCTTTTACTCTTTTCTAGTGCCTGCACCTCTTTGTCTCCACCCGCCTCTGTACTGGCCCCTGCCGGCACCTGCCGTGTACGTTCCTGGCTCTCCTTTAGTATGGAGGTTCTTCTCAGTGCTGACAGTTGCTTCCCCAGATTCAGAACCTGGGCTTCCAGGGAAACAATGTGCTTACATTTTGCACTGCAGTATTCGCCCTCAATTGGATTATCAAGGAACACATACATGCCGCAAGATGTACTCTGAGTCGCATCTCCACACCTGTCGGGCATCGTACCTACTAATTTAATGAGGATTGGGGATTATACCCTGTCCAAATTACCTAACAACTAACTTCCTAACACTAATACTTAACAAGACAATACACAGGTACTCGCAGACTCACGTGCACTCGCAGACCCACGTGCACTCGCAGACCCACACGCAGACCCACATGACCACATGCACACACAATACACAATTATACACAATTACTAACGATCCACACACACTACTCAGACACTCAGGTACTCACAATACACAGGTTGGCCCACCCTTTGCAGCTATAGCAGCTTGAACTCTTCTGGGAAGGCTGTCCACAAAGTTTAGGAGAGTGTCTATGGGAATGATTAACCATTCTTCCAAAAGTGCATTTGTGAGGTCAGGTGCTAATGTTGGATGAGAAGGCCTGGCTCGCAGTCTCCGCTCTAAGTCATCCCAAAGGTGTTCTATCGGGTTGAGGTCAGGACTCTGTGCAGGCCAGTCAAGTTCCTCCACCCCAAACTCGCTCATCCATGTCTTTATGGACCTTGCTTTGTGCACTGGTGCACAGTCATGTTGGAACAATAAGGGACCAAAACCAAACTGTTCCCACAAAGTTCAATATTGAACCCTACAGACTAAAGCCCCATACACACGGTCGGATTTTCCCATGGATTCTGTCCTATCGGACAATGTTGTCGGAAAATCCGACCGTGTGTAGGCACCATCGGACAGTGTACGTCGGATTGTCCGACGGACAAAGTCCTATCTCCTGCTGGATAGATTTTTCGACAACAAAGTCCAATCACACCAAATCCGATCGTGTGTATCGAATTCCGACGGACAAAGTGCTACGCATGCTCAGATCACATTACAAGACCAAAGCTATTGGCTACTAGCCTCTACGTAGTCCCGTCGTAGGCAACAAACGTCACCACGTTCAGAATGATCGGATTTTCCGACAACTTTGTTCGACCGTGTGTATGCAACACCAACATCGGACAAAGTATGACGGACAGGATCCGACGGACCTGGTCCTCGGATAATCCGAGCGTGTGTATGGGGCTTAAGACTGGGATGCCATTAAAGATTGTGTGTAAAGGCAGGCGTCCCAATACTTTTGACAATATAGTGTATCTCTACATCTAGCGATCAAATATGAGGGTCTTCATATACATATATCTTCAGAAAATATGGAATGCACACTGATGACATTTATTTGTAGTCAGCCAAACTTTTTTCAAGTCTATGTCTAAAGAACACTATAGTTCCTCTTTAACACATCTTGATGAAATTATTTATATAAAATGTATGTATATCGGAAAAACAATGATACTCTTTCCAAACCTTATTTGTGTGTCTGTGTGTTTCAGGAGAGTAGACGCCAGAACTAGACAACATGGCTGATTATTGGCTGGGATCCCTGGCTAGAGCCACAATGCAGACTTACTGTGACGACACAACTGTCACACCACAATCGAGCAAACAGCTGGCAACTGATATAGGTGAACCTGCACAAATCACAAGTGTCCCATTGAACTAACAGACAATATTCATACTTGGATGAGTCAGCTGTGTGACTCAGAGCTTAATGATAACCTTGTGTTACAGAACAAAATGTCTGAGTTCTATGAAGTGCATATGTATGCTCAGGCTTTTTTTTAGCTTTTCCCATGACATTGCATTTTTAACACCCAGAATATATTTTTGAGTGTGATACAAGGACAGTGAAGGTACTCGGAATGCCTTATGACACGATTAGTCAGGATAAGAAGTCTAACTAAAAAAATAAATTGTGCTATTTTCACAAGCATAATTTGTTCCAGAAGCATGCTTGTAAGCCAAAGCACTCGTATATCATAGCGAGTTTCCCCATAAGAAATAATAGAAACTCAGATGATTTGTTCCACAGCCACTGCTGGTGTATGCAGTACTGTATGTGGCCAGAGGTGCGGAGACGCTCGGAGACACTCGAGAACGGTTGACACTTTCGAGTGTACCCGTATTTAAGGTATAAGATGTACCATGTTACAGTGTTACCATATTACAATAATTCACCTGCCTGCACCCCCCAATCCCTCATTGTAACAACAGGCGGGGGGATCCTCTCCCCGCACCCGATGTCACAATTTGAATTCATTAAATACAAGTACCGTCTGCCACTGCGGCAGATGTCTTATGCCTCGTACACACGGTCGGACAAAGTTGTCGGAAAATCCGATCATTCTGAACGTGGTGACGTTTTTTGCCTACGACGGGACTACGTAGAGGCTAGTAGCCAATAGCTTTGTACTTGTAATGTGATCTGAGCATGCGTAGCACTTTGTCCGTCGGACTACGCTACACACGATCGGAATTGGTGTGATCGGACTTTGTTGTCGGAAAATTTTTAGAGCAGGAGATAAAACTTTGTCCGTCGGACAATCCGATGGAAAATGTCCGGTGGTGCCTACACACGGTCGGAATTTCCGACAACATTGTCCGATAGGACAGAATCCATCGGAAAATCCGACCGTGTGTATGGGGCTTTATAGTTGTCAATGAACTGCAAGGGCGCTGGTGAGCGCTCTCAATGTTCATTGATTCTTCTTGGGCTTCAGTAACTGTCTGCCCAAATGGAAGGTATGGGCAGACAGCTGACTGAGAGTCTGCAGGAGCCTAATATTGCACCCGCAATCTACTGATCGTGGATGCAATACTTTATAGGCTGCAGTGTAAAAAATAATAAATGCTAATTATTTTAACTTCTTTTTTTTTTCACAAAAAGGTAAACTTATCCTTTAACCACCTCCAAAAGACGCCTACAGCGCAGGCTCACATTGCCGGGAGGGCGTCTATGGATGTCTGCCTGTGATCAATCTTCTTGCGCACCCCCTGCGGCTAGCATCGGCACGGATCTGTGATCGATGTGTCCTTCGGACACAGCTGCTCATAGATCCAGGTAAAGAGCCAATCACAGAGCTCTTTACCATGTGACCAGCTGTGTCCAATCACAGCTGATCACAGTGTAAACAGGATTTGCCGCTTATCGGCAGTCCTCTACTTACGCTGACAGCGCGTGAGGAAAGGAAAGGCTGTAACCGGCAAATCCACATGGGATATCTACACCGATTCCGACTCTTGGATGAGACTATGCAGCACGGAAAGGAGGTGTAGGAGTGGAGTGAAAGCATTTACCTGAATGTATCGCCACTTGGGAACTGCTTACTTGGACCCACTGGTAAAATAGGGGTCTGAGTATAAGGTGAGCGACCATCCATTTATTGGTGGAGGATATTTATGAACACTACTTTATTATTGATCACAGCATTCTTTGACTATCAACCCATAAACTACTGAACTAGCACTAGTTTGAGGATCACAGCATTTTTTTTTCTTGTTATTTCTTGTGTTATCTGATTTTGGGCACATGAATTGCTGAGATGTATTTTGTTTAGACTTAAATTCACTGTCAATTCATTCTGTGTGTAGTTATTTTTTGCTCTTGAGGATTTAATGATACATTGTTGTATATTTATACACATTCACATATCAGTGCCGCCTCATGAGTGCCCATCAGTGCTGCCTCATTAGTGCCCATCAGTGAAGGAGAGAAATTACTTATTTAGAACATTTTATGACAGAAACTAAAAATATTTGTTATTTTTTCATTTGTTTAAAAAAAAAAAAAAAAACAGTGGTGATTAAATACCACCAAAAGAAATCTCTATTGGTCTCAATAGAGAAAGCTGAAGATTGGCCTGGGCAGGAAGGGGGTAAAAGTGCCCGGTATTGAAGTGGTTAAATAATCAGGATAATAAATTATGATACTGCCTGAAGTGCGTTCTCTTAAATTCAATCAAAATTGCTGCAATGCCTACATGATTTGTTAACTGGACACAGAGCGAAACTCACAGTACACAAAAATATATAAAGGGTAAAAATCAAAGGGGCAATCTTTGTTATTTCTGTCACAGTGGGGGAGATTTACTAAAACTGGTGAAGCTGTGCATAGTAACCAATCAGCTTCTAAGTTTTAGTCCCGGTTCACACTACAGCAACCTGAAAGTCAGCACAACTTTGCGAGGCAACTCCAAGTCAACTTCAAGGCAACTCCAAGTCAACTTCAAGGCAACTTTGGGGAATTCCTGGGAAATCTTCCTGTAATGTTGGATCCAAATCACATCAAAGATAAGAATCTGACTTGGAGGCAACTTCCATTGAAATCTATAGGTTCAGGTCGGCTAGAAGTCGCCTTGAAGTAGTACAGGAACCTTTTCTGAAGTCGGAGCGACTTCAGTAGTGTAGATTAAGACGGTTCTCATTCACTTCAATGGAATTTCTTATGTCCAGTGACTTGGGGCGACTTGAGGTCTGACAAGTCGGATCCCAAGTTGCTGTAGTGTGAACCTGCACTTAGTGTCAAAGCTTAATTGTACTAGCTGGAGCTAGAAGCTGATTGGTAATTATACACAAGTGCACCAGTTTTACTAAATCTCCCCCAGTGTGTCCTGTTAGAAAATGGAGGAAAAAAACTTGTCACCTGAACATAGAGTATGTATGCCTCGTTGAAATAAAGCAAGGATTTGTAGGATGTTGGTCAACATGACTTAAGATGGGTGATAGCTCATACTGGGAGCAGTGGATCAATAAGTGTCTCTGCATGTTTCAATAACTCTTTAGCTGTTCTTTTCTTCAGGGAAGATCCGGTACAGTCAGTAGGAAGGAGCATGTAGTAAGGTTTACGGTTTTAGCGGCACTTTACAGATGTTATAGTGTCGCTTTTCGGCCGATAGCAGGGCGCTTTTAACACCCGCTAGCGGCCGAAGAAAGGGTTAAAAGCGTCCATGTTGTGGCGCTGCCGAAGTGCTTTGCAGGCGCTTCAGCAGCGCTGCCCATTAATTTTAATGGGCAAGGCGATTTAAGAGCGCTGTATACACCACTCCTCTACTACCCCAAAGATGCTGCTTGCAGGTCCTGCAAGTGCACTGCCCCAGTGTGAAAGCACTCAAGCTTTCACACTGGGGAGGCATGCGAGCAGGGGCGGACTGACAACTCATGGGGCCCCCAGGCAATAGAAGATCATGGGGCTCCCTTGGTCCCCACACTCAAGCCACACCTGCACAGGGAGACACGGGGGGAGGGAGAGCACACAGGGGGACACTGTGTGGGGAGGGGGGGAGAAAGCACACAGGGGAACACTGGGGGGGAGCACACAGGGGGACACTGGGGGGGGAAGTACAAAGGGGGACACTGGGGGGGGAGCACAATGGGGGACACTGGGGAGGGAGAGCCCAATGGGGGGGACACTGTGGGGGGGAGAGCACACAGGGGGACACTGTGGGGGGGAGCACACAGGGGGACACTGTGGGGGGGAGAGCACAATGGGGGATACTGGGGGGGAAGCACACATGGGGACACTGGGGAGGGAGAACACACACACACAGGGGGGCGCTGGAGGGAGAGCGCACACACACACACACACACACACACAGGGGGGACACTGGAGGGAGAGCGCACAAACACACACACACAGGGGGACACTGAAGGGAGATCCTGCAGATTTCGTCATTGGAGGGAGAGTGCACACACACAGGGGACACTGGAGGGAGAACACACACAGGGGGACACTGAAGGGAGAACAGACACAGGGGGACACTGGAGGGAGAACACACACACAGGGGGACACTGGAGGGAGAACACACACACAGGGGGACACTGGAGGGAGAAAGCACACACAAGGGGACACTGGAGGGAGAACACACAGGGGGACACTGGAGGGAGAAAGCACACACAGGGGGACACTGGAGGGAGAAAGCACACACAAGGGGACACTGGAGGGAGAACACACAGGGGGACACTGGAGGGAGAAAGCACACACAGGGGGACACTGGAGGGAGAACACACAGGGGGACACTGGAGGGAGAACACACAGGGGCACACTGGAGGGAGAACACACACAGAGGGGGACACTGGAGGGAGAAAGCACACACAGGGGGACACTGGAGGGAGAAAGCACACACAAGGGGACACTGGAGGGAGAACACACAGGGGGACACTGGAGGGAGAAAGCACACACAGGGGGACACTGGAGGGAGAACACACAGGGGGACACTGGAGGGAGAAAGCACACACAGGGGGACACTGGAGGGAGAACACACAGGGGGACACTGGAGGGAGAACACACAGGGGCACACTGGAGGGAGAACACACACAGAGGGGGACACTGGAGGGAGAACGCACACAGAGGGGGACACTGGAGGGAGAACGCACACACAGGGGCACACTGGAGGGAGAACACACACAGAGGGGGACACTGGAGGGAGAACGCACACACAGGGGGACACTGGAGGGAGAACGCACACACAGGGGGACACTGGAGGGAGAACGCACACACAGGGGGACACTGGAGGGAGAACGCACACACAGGGGGACACTGGAGGGAGAACGCACACACAGGGGGACACTGGAGGGAGAACGCACACACAGGGGGACACTGGAGGGAGAACACACAGGGGCACACTGGAGGGAGAACACACACACAGGGGGACACTGGAGGGAGAACGCACACACAGGGGGACACTGGAGGGAGAACGCACACACAGGGGGACACTGGAGGGAGAACGCACACACAGGGGGACACTGGAGGGAGAACGCACACAAAGGGGGACACTGGAGGGAGAACACACATACAGGGGGACACTGGAGGGAGAACGCACACACAGGGGGACACTGGAGGGAGAACGCACACACAGGGGGACACTGGAGGGAGAACGCACACACAGGGGGACACTGGAGGGAGAACGCACACACAGGGGGACACTGGAGGGAGAACGCACACACAGGGGGACACTGGAGGGAGAACACACAGGGGCACACTGGAGGGAGAACACACACACAGGGGGACACTGGAGGGAGAACGCACACACAGGGGGACACTGGAGGGAGAACGCACACACAGGGGACACTGGAGGGAGAACGCACACACAGGGGGACACTGGAGGGAGAACGCACACAAAGGGGGACACTGGAGGGAGAACACACACACAGGGGGACACTGGAGGGAGAACGCACACACAGGGGGACACTGGAGGGAGAACGCACACACAGGGGGACACTGGAGGGAGAACGCACACACAGGGGGACACTGGAGGGAGAACGCACACACAGGGGGACACTGGAAGGGAGAACACACACACAGGGGGACACTGATGCGAGGTGCTTTTCAGGCACTATTTTTAGCGCTAAAACGCCTGTAAAGCACCCCAGTGTGAAAGGGGTCTAACTGTTTTAGCTTTAAGAATTGAAGGTGTGCACAACAAACATTACACACTGACTTATGTGGGGAACAGCATTATCCTAATTATAGTATTGGTATATTAAGAAAAATCTAATAAATACTTCACTGGTAATTGCAAGATATATTTGAACATATATCGCTACAAAATAGTACATGTTAACTCACTTTGAAAGGAATTCAGCATCTAATAACACTAATAACACCGCTTATGTAAGTGTCTGGATTCTCTAGATATGAACAGGTCACTATTAGCTATACTATTCTATTAAAGATATAAGTAAACATAATCAACCTAGTTTGATAATAGTCCTTAATATATATTACTAATTAAAGTAACTTTGTATAAGGTAATAATGAAGCAGGTTCATAGCTGACACAATAAGTCACTAGGTGCTACTTTGTTTGTGCCTCCTATCATCCTGATCCACAACAACGCCTTTAAAATTCCTATGCTTTAAGAATGTTGAAATTGTCACAGGACTAGGAACATTCCCCACTTTCTTTACATAACCACACTGAGCCCTGGTGATTGGCTGCTCAGTGTTGGGGAGGGGCTTGGGTGTCACATGTGCCCAATATCTGTAAGTATTGTGTCTTTTGGGGGGCAATAGTGTCAAGAAAGCACAGAAAGACTTGACATGTTTTGATGCCTGCTATAATCTAGAACATAAAAATTAATACTTTAATAGTTATTAGTAACTAGAGGTTGTAACATGAAGGTAAACTACTTTCCTTCTCAGCTTTTGAGGGACAGGAGAATTCCTAATTCCTCAGTTTTACTGCTGCCCACAGGAGGATTTGACAGTGGCAAACAGTTTTTTTGCTAGAATCCAATTAGGATGGATGTCTCTTCTTCAGCTCTACTAAAGGCTAATGTATCATTTTACTAGTATTTTTTTTCCTTTAATCAAGACTAGGGATGAGCCGAACACCCCCCCCCCATTCGGCTCGCACCAGAACCCGCAAACAGACCTAAAGTCCGTGCTAATTTTAAAGGCTAATATGCATGTTAATGTCATAAAAAGTGTTTGGGGACCCGGGTCCTGCCACAGGGGACATGTATCAATGCAAATTATTTTTTTTTAAAACGGCCGTTTTTTCAGGAGCAGTGATTTTAATAATGCTTAAATTGAAACAATAAAAGTGTAATATTCCTTTAAATTTCGTACCTGGGGGGTGTCTATAGTATGCATGTAAACGGGCGCATGTTTCCCGTGTTTTGAACTGTCTCTGCAAAAAGTGTCATTTTTGCAAGTAGAAAAAGCTATTTAAAATCACTCGCGGCTAATTTGAATTGACGGCTCCCGTAATACAGAGAACAGTCATTCATTGAAAGTCATTCATAAAAAAAAAAGTCATTGATAAAAAATAAAAAAAATGAAAAAATAAAAAGCGTGGGGGTCCCCCCAAATTCAATAACCAGGCCCTTGAGGTCTGGGATGGATTTTAAGGGGAACCCTAGCCAAAAAAAATGGTGTGGGGTCCCCCTCAAAATCCATACCAGACCCTTATCCGAGCACGCAACCTGGCAGGCCGCAGGAAAAGAGGGGGGGGCGAGAGCGGCCCCCCTCCCGCCTGAACCGTACCAGGCCACATGCCCTCAACATTGGGAGGATGCTTTGGGGTCCCCCCCAAAGCACCTTGTCCCCATGTTGATGAGGACAAGGGCCTCTTCCCCACAACCCTGGCCATTGGTTGTGGGGGTCTGCGGGCGGGGGGGCTTATTGGAATCTGGAAGCCCCCTTTAACAAGGGGACCCCCAGATCCCGCCTCCCCTGTGTGAAATGGTAAGGGGGTACAAAAGTACCCCTACCATTTCACCAAAAAAGTGTCAAAAATGGTAAAAATGACAGGAGACGGTCTTTGACAATTCCTTTATTAAAATCTTCTTTCTTCTTTCTTCTGGTCTTCCTTTCTTCATCCTTCGGTTTCTTCATCTTCTCCTTCCGGCATCTTCTTCTTCCATCATCTTCTTCCTCCGATCCGCTTCTTCTTGCTCCGGTCTTCTCGTCCTTCTCGTCCGGCATCGGCGTCGGCGTCTCTTCTGGGCCGCTACGCGCAATGGGAGGCTCCCGCTGTGTGAGGCTCCGCTCCGTCTGACAGGTCTTTTATAACGGAGGGCACCTGGTGACCCCGCCCCCCTCTGACGTCATGGGGAAAGCCATAGGGAATTCCCCCTGATGTCCCCGTGCGTCAGAGGGGGCGGGGTCACCAGGTGCCCTCCGTTATAAAAGACCTGTCAGACGGAGCGGAGCCTCACACAGCGGGAGCCTCCCATTGCGAGGAGCGGCCCAAGAAGAGACACCGACGCCGACGCCATGGAAGAAGATGCCGGACGAGAAGGACGAGAAGACCAACGCAAGAAGAAGCGGATCGGAGGAAGAAGAAAATAGAAGAAGAAGATGGAAGAAGATGACGGAAGGAGAAGATGAAGAAACCGAAGGATGAAGAAAGAAGAAAGAAGATTTTAATAAAGGAATTGTCAAAGACCGTCTCCTGTCATTTTTACCATTTTTGACACTTTTTTGGTGAAATGGTAGGGGTACTTTTGTACCCCCTTACCATTTCACACAGGGGGGGGGGCCGGGATCTGGGGGTCCCCTTGTTAAAGGGGGCTTCCAGATTCCGATAAACCCCCCGCCCGCAGACCCCCACAACCAATGGCCAGGGTTGTGGGGAAGAGGCCCTTGTCCTCATCAACATGGGGACAAGGTGCTTTGGGGGGGACCCCAAAGCATCCTCCCAATGTTGAGGGCATGTGGCCTGGTACGGTTCAGGCGGAAGGGGGGGCCGCTCTCGTCCCCCCTCTTTTCCTGCGGCCTGCCAGGTTGCGTGCTCGGATAAGGGTCTGGTATGGATTTTGAGGGGGACCCCACGCCATTTTTTTTGGCTAGGGTTCCCCTTAAAATCCATCCCAGACCTCAAGGGTCTGGTATGGATTTTGAGGGGGACCCTACGCCATTTTTTTTTATTTTTTTTTTGGCTGGGGTTCCCCTTAATATCCATCCCAGACCTGAAGGGCCTGGTTATTGAATTTGGGGGGACCCCCACGCTTTTTTTTTTTTTTGTTTTTTATCAATGAATGACAGTTCTCTGTGTTACAGGAGCCATCAATTCATTAGCCGCGAGTGCTTTTAAATAGCTTTTTTCCTGCAAAAAATGACACTTTTTGCAGGGAAAGTTCTAAGCACAGGAAACCTGCCCCCCTTCACAGGCCACCTATAGACACCCCCCAGATGTGATACTGCAATGCCGTTCTAACAGCACGCACACACAAATCCCCAGAAATAGAGCATATCTTGTCAGCAGTCAGCAACACACTGACACGCTGACACTGTGACTGAAACATAATATGCGAGGCCGCCGCTGCGGCGGCCTCTTATACTGTGGGGCGTATACTAAAGCCCCTGAGCTATAATTGGCTACAGGCATCCTGCCTGTAGCCAATTATGGCTCTCCTCGCTGCCGGCGCTGTGATTGGCCAAGCATGCGGGGTCAGAGTGCATGCTTGGCCAATCATCAGCCAGCATTGCACTGCGACTAGCGTAATGCATTGCGGGCCGCTCGCATCACACGAATTTGATGCGAGCGGCCCAAATAGTTCTGGGCTCGCCGAGCGGGCGAGCGCCCGATGTTCGATTCGAACATGGGTTCGAACACCGGGCCCATCCCTAATCAAGACTGCACTGCTGCTGGAGGCTTCCCTCAGATTGGCAGCTATCTGGTGCAATCATCCTCATCTGGCTTTTAGACTTTACTTTGTTCGAACCCTGCTGGACTTTGAGCAGAGGCTGGAAGTGACATTTCAAGCACTGGGTTTCGCATGTGGCCTTTTGCAGACCCAATTCTAGTTAAGGTGGTTGTTGAGCGCTTTCATGGTCCAGAACTGTTGGTATTGCCACTGCGCTTGCTCTTTCTCTGAATACTTAGTTAGTAGACTGGTCAGGTCTGACAGCATTTCCCTCTGCTCTGTGGAGAGTCACGTGCAATGTCAATGAAGCATCTCCTCACTGCTGCTCCTGCTGGCAGAGAGCCATGTAAAGCTTTGATCTTTGATCCATTACTGCTGCCCGCCTACAGTGACTTTGGTCACATCAGGTCGCTGACCCTCTCCTGTTAGCAGCTGTCTGGGTTCTGTGAGTACTTTAGGCCTTGCCTTTTACTGTGAGCCTGTACCACGCTGAGGCTGCAACATGGGTGTTCCACTAAAGGGTAGGGGTTGCATGCAGCAAGCCTTTTGATGTTGCCATTGTCTGCAGCGTGGAGTCAGGCTGTCATTTGATGCTAGAGTCACTCCACTCCTCTGGATCCGCCTTGGTTTTGTTGAGTGTGGCTAGGTCTTCGGCTCTCTTGGATTGGGTTTTTACCATGGTCATCCAAAACATTATGACCCATATTACACAGGTTTCTGCTGACTCTGATCACAGAGGCAACAAACGCACTCATGAGCCCACTTCAGCAGCCATTATATTTGGTGTTACCCATTGCCTTAGTGGTTTCTGAGACATCAGCCACAGAGTGCTCCTTCAGAAAGAGCGATTCCCTTTTTGTCATTCCAGATGGACCTCAGAAGAGGTCAGAGCCTCTTTCTAGGTGGCACAGACAGACCATAATTCAAGTTTGTTCTCTCAAAGATCAGGTTCCCTCTGTTAAAGCCCACTCTACCTAAGCTGCAAGTACTTCTTGGGCTTTTAGGCAGCAAGCAACTGTTTTCCAGATTTGCAAGGCTGCCACTTGGTTCTCTGTTCACAGTTTCTCTAAGTTCCACAGGTGAATGCTTCAGCCTCATTTAATTCCAGCTTTGGGTGTAAAGACTTCAGGGTATGCTTTGAACTCAACCCAGTTTTCTGGGAGGTTATTTTCCACTCAAACAAACATTCCTATTGGCGTTTGCTGTATTGCCCAACCTCAGAAGGGCAGCTTCTGGATGTTCTGAAGGTTACAGACTTCCTGTGTCCTTCAATGAACAAAAACAAAATCACATTATTTTCTTGAGCCCATTGAGGGACACAGGTCCCATCTCTGTGTTTATAATCATGCTTACACTATTGCTTTTCTACAAAACTGAGGCGCGCTGGTAGTAGGAGGGGTTTTCCTTGACTGGTCTACAGTTTTGTTTGTTTGTAAGGGTCCAGTCTTCCTGTAGGCAGCTGTATGGCTGAAGGTTTATGACTTCCTGTGTCCATTGGAGTATAAATATCTTATTTCCTAACATTGTAAAATATTATTTTTTATTTAGATTATCTAATTAAAGTAATGGATGCACTGGGTTTACATCCCACCCGCACTTTGCAAAACATTGCCACACTGATGAAAACCAAGCTTGAAAACTACAGGAAAGCTGCAAAGGCCTTACCCAGGAAACAATTTCACAATATACTGCCCTCGGTGTCCAGGTTATCATGATGTTCTTGGATTTTATTTTCAGAAGGTTTATTTTAAAGGTGATGAACAATCGTAGTGTGCAATGTCACCTGTCTGATCAGATGATCTAAAATTCTTCAAGCTTTACTGCCAATAAATACAATTTTTATTAGATCTCGTGTTCATTTACATCATAGGAAGAAAAAGCTGTGAGAAGATCCTTCACTTTATGACTTACAAGAATTGTGCTTGGTGGAGAAGCTGTTCAGATAATGACTAGTGAGTAATATGCTTGGTGGAGAAGTTATTCAGCACATAAAGCTCATTCCCCAAATGTAGTTAGTTAGCTTGTAGGAGTGAATCTGGAGATTATACAAAACAATGAATGTGGGACTCCAGGAAAACTGCTAAACACTACTGCAGTTCATCCATAGGAACTGTCAAATGATTTGTAATTCACACCCCTAATTATCTATCGAAGGTCTAGTACAAGGGTGTCAAACTAAATTTAATTGCGGGCCACATCAGCATTATGGTTGCTCTCAAAGGGTATCTGTAAGATTAGATGTCCAGAGCACCCCACTCCCCCTTACATCAGATGTCAAGAGCCCCCCATCATCAGCAGTCAAGAGTCCCCCACCATCCCTTACATCACAGTGTACCCCCCCCCCCCCCCCTTACCTTGTGCTGCTGCTAGGAAAAATCTGGGGGCAGAGCTAAAAAGCAGAAAGTGCAGGGTCTGGAGGAGGTCCAGAGGATGGTTAAAGTCAGCTGCCGGAATCTGCTGAATGCTGGTACCAGGGGAGGTGGAGGCGAAGGGGTGCTGTGGCTGCATAGAGAAGCACAGGATCCGGTGGTAGCTCAGGATCTCTGCTGCTGACTGGTGAGACAAGGTGGAGGCACATACAAAGGGGGTGCTGCAGATGCAGGAGAGGTGTGAGGGCCACATAAAATGGCCTGGGCCCTCAGGCCTTGTGTTTGACACATGTGGTCTAGTAATTCACACCTCGCTGCACTGCCAGGCAGGTGATGCCATTATTGACTGTTCTGTCTCTGCAGATTTTATGTCACTTGTCTGCTTATCAAACATTGAATCAGTGATACATTGTTCAGTGAACAGAAAGGTGACACAGGGAGCTGTAAAGATAGTAAATAGGGGTTTTACCTGGATGGGTGTGTGGAGTGGGCGAAATATGTGAATCCCAAGTTTGACAAAATATGATTATATCTTTTCGGCAGGTGTAACAACCAAAGATACAGTATATCGATATGTAAGTGTGTATATATGGGTTCTCCATATATATATATATTGCCTACTATGTACTAAGAAAGCAAATATTTTACTTTTTTTTCCCATCCATCTGTAGATGTTACCCATTGCAGGCAATCAAATTGATTTTTTTCAATTTCCAGTGTTGGATACGAATGAAAGGTAAACCTGACTGGTACTTTAGTTAAAGTGGAGTTCCACCCATTTTACGAACTTTGTCTGTGCTGCATGCCCTTATCTTAAACTTTTTACAATGGCCATTTTTTTATTTATTTTTTATGCTTGTAAATACCTTATTATTGTTTTGTTCTCCACGACTTCCACCTCTAATCGCCTAGGCGATTACATCACTAGGCGATTCTCAAGGGCTCCTGGGATAGCGTCATCATGTATCCCAGGAACATTTCTTGTTATCCATAACCATTCAGCTTCCAACTGTAATTTCTGCAGTATGCAGGGGGAAATACAGCAAGACTGGAAAAGGTTTGAGAGGCAGTGTTGGTCATCTTACGTTAAAAAAGTAATTAGTTAAAATACAAATTACTTCTCCCAAAAAGTAATTGGTTAGTAACTCAGTTACTACATTGTAAAAGTAATTAGTTACGCGGCAAAGTAACTGACTTTTTTAAAATATTCTATACGTGTAACTAAGGGGGGGGTCTAGTATTACTGTAAGCAAGGGGCGCATTTATTATTATTGTTATATATCGTGTAACCAATGGGCAGATCTGTTATAGCGTGTAAGCAAGGGGCGGGTCTATTATTATTATATCGTGTAAGGGGCGGATGGCTACAGAAGAGGGCGAATGTTAAATTAATAGGCAGAGCTCGATATATAACAATAATAATAAATGCGCCCCTTGGTTACAGTAATACTAGACCCGCACCTTAGTTACACGATAGACGCCCCTTGCAGAGTAGCACGAGCATCGGAAGCGCGCGGCATCGCCTCGTACAATTAAATGACATGTTAACTGCGCCTGCACGGTGTAGAGTTCACTCAGTGCTGTTTAGGTTCGGCAATTTTCGTAAGCTCCATAGTCCTTCGTACTGCGCAATGGGGGAACTTTTTCGGCAGGACACCGTAATTACACTACTGCCATCTAGTGTCAGATGTAATGGCGGTAATGCCACCCAAGTAATGGGAACTGCATTACCATGAGGGGAAAAGTAATCAGTTACATTACCTGTTACCCTCTAAAGTAACTGCGTTAAGTAACTCTGTTTATTTTAACTCAGTTACTTACATCACTGTTGAGAGGGTATATGTAATATAGCTGTGTAATCTGAATTTTCCTTTTAACCTCAATCATACCTTTTTATGCTTTCATGATCAAATCCGGCAGCTATGAGTGAAGGTTAAATGTTACCTATCTGTTGTCACTGAAACAATAGCTCAAACTTAACTAAGCAAACAATGTGGCATGAGGACTACTAATAAAGACACTGATAGACATTGTTTCTGCTTTTTACAAGCTTGTCATATTCTCTATTAAAACTAACAGGTGGAAGAATGAGTAAGCTCTACACAAGCTGTTCAGATCATGCAAGGAACACCGTTCCTGCCATTGCCATGCCATTTGGCTACAGTAAAAGACAAATAGGATAACAGAGCCCCACTAGAAATGTTTTTCTTGACCAAGATGTAGGGGAACAGATCAAAGAAATAAGAGTGATGACATGTAACTACCGTCTGTTTTACAGAGGTGCTAATTCCAGTATTTAAAGTGATTGTAAAGGAAGAAGGTTTTTTTTATTTTCATGCATTCTATGTGGAGATGTGGCTCCGAGTCTGAATAGACACAGGGAGCTGTGGCTCTGCTCAGGTGTCCCCATAGCAAGCTGCTTGCTGTGGGGGCACTAAACAGGAGGGAGGGGCCAAGAGTGCTGAAGAGGAACCCGACAAAAGGAGGATCTGGGCTGCTCTGTGCAAATCCCCTGCACAGAGTAGGGAATAACATGTTTGATATTTTTAACTAAAAAAAAAAACAAGACTTTATCACGTTAATGTTAGCTACCCTATCTCCTACTAACTGCTTCCTAGCTGAAGATGCTGGCCCTCTCTGTGTATGGCAGAGGCAGTAATTGCCAGCTCAGGCAATGATAGCCAATCAGAAGCAGTGGGTGCCCAGTTGACTTTATGCTGTTGAGAGAAAGGTATCTGAGGGCTGTTGGTGTATTTTCAGGTGGTATTGGTTGTGGTGAGAAAATGAGTTGGGTCCTGACCTGGATGGGGTATAGAGATCAGGAATGCTGCCATTTTTCTATCTCAGTTACATGCATAATTCTGGTCTGTATCTCAAAAAGTATTACACAAGACACAGCTAGGCAACAAACATTTTTAAAAAGGAAGCTACCGATGGCAACCCGCATACTTTTCTTATTACAGAGTTACTTTTTAAAGGCAGTGCTATATTTTGTATGTGCTGCATCGTTTTACCCCAAGCCCTAGTTAATAGATGCTGTGGGTTCCATATCTCACAATAACAGTGGCCAAAAACTCTTAAACCACTGGGTGTGACGTGGAATAAATGACTGGAATTCCAGTCTTCATCTGTGCTATACACCAGTAGGTTTGGCTGCACAGTTTGCCCATGGGAGATTGATTTGCTTTGCTCAGCCCATTATCCTACAATGAGGAATACAACCCCTTTGTTTAAGTTGATTTGTGAAGAAAATAATGACATAAAGATACCTGGTTTTGAGAAGGCATCATTGTACTTCAGCTTGATTATACTGAACTACGGAACCAGAAAATGTTCCCTTTGTCCAAAATGTTGGAGAAATGACACTGAACACTACAATCTGTACACTGTCAAAGAATTAATAGAGTTCGCAGGGCATGATTGGGAGGATTCTAAAGAGGCTGTGGGACAGAATCAGGCTTACTATAAGGGCAGGTGCACACTGAAGGTCTACTTACTGTAAGTGTAGGGTCTACTTTATTTGAAAGGACCAACTTGGGATATACAGTTGATATAAAAAGTCTACACACCCCTGTTAAAATGTCAGGTTTCTGTGGTGTAAAAAAATGAGACAAAGATAAATAATTTCAGAACTTTTTCCACCTTTAATGTGACCTATAAACTGTACAACTCAATTGAAAAACAAGTAAAAAATAATGCGGTTGCATAAGTGTACACACATAAGTGTACACACCCTCTTATAACTGGGAATTATAACTGGGAATGTAGCTGTGTTCAGAATTAAGAAATCACATTCAAACTCATGGTAAATAGGAGTCGGTATACACCTGCCATCAATTAAAGTGCCTCTTATTAACCCCAAATAAAGTTCAGCTGTTCTAGTAGGTCTTTCCTTGCATTTTCTTAGTCGCATCCTACAGCAAAAGCCATGGTCCGCAGAGAGCTTCCAAAGCATCAGAGGGATCTCATTGTTAAAAGGTATCAGTCAGGAGAAAGGTACAAAAGAATTTCCAAGGCATTAGATATACCATGGAACACAGTGAAGACAGTCATCATCAAGTGGGAAAAATATGGCACAATAGTGAGATTACTAAGAACTGGACGTCCCTCCAAAATTTATGAAAAGACGAGAAGAAAACTGGTCAGGGAGGCTGCCAAGAGGCCTACAGCAACATTAAAGGAGCTGCAGGAATATCTGGCAAATACTGGCTGTGTGGTGCATGTAACAACAATCTACCGTATTCTTCATAAGTCTGGGCTTTGGGGTAGAGTGGCAAGATGGAAGCCCTTTCTTACAAAAAAAAACATCCAAGCCCGGCTAAATTTAAAAACACATCCGAAGTCTCCCAAAAGCATGTGGAAAAATGTGTTATTATCTGATGAAACCAAGGTTTAACTTTTTGGCCATAATTCCAAAAGATATTTTTAGCGCAAAAACAACACTGCACATCACCAAAAGCTGTGAAGCATGGGGGTGGCACCATGCTTTGGGGCTGTTTTTCACCAGCTGGAACCTTAGTCAATGTAGAGGGAATTATGAACAGTTCCAAATACTAGTCAATATTGGCACAAAACCTTCAAGCTTCTGCTAGAAAGCTGAACATCTTTCAGCATGACAACGACCCAAAGCATACATCCAAATCAACAGGAATGGTTTCACCAAAAGAAGATTACAGTTTTGGAATGGCCTAGCCAGAGCCCAGATCTGAATCCCATTGAAAATCTGTGGGGTGATCTGAAGAGGACTGTGCACAGGAGATTCCCTTGCATTCTGACAGATTTGGAGTGTTTTTGCAAAGACGGAAAAATATTGACACCAATCAAGATGTGCCATGCTGATAGACTCATACCCAAAAAGATTGAGTGCTGTAATAAAATCAAAAGGTGCTTCAACAAAGTATTACTTTTAGGCCCCTTTCACACTGGGGCGGTTTGCAGGCGCTATTGCGTTAAAAATAGCGCCTGCAAACCGACCCGAAACAGCTTTCACACTGAAGCGGTGCGCTTGCAGGACGCTGAAAAATGTCCTGCAAGCCGCATCTTTGGTGCGCTGTAGGAGCGGTGTATTTACTGCTCCTAAAGCGCCCCCTCCCATTGAAAACAATGGGGCAGTGCTCCGAACCCGCCCACAAAGCGCGGGCGGTATTAACCCTTTTTCGCCGCTCGCGGGGGGGGTAAAACCGCCCCGCTAGCGGCCGAAATGCGCCGCTAAAACGACTGTAAAGCGGCGCTAAATATAGCGCCGCTTTACCGCCAGCGCACCCATCGCCCCAGTGTGAAACTAGCCTAAGGGTGTGCACACTTATGCAACCATATTATTATTTTTTTTATCTTTACTTCCCTCCACCTAAAAGATTTCAGTTTGTTGTTCAACTGAGTTGTACAGTTTATAGGTCACATTAAAGGTGGAAAAAGTTCTGAAATTATTTCTTTGTCTCATTTTTTTACATCACAGAAACCTGACATTATAACAGGGGTGTGTAGACGTTTATTAACCACTGTACGTACAGTATGTTGAAATTACTTAATAAAGAATAAAACTAAAAGCTGACCTTTCACTCCAAACTGTTTGCTAACCCCACCCCTCCCCATGAAAAATTGTTAAAAAAATTAATTATATTAAAAAGTTATTTACCTTAGACTCTGGCTTTCATCTACAATGCCTTGAAAAAGTATATAATTTTGTCATGTTACACCCAAAAACTTAATTTGTATTTTATTGGGATTTTACGTGACAGACCAACAAAGTGGCACATAATTGTGAAGTGGAAGGAAAATGATAAATGGTTTTCTAAATTTTTACCGAATAAATATGTAAAAAGTGTGGCGTGCACTTGTATTTGTAGTATACAAGGAAAAGAGAGCACACGGCTGCCCTAGTGTAATTCCATTTTAATGATAAAAATGCAAAATCAAACAATACAGGATTGCACTCACAAACATTAGATTGCATGTACAGCAGGATTTATGTCCTCCTTCTTGGCCTGTATAACTGGGTTGGCTCCCAAGAACGAGTGGTGATGATATGAGAAGTCACTGCGGACTCTGTTTCCTTGTCTCGTCAAGCTGTGTCTGCTGAAGGGCATGCACACGGTCCAACCGGCGCTGCGTGACGTCACTCACGGCCGGAGAGGAAGGACAAGGTGAGTGAGATGTCTCCTCTATATCAAACAAAAAATGGTTGCCAAAAAACGGTTGCCAAGACTACATGTTTTGGAGGCGTGGCCTCCTTCTTCAGGTCACGCCCTTACCACCTCTAGCCTGTCTTTATATGAACCCTCCAGCCCCTCCCCGGGACAGCCAATACCAATACGGAGTTCACAACAGGAAACACATTCAAAGAGGGGAGGGCCTGATATTTAGCAACAACATCCTAAGAAAAGTTTTGAACAGGTGTATATGCATTGATTATGTTTACTTTAATAAAATTTAATAAAAAATAGAAATAGTGTTTCCCTATACTATTTAAAATATAAAATGTGATATATTAAAATTATATATATGTATATATATATATATATATATATATATATATATATATATATATATATATATATATATAAAAAGGTCAGAATCTCATTATTATCATTAATAGAATACATGCTTTGAGAACATTAAAATTTGTCGTATTTTTACTGAAATCCATCCTTAATCTATTAAAATCATCGTTCTAACCTAAAGTAGTTAGTCGCCTTCCATAATTCTCAGAAAGTCGCAAAGAGAAGTTGCAAAAAGAAATCGCAAAAAAAAAATAATAAAAAAAAAAAAATAATAAAATGGGGAAGGAAATCTATACAAATAAATGATATGAATAAAAGTGTATAGGAATAAAATTAATCAGAATTAAGTAAATTTGACTAAAATATGATAAGGTCAGTCGATAAGTATGCAGTTAATAAATTAATTAACATTTTTAGAGGAAACTGAGAATATTTCCATATAGAGAACAATATACTACTTGGCAATACAATAATATTTCATATCAACGTACCTATCTCGAGTTCCTCATTTAACCCCTCAGGCGTCATACTGTTAAGGGTGAATATCCAAAGGTATTCTTGTTTACATAAACGGGCAAATATTTCACATTAAAGATTAAAATGGATATGGACTCAATGCCAAATAGTTTCAAGCCTTAAGTGCTACCCCCATGTTTGTGTTTAAAATGACGTGGGACACTGTGCTTCTCACTTCCCTTCTCTATAAGCCTACGGTGTTCACCAAAACGTGTGTCTGCATGGCGCGCACTGTCCTACCTACATAAAAAAAAAACACATGGGCACCTCAGTCCATATATGACAAACTGTGTGCTACAGCAGATGAACACTTGATACCTTTACACTTCCTGTGATATTAAAAAATTGGGGGATGTTTGCCATCCTAGAAATCTGCTTTTCTTTAAGTCGACTGGGGGCAATAAGGCTTTTGATGTTTGTTGAACATTGAAAGACCACCTGGGGTTTACTTGGGAGAACTCTCCCAAGAGCTTTATCTTGCTCCAGGATTGGCCAATGTTTTTGAATTGCTTTTTTGATGGCCCAATGTTGGTCATTAAATCTTGTAATAAAAAGGGTGCCATACTGATCTTTAACAGGTGTAGGCGTATCCCTAATGGTAGTACCTTCTCTATATCGGTCCACTGTCCTCTGGATATGTTGGGGTTGATATCCTTTTTCTAGGAATTTTGCAGTTAATATAATTGCCTGATCCTCATAATCCTTAATATTGCTGCAGTTTCTGCGTAAACGGCAAAACTGACTGTAAGGTATGTTCTCTTTTCATTTGGGATGATGGCAACTCTTTTGATGGAGATAAGAGTTGCCAGCTGTTTCTTTAAAATGGGTTCTAGATGTGATGTTACCATCAGCATCACTACCCAGTTCAAGATCCAAGAAGACCAAAACATTTGGGTCCACTACATAAGTAAAGTGAATGCCAAACGTATTGGTGATACAATAGGAGACAAATTGGTCCACAGTATCAGGGGGCCCATCCCAAATGATAATAACATCATCTATATACCTCCCATAGTATACCAGATGTTTTTGGCGAAGGGATTCTGGGACCAAATATGACCTTTCTCCCAATACCCCATAAACAGTTTGGCATAGCAGGGTGCAAAATGTGCACCCATAGCAGTGCCAGATACCTGTCTATAGAACTGTCCCTGGAAAGTAAAATAATTCCTCTCCAGGGCAAATCGAGTACATTGACAAATGAACTCGGATTGGATGGGATTAATATGGTCTGATTCTGATAGAAAGTATTCAACTGATTGTAGTCCACCGTCATGGGGAATTTATGTGTAAAGTGAACTCACGTCCAAGGATAACCATAGATATTCTGGCTCCCACTTATAATGTTGTAGGGTATCCAGGACATGTGCAGAATCCTTGATATAAGCAGGGAGAGAAGTGACAAGGGGTTGGAGAAAAGCATCCACATACTGAGACGCCCGACTAGAAATTCCATCTATACTCGCCACTATGGGTCTACCTGGTGGGCATAATGGGTCCTTGTGGACTTTCGGAATGTGGTAGAAATAAGGTGTCTTAAAATAGTTGGCCAGAAAAAATTGTTTCTCTGATTTTTGTATTATACCTTGGGTAAAAGCTTGATTCATCAGTTCTATTAGTTCCAATTTATACCCAGGGAGAGGATCATGTTGGAGTATTTCATACGTAGCTTCATCTGATAGAAGTCTGTATGCTTCTTTCAAGTACTCCACCTTATCCTGAAAGGCTATACCCCCTCCTTTGTCCGCTATGCGGATAACTAAATCATGATTCTCTTTAAAAGCAAGTAAGGCCCCTTTTTCCTGCATCGAAAGATTGTGCATATTCACCTTCCCCTGTGGTGACTCACATAGTTTTCGAAAAATCAGCATACACCATAGCATAAAAGGTTTTAATAAATTCATTTTTAATATGATGTGGATAAAACGTGGACTTCGGACGGAATGTGGAATGTATCATCCCATTAGAAAATGGTGTAGATATAGGGATTTCCACTTCTGACCCTCCCTCCCAGAACAATTCTTCTAGAATGTTTATTGCCTCTTTATTCATTTCATCCATGCTTAGATCATTTGTTTCATCTACTAGAGGTATAGGTGTTATTTTGGTGTTACTTAATGATATAGTATTTGTGTTCTCACTATTATTTAGACTATAGTAACGCTTTACTGTGATGTCACGAATATACTTATGTAGATCCCTAAACAGTTCAAATAGATTAGCATTGCTGCTTGGGGCAAAGTTCAAACCTTTCTGTAGAAGACTAACCTCACTCCTCGCCAATAGGTGTGATGATAGATTAAAGATCTTCACAGTGGACCTAAAATTTCTATCTTTCCCCTCTTTGATACCCTTGTTTCTTCTTCCTCTGACCCCTCCCCTAGTTTCCCTTTTTCTTCTAATTTTCTTTTTTCGGGGAGGGGAAGGGGGAAGCACTAAAAAATTATAACTAACGTCTTCAATCGTCTCTCTGGAACTACATATACCCCTAGATGTCGATGGGGTAGTGACTGATGGTGACAGTGGCACCCTTCTAATTAGTTGACCTCAAATTGGTTAGAAGTGGTGATATTAATGGTATACGTATCCTCCGGTACCCCTTGGTGTAGGGGAACGAGGGGGACATGTGCTCAGAAAGAGGTGTATAAGCCTCCGCCTCACCCTCTTGGGGGCTCCCATTTTTTTCATTTGTCTCTCGGGTAACCATAGGTTTAATATTGCTTGCTTTACTCTTATCATTGTTCTTATTACCATATTTAGTTTTTGGTGTTTGTTTACTCATTTTGTCTTTATATTGGACCCAAGGTTCATTATTCTCAGGCCCTTGTTGTGGAATCTGAGGTTTAGGACCTGAAGGACTACCATTACTAGGGAGTACAGGTACTTGATCCCTGGATGGATAACCTCTAGCTGGATTTGACATGTTATGATTGTGATTATAATTATGATTTGACTTCTTAAATCCCCTTCCTCTGGAGTTAGTTTCAGTACCAGTGTGTCCTGCCCTTTTCATAAACCGCTATGTCCCTAGCAAACATTTCTTTTGTTGGTAATGAGGTTTTCTTCAAAGCTAGCTCTCTTAGCATTCAAAAGATCCCTACACCTCTGATAGCTAGGGACCTGATGATATTTTTTCAAGTGATTTCAATAATGTACTCAATTTGTTTTGTCTAACAAGTAGCATTCTATCTCTCTGCATACATATAATCTCCATCTATTGCGCAGTACACAATGTAGAGACTTTATCCCAAGTGCTTTGTAGGTCTGTCTCCAAGAAGCCACATCTCTTCTTATTACGCAGCCCTCTTGGAGCCAATCCCTCACTGAGATATTGTTTCAGGAATTTTATATCCCACCATTGTGTGATATGATAATTAAACATATCCTCAGCTTTTTTACACAAACTCCAAAATAATTTTTCAAGTGCAACATCCGGAGGGCTGATGTTACTTTTAGCGGCACCTAGTTCATAGTGCCTTAAAAATCTCAGTTGATTTTTTATCCCTAATTTCAACCTCCTCATGATGAAAAATAGAGGAGTCTGCCATATTGACTGAATATGAATTATAGAAGAAAATGTATGCATAAATATATACATAAAAAAAAAAAAATATATATATATATACTGTATATATATATATACTTTATAGAAAAAACATATTTTTTTATTCCTATACACTTTTATTCATATCATTTATTTGTATAGATTTTCTTCCCCTTTTTTATTTTTTTTATATTTTTTATTTTTTTATTATTTTTTATTTTTTTGCAATTTCTTTTTGCGACTTCTCTTTGTAACTTTCTGCAATTTTTTATTTATTTTTTACAATTATTGAAGGCGACTTACTACTTTAGGTTAGAATGATGATTTTAATAGATTAAGGAGGAATTGCAGTAAAAATACGACAAATGTTAATGTTCTCAAAGCATGTTTTCTATTAATGATAATAATGAGAATCTGACCTTTTATATATATATATATATATAATTTTAATATATCACATTTTATATTTTAAATAGTATAGGTAAACACTTAAATTTTCTTAAAGTAAACATAATCAATGCATATACACCTGTTCAAAACTTTTCTTAGGACGTTGTTGTTAAATATCAGGCCCTCCCCTCTTTGAATGTGTTTCCTGTTGTGAACTCCGTTCTCCTGGTCTGTCGAACGGTATTGGCTGTCCTGGGGGAGGGGCTGAAGGGTTCATATAAAGACAGGCTAGAGGTGGTAAGGGCGTGACCTGAAGAAGGCCACGCCTCTGAAACATGTAGTCTTGGTAACCGTTTTTTATTAGATATAGAGGAGACATCTCACTCACCTTGTCCTTCCTTTCCGGCCACGAGTGACGTCATGCAGCGCCGGCTGGACCGTGCGCGTGCCCTACAGCAGACACAACTTGACGAGACGAGAACCATCACCACTCGTTCTTGGGAGCCAACCCAGTCATACAGGCCAGGAAGGGAGACATACATCTTGCTATACATGTGATCTAAGTCCCATGTTTGTGAGTGCAATCCTCTATTGTTTGATTTTGCATTTGTATCATTAAAATGGAATTACGCTAGGACAGCCGTGCGCTTTCTTTTCCTTGTATATTTCAGATGAAGTCCACCCCCCAGTGGATTTTGAGAGAGCTGCAGCACCTAGAGCAAGCAAACTTTTTCTATATAGACTGTGAACATTTGAGAGTTGGTTTTGGGGTCAGCGCTGACTTTGTTTTTTTTGTGTTTGGACTTGTATTTGTAGAACCACCTTTCCCTGCAATTAGAGCTGCAAGTCTTTTGGGTATGTCTCTAACAGCTTTGCACATCTAGAGAGTGACATTTTTGCCCATTCTTCTTTGCAAAATAGCTCAAGCTCTGTCAGATTGGATAGAAAGCATCTGTGAACAGCAATTTTCAAGTCTTGCCACAGATTCTCAATTGGATTTAGGTCTGGACTTTGACTGGGCCATAACACTTGATTAAATATGCTTTGATCTAAACCATTCCATTGTAGCTCTGGCTGTATGTTCCAGGGTTGTTGTCCTGCTGGAAGGTGAACCTCTGTCCCAGTCTCAAGTCTTTGCAGACTCTAACAGGTTTTCTTCTAAGATTGCTGAAGAAAAGCCATCATGTTTCATGGTTTGACATGGTATGTTCAGGGTATTGTGCAGGGTTAGTTTTCCACCACACATAGCGTTTTGCTTTTAGGCCAAAAAGTAAAATTTTGACCAGAGCACTTTCTTCCACATGTTTGCTGTGTCCCCCACATGGCTTCTCTCAAACTGCAAAGGGACTTCCTATGGCTTTCTTTCAACAATGGCTTTCTTCTTGCCACTCTTCCATAAAAGCCAGATTTGTGGAGTACACGACTAATAGTTGTCCTGTGGACAGATTCTCCCACTTGACCTGTAGATCTTGGCAGCTCCTCCAGAGTTACCATGGGCCTCTTGGCTGCTTTTCTGATGAATGCTCTCCTTGAGCGGCCTGTCAGTTAAGGTGGACAGCCATGTCTTGGTAGGTTTGCAGTTGTGCCATACATTATGATGATTCGAACAGTGCTCCGTGAGATGTTCAAAGCTTGAGATATTTTTTTAAACCTAACCCTGCTTTAAACGGCTTCACAGAACAGCTGTATATATGCTGAGATTAAATTACACACAGGTGAACTCTATTTACTTTTTAGGTGACTTCTGAAGGCAATTGGTTTTTAGTTATGGGTATCCGAGTAAAGGGGGCTGAATAAAAATGCACGCCACACTTTATCAGATATTTTATTTTTAAAAAAATTTGAAAACCATTGATCATTTACCTTCCACTTCACAATTATGTGCCACTTTGCGTTGGTCTATCACATACAATTCCAATAAAATACATTTACGTTTTTGGTTGTAACATGACAAAATTATATGTGGAACATCTCAAGGGGTATGAAAACCTTTGATCTGTAGATGCCATTGACATTACAGGGCCTTCTTATAGCCTCCTGGGAAGCTTAAGTATGCAAAATTTAGCAAGAATGGACTTCTTCACATTGCAAGTTTTAATGTGCAAGGTCCAGTTTAACAGGTTGTCTATCAATACCTATTTTAGTGTGTTTTTTTTTTTCTTTCTTTCTCTTAACAACTGCATTTCAAAGTCCAAGTAGGCAGATCGCGAAAGTCAACATTAAGTCTGAATTACTAACCTCTATACTTACTCTTAGAGCAAACACCATCACTCATCCAGTGCTTAGGTGAAAAAAATGATGTACAATTTAAATGAACAGGCTGCTGCTATAATAACAAATACTTATAAATCATAAGCCTTAAAAGTTAATCTTTAGTGCTCCATAAAGCTAAAGCAGTACTCTTCGGTGTATTACACACAGAAATTAACACAGTTTATGAAGATATACCCTGTGACAGGTAAGTCCAGCTGGAACATGCTCTGCTGAATGTTAGTTGGGGGCTTATGGGATGTGTAGTAATAACCACCTTCATCACACCGCGTGATTCCACTCCCCTCAGAGTTTATACTCACCAGATCAATACAAGATGAATGCTTTTTGGGTATGTCTTTCCCATTACCAGTCAAATTCAGAGAGGCAACTTCATCAATATCCCAGTCAGATCACCTGAAAGGTTGATTTGTATCCCTCAGTGTATCTGTTCATTCAAGCTCTGGTACTGCCGCCAATCTCATTAGCTCATGATATAGGGGGGGAAAAAAACTGTCCTCATAGCGTGAACCTGTTTAAGTATTTATTCCCATAAAATGCCCCCCTTTCCATTCTTACAAGAACATATATTAAAAATTGCATTCAATGGTATAACCATAATAGCTGTAAAGCATGGCACGATACCTGCTCACCGATCCTAGGATTCTCATCCGTGGTGATTCCCGGGTGGAGATTGAGGCAGCTGACAGATTCACAAGCTGTATGGTCACGCCTAGACACGTTTTGTCATTCCGTCTTTGTCAATAGGCCGATAAACGAGTATTGCGCCATGCTGTACAGCTATTATAGTTATACCATTGGATGCAATTTTTTATTGTAATACACCGAAGAGCGTTGCTTTAGCTTTATGGATCACTAGAGATTAACTTGTTTAAGGCTTATGATTTATAACCTCTACACTTGTTTGGGGTCCTTGGCTCATGGAGGCTACAGTTATTAATGGGTTTAAAGGAATACACACGTTTATAAACACGTTTTTGTGAGTAGCACAGATTATATTTTGTGAAAAAAAGATTTTGGTGGTATTACACTATATGATTAAAATTACACTTTGTGAGCTTCTGACACCCATTTGGCGGAAGGGGAGGAACATATATAAGAATTTTTATCGTCTATTGGAGATGTTTTTTTTATCATTTTTGATGTAAGCATATTATAAGACTATAGTTGGTGCATATGTGGAGCTAGACATCATTTTAATAAGTGGAGCACTACTAAAGACTCAAAACCCGTGAGGACGTGTGGAATACCATGGTCTATAGTAGACTATAAGGGGTTCATGATCTCTAAAATTACACTTTTATGGACTGGGGTGTGAAGGATTTTAATAGTGCTGATTTTATATTTGTTGCTTTACTCTGCTGGGAGTCTTTTTAGCTGCTGTTAATATTGAGAGATTTACTTTTCTAGTCTCTAGTCCACAAAATGTCACTGACCATCCAATGGGGTCAGTAGAAAGGAAGGATTGTTGTGCTTCCTCAAGTCTGTACTTTTTAACTTTTTCTAATTTCTGTTTCCTATATCACAAAACAAATCCAAATTTCGAAAGCAGGTTAAAATGTGATCTGTGGTCGTGAAGAACTTCTCTTTTCTGGAGTTTATTTGCATCAGACTTTCCATTCATGAGGGGCAGCAAGAAGTAGTTTGTTAATGGATCACTAGATTACAGGCAAATAGGACTAGTGTGGACTGGCTCCGTACCGCAACACCCAGATGACAAACTGACCTATTGACTAGGTAACCTGGATGCCCTGAATGCATCTCAGAGCTAAAAGGGGTTGTAAAGTAAAAATGTTTTCACCTTAATGCATTCTAAGCATTAAGGTGAAAAAAACATCTGACTATACCGCCCCCCCCCCAGCCCCCCCCCCCGTTTTACTTACCTGACCCCTCGAAAGTCCCACGCTCGTCCCCGACATCCTCTTTGCCGCTCACCCTGGCCGTTGATTGGCTAGAGTGGATGGATTGAAAGCAGCGCAGCCATTGGCTCGCGCTGCTGTCAATCACATCCAATGACGCGCCACGCCAGGGGGCGGGGCCGAGCGATACAGCGAGCCGATATAGCCGCCGGTTGTATCACGGGAGCGCGCCCCCAAGTACTCCACACAATGCGAGGGAGCTCGCATTTAGGTGAGAAAAAACTTCTGCCTTTACAATCACTTTAAATACTGGAATTAGCACCTATGTAAAACAGACGGTAGTTACATGTCATCACTCCCACTTCTTTGATCTGTTCCCCTACATCTTGGTCAAGAAAAACATTTCTAGTGGGGCTCTGTTATCCTATTTGTCTTTTACTGTAGCCAAATGGCATGGCAATGGCAGGAACTGTGTTCCTTGCATGATCTGAACAGCTTGTGTAGAGCTTACTCATTCTTCCACCTGTTAGTTTTAATAGAGAATATGACAAGCTTGTAAAAAGCAGAAAGGGGGGGCGTGGCCAGCCGGCAAGAGAGATGGACGCTTAGTGCTGAGCTCTGCTGTGAGGGAGACGAACCGGAACGATTAGGGACCGCTGGAGCCGGTATTTTTGTACAAAAACTTCCCCACATTAGTCCGGTAGTGACCCACAACAATGTCCCGTAAGAGAACTGGGGACCACAAGCCCCAAAAGCTCACCACACTCCTGTACCCTCCTGAAGCGCTGGTCAGTCAGAATCAAAATGGAGCTGAAGGCATAGCAGCGCCTCAGACTAAACATACAGAAATCCCTAATAACATTTCTGGTGACTCACCAAACAGGGAGATGTCTAGCTCCCATGACAATGACACAGAGGGGGATCCCTTAATGAACAGCCCAGCTAAGGCAAAAATGAGAATGGATGCTCTAGCACAGCGGCCACCTCACTCAGAAATTGAGCCCCAGGCTTTTATTCCACTACAATCTAACCAGGCCTTACATTCCTCAATGGCATCCTTCCCAACCTGCGGTCAGCCTGTTATTGACACTACACTGAAAGAGATGTTAATATCACTGCATTCCTCTCTTGTGACTGATTTATCCACTCTATTTACTAAACTCACTACAGATGTCAGTCTAATAGATAACAGAGTATCCACTATTGAGAAAGGTATGATGGAATGCTCCTCCACAGTCAATGACATCATTGATTCTATTGATGAGGTAAAAGATGAACAAGAGTGGATAAGGGGCAAATTAGCAAATTTGGAAGACCGCTCTAGACGAAACAATGTCAAGTTAAGGGGGGTCCCCGAAAATATAACAACTCCAGAATTACCCAAATACGCCAAAGAACTTATACGCACTATTCTACCTGAAGTTACGCCACGTGACATTATAATTGACAGAATACACAGAATTGCAAAACCTTCACACCTGGCTGCATCAGTGCCTAGAGATATACTTATGAGGATCCATTTTTTCCATATTAAAGAAAAAATGATGTCAGAAGCCAGACTGAAAGGCCCTCTACCACGTCCGTTTGAGGGTGTTCAAATATTTCCTGATTTATCAAGATATACGCTTCAACTACGTAGAGATTTAAACCCCATAACTAAAGGAATGCAAAACCATAAGATTCTATACAAATGGCGCTACCCGGCCACACTAATTGTCTCCAAAAATGGATCCACTCATATAATAAATGACCTACACAAGGGTTTGAAACTTTTGAAAGAATGGGGAATAATCCCGGAATACCACAAAGATGAAACTTCGCTTCTTCCAAAACGTCCTTCAACATATCACTACAATCAAAGATCCCGAAATCATCAACCTATGGAAGTATCTGGCTCCTGAGCGGTCCGCTAACTACGTTTATAGCGTCCCCTCCAGGAATTTTGTTTGATCTCACTTGCCTTTGGTATTAACTGTTCCACACTGCAGCAGTAAAAGCTGACTCTTTGCTTTTTTTTTTGTGCTTGACACAAATCTGCCGCATCCTGTTTTCATATCTTTTGCTATATTTTTAAATAGCTGTTATATATAATTGTAATTTCATTCCAGGTTTTATAGAAATACATCTAGTTACGGAACCCAGGTATCCTGATAAGCCGAAAGGAACTGAATTTACTGTATACACCAAGAAATATCTGCAAACTGTAAGTGTTATAGTCTCCCACAATCCATCACTTAGCCACAACAGGAAATATTCCATTCACGATTATATCCTTGAACGCCAAGGGTCTCAACCACCCAGCAAAGAGACAATCTTTGTGGCATACTGCTGAAAAGCTTGATAGTGATATCTTATGTGTCCAAGAGACACACTTGACCCCACTTTCAGCCACTTTATGTCGCAGTAACAAATTTCCCCATTTTTTCTATTCTAATTTCTCTTCCAAGAAGAGAGGAGTGCTTGTAGCGATCAAGAAAGACACTGACTTCCACCTCATAAAAGAAATAGGTGACCCCAATGGTCGTTTTCTTATTTTAATCTGTATGATTAATGGAACTAAATATACCTTACTCAACTTGTATGCTCCCAATTCTAGACAGGCAAATTTTGTCAAAAAGACTTTGACCAAAATTAAAGAGTTACAACAAGGATATCTCCTTGTATGCGGAGACTTTAATATGGTTGCAGATATTTATATGGACACTACTTCAGCGGATAAGAGAAGACCCTCTCCCCTGGGGCAAATCCTGACATCGTCTGATCTTTACGATGTCTGGAGATGCCACCATGGATCAGAGAGGGATTATACTTATTTCTCCCCGCAACACAAGTCGTATTCCAGAATTGACATGTTTGTTGTTGATAAAGTGTTATTACAAAAGGTGACTACCTCTGTTATCCACACCATGACATGGTCAGACCACAACCCAATTTCGATAATTATTGATGATACGTCTCCTCAAAGGAACTCTTTTCTCTGGAGAGCCAATAATTTCATATTACAACATGCTACATACTCCAAAGAAATTGCTACTCATTTAAAAGAATATTTTGAATTAAACGCTGATTCAGTGGGGGATCCTGCCGTGGTGTGGAACGCGCATAAAGCGGTAATGAGAGGTGTTCTTATAAAACTGGGCTCCATTCACAAAAAAAAAAGAACACAACAAATAGACTCCCTTACTTCCCAAATTGCTCATTTGGAGGCAGACCATAAGTCATCTGCATGTCCCACTACACTAGCACAATTAATGTCGCTTAGACAGGAACTCAGGCTGCTTCTTCTCCATACATACGAACATATGCAACGCAAATTCAAAGCCATCTCTTATTCCACATCCAATAAGGCAGGAAAAAGATTAGCACAACGTATCAAAGGGGCTAGAGTTAAATCTAAAATTCCCTTCTTATTCCACCCACACTCGAAAGTGAAGCTATCTAATCCACAAGACATTGCGAATGCTTTTAGCGATTACTATAGTGACCTATATAATCTCAAGAATGACCCTACAACCCACCAACCATCCCCAGAGGAAATTGATGACTTTCTCCATAAGATAAATTTACCGACTCTGACAGAAACACAATTGTCTTATTTAAATGCTCCTTTTTCAGCACCAGAACTTCTAGCTACCATCTCATCACTGCCTTGTAACAAAACACCAGGCCCGGATGGCCTTACAGGGGAATACTTCAAACAATTCTCTACCTATTTGATTCCACACTTGCTGAAATTTCTTAACCAAGCTGCATATTCTTCCAAATTCCCTGTAGAATCGCTAAACGCATTAATTATCACTCTCCCAAAACCTGAAAAAGATCCGACTGCCCACAAAACTTCCGGCCAATCTCCTTACTTAACCTTGATTTAAAAATATACGCCAAAACTATTGCTAGACGCTTAATGAAGATTATGCCAGACCTGATTCACAATGACCAAACAGGATTTATTAAAGGGAGGCAAGCATCCGACGCGACGCGTCGCATGATTGACTTAATCCATTGCGTAAATTCCAGTGGAACACCTTCTCTGCTTCTTTCTTTAGATGCAGAGAAGGCATTTGATCGGGTGCACTGGACCTATCTACAGAAAGTTCTCATGAAATTTGGGTTTAAAGACAATATTTATAATGCTATCATGGCACTATACACTTGCCCAGCTGCTCAAGTTTTTTCGGCTAATATGATATCTCATCCATTCCAAATTTCGAACGGTACCCGTCAGGGTTGCCCATTGTCGCCCTTAATTTTTGATCTAACTATAGAACCTTTAGCTGAGCACATACGCACGAACTCGAACATCTCAGGCATAACTGTTGGCAACACTACTCATAAGATTAGTCTTTTTGCTGATGATGTGATTTTAATATTATCAAATCCTACCTCCTCCTTAGCAGCAGCCCGAGACGTTTTAGATTGGTTTGGACGAATATCATTTTACAAACTAAATGTCACCAAATCACAAATACTAGATCTCAAATTGAATTCCACCACTAAATTACTATTACAAGCCCAATACCCCTTCACATGGTCTGAACACAGCATTTCTTACCTAGGTATTCAACTCACTAGAACCACTAAACTCCTCTTTTCATCAAACTTCAAGCCTCTCTTAGATAAATTACGTACTGAATCTCAGAAATTAGCTAAAATGGAACTGTCATGGTCTGGCAGATTAGCGGCGTTCAAGATGATGCATTTACCTCAAATTTTATACCTGTTTAGGACCATTCCTATTCCTATTCCTAAATATTACTTTAAGTCACTTCAAACGATACTCAACCGATGTATTTGGCACGGTACAAAACCTAGATGCGCTCATTCTATACTTAGGATACACAAATTAGCGGGAGGATCAGGTTCAATAGATTTTACAGATTATCACACTGCAGCGATCATAGCTCAAGCAACTGAGTGGTTTCAGCAAGATCCGAATAAAAACTGGTGCAATATAGAACTTTCCTTACTATTTCATCCTAGTTTAAAAAATTGGTTGTTGAGCACTCCATTAGACGCTAAAATACCAAAAGCGATTCCCCCTACCATGATAGCCACGGTCAGAGCATGGAAAATTCTAACCCAAACTATCCATCAAGAACCCACTACTACACAGATACCGATACCTATAGAAGTCTTAAACACATCTCACCTGAATTATCTACATCCCATTGGTCTAACCGAAAAATCTCATTCATAAATCAACTATTTCATGACTCAAACCCAAAATCCTTTTCAACCCTCCAAAATGAATTTCACTTGCCTGAATCAGACTTTATTGCATATTCCAAACTTCTGAAATGCCTTAACAAAATCAAACCTCTCTTATATACAGTTTCTTCAGTAATATGGAAATACCTGCACTTTGAATTTCCTAAACAGAAGGGTATTTCACTTGTATACAACACCCTGAACCAAAAGCGTGTATTTACTAAATCCACACCACATACACACTGGGAAAATGATCTAGCAACGACTTATACAGAATCACAATGGGAACAAGCTTCACGAAGTGTATACAAATCCACGAAAAGCTCTGCGTTGTGGGAACTCACACAAAAATTGTCCCTTAGATGGTATTTGACGCCTTCTCGCTTGGCAACATTCTATCCCACATTATCTAATAAGTGCTGGAGATGTAATTCCAACATAGGAAGCATATTCCACATATTTTGGGAATGTACCCTCATACAGGAATACTGGAAAACCGTTTTTCTTCTCTTAAAAGATATATCCCAGATAGATATACCAATGTCTCCGGGTCTAGCTATCCTGAATTTATCCATTGAAGACATACCCTTTTCATTTCGTCATGTGACGACACATATCCTATTGGCAGCTAGGTTAACTATAACCAGATTATGGAAGTCAGATACAACTCCCTCTATCACTCACCTCTTAGATACCGTAAACCTACATTATAGTTATGAATTAATGATGGCATCCAGTGAGGGTAAATTACCCAAGGAAAAAACCAAGTGGGCATCATGGGAACAATGGTCGACTATTACTAACTTTTTGTAACACTCATATCTAACAGATTGATATACACTTTTGCCTCTGGGTTCTAGAGTATGGACACAGGTTCCTGGATAAGTTATATTATTGTGGCAACGTTCTCCTCTTAGACACAGTGTAGTCCCCATGGGGGTGTCTAGAGGACATATACTTCTATTTGATCTTATGTTACTATATTGATCTTATATTTCTATATTGAATGTATTGCGTTTTGTAGCATTTTAATAACAGTTATTTATTTTAACGGCATACAATGTGTAATTTGCATCTTTACTGTATGTTATGAAATTCAATAAAAACTGATTGAAAAGTAAAAAGCAGAAAGAATGTCTATCAGTGTCTTTATTAGTAGTCCTCATGCCACATTGTTTGTTTAGTTAAGTTTGAGCTATTGTTTCAGTGACAACAGATAGGTAACATTTAACCTTCACTCATAGCTGCCGGATATGATCATGAAAGCATAAAAAGGTATGATTGAGGTTAAAAGGAAAATTCAGATTACACAGCTATATTTCATATACCCTCTCAACAGTGATGTAAGTAACTGAGTTAAAATAAACAGAGTTACTCAACGCAGTTACTTTAGAGGGTAACGGGTAATCTAACTGATTACTTTTCCCCTCATGGTAACGCAGTTCCCATTACTTGGGTGGCATTACCGCCATTACATCTACCGCCACTAGATGGCAGTAGTGTAATTACGGTATCCTGCCGAAAAAGTTCCCCCATTGCGCAGTACGAAGGAATACGGAGCTTACGAAAATTGCCAAACCTAAACAGCACTGAGTGAACTCTACACCGCGCAGGTGCAGTTAACATGTCATGTAATTGTACGAGGCGATGCCGCACGCTTCCAATGCTCGTGCTACTCTGCAAGGGGCATCTATCGTGTAACTAAGGGGCGGGTCTAGTATTACTGTAACCAAGGGGCGCATTTATTATTATTGTTATATATCGAGCTCTGCCCATTAATTTAACATTCGCCCTCTTCTGTAGCCATCCGCCCCTTACACGATATAATAATAATGGACCCGCCCCTTGCTTACACGCTATAACAGACCTGCCCATTGGTTACACGATATATAACAATAATAATAAATGCGCCCCTTGCTTACAGTAATACTAGACCCGCCCCTTAGTTACACGAATAGAATATTTAAAAAAAGTCAGTTACTTTGCTGCGTAACTAATTACTTTTCCAATGTAGTAACTGAGTTACTAACACAATTACTTTTTGGGAGAAGTAATTTGTAACTTAACTAATTACTTTTTTAACGTAAGATGACCAACACTGCCTCTCAAACCTTTTCCAGTCTTGCTGTATTTCCCCCTGCATACTGCAGAAATTACAGTTGGAAGCTGAATGGTTATGGATAACAAGAAATGTTCCTGTTAACACAGTTTACATATGTGAGCCCCATAGTGAGAGCAAACAATTATAACTGTAGCAAATTAAAAATGGGGGCAGTTAAAGCAGAGTTCCAGTCGCCCAAGTCAAATTTTTTTTTTAAATGCCGCTGCCATTTGTTAAACTTTATGTGGCACATTTAGCTAGTGCCTATAGTGTATTCCGTTTAATTTCAGTTTAAAATAAAGAGACTACCTTGATCTCGGAAGCTGGCAGGGGCCATGTCCACTGTGGGCATCTGAAGCCCTCTGGTATCTATTTTCGGGACTAGGTGCAGCCGGATTCCCAGCATGCACCTCCCGATCTCATGCCTGCGCAGTAATGTCACCGCGCGGCGCTCCATCCTCCTGACACGTTGCCGTAGCAGCGGTTGGTAAATAACGCGAGATTTCGGCAATAGTCGATTCGCAAGGACCCCTGGGATACATGACGACACTATCCCAGGAACCCTTGAGAATTGCCTAGTGATGTAATCGCCTAGGCGATTAGAGGCGGAAGTCGTGGAGAACAAAACTATAATCAGGTATTTACAAGCATAAAAAAAAAAAAAAAAAATGGCGATTGTAAAAAGTTTAAGATAAGGACATGCAGCACAGACAAAGTTTGTAAAATGGGTGGAACTCTACTTTAACTAAAGTACCAGTCAGGTTTACCTTTCATTCGTATCCAACACTGGAAAATGAAAAAATTCAATTTGATTGCCTGCAATGGGCAACACCTACAGATGGATGGGAAAAAAAGTAAAATATTTGCTTTCTTAGTACATAGTAGGCAATATATATATATATGAAGAACCCATATATACACACTTACATATCAATATACTGTATCTTTGGTTGTTACACCTGCCGAAAGATATAATCATATTTTGTCAAACTTGGGATTCACATATTTCGCCCACTCCACACACCTATCCAGGTAAAACCCATATTTACTATCTTTACAGCTCCCTGTGTCCCCTTTCTGTTCACTGAACAATGAATCTGTATCACTGATTCACTGTTTGATAAGCAGACAAGTGACATAAAATCTGCAGAGACAGAACAGTCAATAATGGCATCACCTGCCTGGCAGTGCAGCGAGGTGTGCATTACTAGACCACATGTGTCAAACACAAGGCCTGAGGGCCCAGGCCATTTTACGTGGCCCTTGCACCTCTCCTGCATCTGCCGCACCCCCTTTGTATGTGCCTCCACCTTGTCTCACCAGTCAGCAGCAGAGATCCTGAGCTAACACCGGATCCTGTGCTTCTGTGCTTCTCTATGCAGCCGCAGCACCCCTTCGCCTCCACCTCCCCTGGTACCAGCATTCAGAAGATTCCGGCAGCTGACTTCAACCACCCTCTGGACCTCCTCCAGACCCTGCACTTGCTGCTTTTTAGCTCTGCCCCCAGATTTTTCCTAGCAGCAGCACAAGGTAAAGGGGGGGGGGGGGGGTACACTGTGATGTAAGGGATGGTGGGGGACTCTTGACTGCTGATGATGGGGGGCTCTTGACATCTGATGTAAGGGGGAGTGGGGTGCTCTGGACATTTAATCTTACAGATACCCTTCGAGAGCAACCATAATGCTAATGTGGCCCGCAATTAAATTTAGTTTGACACCCTTGTACTAGACCTTCGATAGATAATTAGGGGTGTGAATTACAAATCATTTGACAGTTCCTATGGATGAACTGCAGTAGTGTTTAGCAGTTTTCCTGGAGTCCCACTTTCATTGTTTTGTATGATCTCCAGATTTACTCCTACAAGCTAACTACATTTGGGGAATGAGCTTTATGTGCTGAATAACTTCTCCACCAAGCATATTACTCACTAGTCATTATCTGAACAGCTTCTCCACCATAAAGTCATAAAGTGAAGGATCTTCTCCCAGCTTTTTCTTCCTATGATGTAAATGAACACGAGATCTAATAAAAATTTTATTTATTGGCAGTAAAGCTTGAAGAATTTTAGATCATCTGATCAGACAGGTGACATTGCACACTACGATTGTTCATCACCTTTAAAATAAACCTTCTGAAAATAAAATCCAAGAACATCATGATAACCTGGACACCGAGGGCAGTATATTGTGAAATTGTTTCCTGGGTAAGGCCTTTGCAGCTTTCCTGTAGTTTTCAGGCTTGGTTTTCATCAGTGTGGCAATGTTTTGCAAAGTGCGGGTGGGATGTAAACCCAGTGCATCCATTACATTAATTAGATGATCTAAATAAAAAATAATATTTTACAATGTTAGGAAATAAGATATTTATACTCCAATGGACACAGGAAGTCATAAACCTTCAGCCATACATCTGCCTACAAGAGGACCGGACCCTTACAAACAAACAAACTGTAGACCAGTCAAGGAAACCCCCTCCTACTACCAGCGCGCCTCAGTTTTGTAGAAAAGCAATAGTTTAATCATGATTATAAACACAGAGATGGCACCTGTGTCCCTCAATGGGCTCAAGAAAATAATGTGATTTTGTTTTTGTTCATTGAAGCACACAGGAAGTCTGTAACCTTCAGAACATCCAGAAGCTGGTTTGAGTGGAAAAAAACCTCCCAGAAAACTGGGTTGAGTTCAAAGCATACCCTGAAGTCTTTACACCCAAAGCTGGAATTAAATGAGGCTGAAGCATTCACCTGTGGAACTTAGAGAACCTGTGATGAACAGAGAACCAAGTGGTAGCCTTGCAAATCTGGGAAACAGTTGCTTGCTGCCTAAAAGCCCAAGAAGTACTTGCAGCTTAGGTAGAGTGAGCTTTGACAGAGGGAACCTAATCTTTGAGAGAACAAACTTGAATTATGGTCTGTCTGTGCCACCTAGAAAGGGGCTCTGACCTCTTCTGAGGTCCATCTGGAATGACAAAAAGGGAATCGCTTTTTCTGAAGGAGCACTCTGTGGCTGATGTCTCAGAAACCACTAAGGCAATGGGTAACACCAAATATAATGGCTGCTGAAGTGGGCTCATGGGTGCGTTTGTTGCCTCTGTGATCAGAGTCAGCAGAAACCTGTGTAATATGGGTCATAATGTTTTGGATGACCATGGTAAAAACCCAATCCAAGAGAGCCGAAGACCTAGCCACACTCAACAAAACCAAGGCGAATACAGAGAAGTGGAGTGACTCTAGCATCAAATGACAGCCTGACTCCATTCTGCAGACAATGGCAAAATCAAAAGGCTTGCTGCATGCAACCCCTACCCTTTAGTGGAACACCCATGTTACAGCCTCAGCGTGGTCAGGCAATGTACAGGCTCACAGTAAAAGGCAAGGCCTAAAGTACTCACAGAACCCAGACAGCTGCTAGCAGGAGAGGGTCAGCGACCTGATGTGACCAAAGTCACTGTAGGCAGGCAGCAGTAATGGATCAAAGATCAAAGCTTTACATGGCTCTCTGCCAGCAGGAGCAGCAGTGAGGAGATGCTTCATTGACATTGCACGTGACTCTCCACAGAGCAGAGGGAAATGCTGTCAGACCTAACCAGTCTACTAACTAAGTATTCAGAGAAAGAGCAAGCACAGTGGCAATACCAACAGTTCTGGACCATGAAAGCGCTTAACAACCACCTTAACTAGAATTGGGTCTGTAAAAGGCCACATGCGAAAACCAGTGCCTGAAATGTCACTTCCAGCCTATCTGCTCAAAGTCCAGCAGGGTTCGAACGAAGTAAAGTCTAAAAGCCAGGTTGAGGATGATTGCACCAGATAGCTGCCAATCTGAGGGAAGCCTCCAGCAGCAGTGCAGTCTTGATTAAAGAAAAAAATACTAGTAAAATGATACGTTAGTCTTTAGTATAGCTGAAGAAGAGACATCCATCCTAATTGGATTCTAGTAAAAAACTGCATGCTGGTAGTGAAAGGAGTTCTCCTAGGCTGGCCTATAGTTTTTCTGTTTGCCACTGTCAAATCCTCCTGTGGGCAGCAGTAAAACTGAGGAATTAGGACTTCTCCTGTCCCTCAAAAGCTGAGAAGGAAAATAGTTTACCTTCATGTTACAACCTCTAGTTACTAATAATATTAAAGTATTAATTTTTCTGTTCTGGATTATAGCAGGCATCAAAACACGTCAAGTCTTTCTGTGCTTTCTTGACACTATTGCCCTTCCAAAAGACACTTACAGATATTGGGCACATGTGACACCCAAGCCCCTCCCCAACACTGAGCAGCCAATCACCAGGGCTCAGTGTGGTTATGTAAAGAAAGTGGGGAATGTTCCTAGTCCTGTGCCAATTTCAACATTCTTAAAGCATAGGAATTTTAAAGGCGTTGAAGATTTGGTCAGGATGATAGGAGGCACAAACAAAGTAGCACCTAGTGACTTATTGTGTCAGCTATGTACCTGCTGCATTATTACCTTATACAAAGTTACTTTAATTAGTAATATATATTAAGGACTATTATCAATCTAGGTTGATTATGTTTACTTATATCTTTAATATAATAGTATAGGCTAGCTAATAGTGACCTGTTCATATCTAGAGAATCCAGACACTTACATAAGCGGTGTTATTAGTGTTATTAGATGCTGAATTCCTTTCAAAGTGAGTTAACATGTACTAGTAAAGTATTTATTAGATTTTTCTTAATATACCAATACTCTAATTAGGATCATGCTGTTCCCCACATACCGTATATACTCGAGTATTTCAGCACATATTTTTGTGCACACAAATTAATACTTTAATAGTTATTAGCAGAGGTGGGGGACTCGAGTCATGTGACTTGACTCGAGTCAGACTCGAGTCACCTTTTTTAGGACTTGCGACTTGCTTGACAGAATTAAATAAATGACTCGACTTGACTTTGACTTGCAACTAAAGACTTGCGACTTGACTTTGACTTGGGCTATATGACTTGCAACTTGCAATGACTTGCAATGACTTGGCACCGGGGATTGGTGGGCGAACCGGCAGGGGTAAGGCTGCAATAAGGGAAAGTGCATCTGTCAGATTCAGTGTCTGATGTCGGAGATGGGCGGGCCGATATTCGCTTTCAGCCTCCTGACTCCGCCCCACAAACAGAGAGCCACCCTGTCCCTCCCTGACACCGCCTACCACACCAGCACATCCCTGCTCCTCCACCAGACTCCAGCCATCAGAGACCGGAACCCTGCCCCTCCTCCTGACTCCGCCCACAACAGAGCGGCACCCGGCCCCTCCTCCTGACTTAGGCCACTAGAGAGCGGCACCCGGCCCCTCCTCCTGACTCCACCCACCACAGAGTGGCACCTGGCCCCTCCTCCTGAATCCGCCCACCATAGAGCGGGATATTCCAGTGTCATGAGGGGTCGGGTGAGATTGGTGCTCTGCAGCGGACTAAGGAGGGTGGATGCCGGGGCCCCCAGCAGGGCCAAGAGTAGTATGGTAGCCCCCAGATCCTGCCGAACCAGATCCTCAACCTGCAGGCCATGAACTCCAGGTGCGGGCAGTGGAGAACGCTGTGAGGGAGCCCATCGTCACCAAGACTGGGGAGATCGTTAGAGAGCTGCAGAGGTGAGTGGGTAAAACTGCCAGCATGGCCTTAGTGACAAGGGACTACAACTGTCAGCATTTACTGAGTGACAGGGGGACTACAACTCCCAGCATTTACTGAGTGACAGGGGGACTACAACTCCCAAGGTGGTCAGGGTGACTAGAACTACAACTGCCAGTATGACCATAATGACAGGGGAACTACAACTCCCAGCATATTCTGAGTTGCAGGGAAATTAGAAGTTCCTGTATGCAACGCACTCCTGAACCTCGCACTCTGTATATAAACGCACTCCTGAACCTCGAACTCTGTATATAAACGCACTCCTGAACCTCGAACTCTGTATATAAACGCACTCCTGAACCTCGCACTCTGTATATAAACGCACTCCTGAACCTCGCACTCTGTATATAAACGCACTCCTGAACCTCGCACTCTGTATATAAACGCACTCCTGAACCTCGCACTCTGTACATAACGCATTTCTGAACCTCGCACTCTGTACATAGCGCATTTCTGAACCTCACACTCTGTACATAGCGCATTTCTGAACCTCAAACTCTGTACATAACGAACTCCTAAACCTCTCACTCTGTACATAATGCACTCCTGAATCCTTCCACACTTTGTGTAACACCCTTTTCCATAGTGTGTGCAAAACCATTTGTAATGGAAGCTTTTTATTCATTTTTTTAAATGATTGTACTGGGGTTTGTGTCTGTGAGACTCTTGCTTGTGGCAGAGCAATCAAAGCAGGAAGCCCGAGTTTGGTTTAACTATGCCCCATAAGCCACTCCCACTTATAATCATTAGGCCATACCGTTTTTTTTCCACGGCGTGCGTAGGGACACTTCCTCCCTCAAGTGTCCCTCATTCTGAAGTTCAAAAGTTGGGAGGTATGCACAACCACTAACCCACTAACACTAACCGCAAGCCGCCATCTGCCTACCTGATCAGCATGTCATGCAGACAGACGGTGGCCATTGCAGTGTTCAAAAGCCACGCCTCCTCGTCTGTGATAGGCGGAACACTCAATTTCACAGCAGGCAGTGTTCAGCCTATCATGGACATCCTCTCATCCTTGTCTGTGTTATGAGGATGAGCGGATGTCCGTGATAGGCGGAACACTGAATGCTGGGAGATTGTTACGCCTATCACAGATGAGGAGGAGGCGCGGCTTTTGAATGCTGGAATGGCCGCCGGGACACCGCCGGTCAGGTACACGGCTGACGGGCACAGTGAAGCATGGGCACAGTGAGACACGGGTACAGTGAGGCATTAGGTACAGTGAGGCATTGGGCACAGTGAAGCATGGGCACAGTGAAGCACAGGCACAGTGAGACACAGGCACAGTGAGACATGGGCACAGTGAGACATGGGCACAGTGAGGCACTCATTAACTAATTTAAAGGCGGAAATGGGGTAGATCAGTATTTTGACTTGATTTGTGACTTGACCAAAATAAATGACTTGACTTGACTTGCTTGACTTCTAGCAGTGACTCGACTTGACTTGCTTGCTTTTCGCCACAGTAACTTGGGACTTGCTTGTGACTTGAAGGTTAAGACTTGAGACTTGCTTATGACTTGCACATGTGTGACTTACTCCCATGTCTGGTTATTAGTAAATAGAGGTTGTAACATGAAGGTAAACTATTTTCCTTCCATTATTTCTTATGGGGAAACTCGCTTTGATATACGAGTGCTTTGGCTTACAAGCATGCTTCTGGAACAAATTATGCTTTTAATCCAAGGTATTATTGTACCTATAAGAAAATAGCACAATTTATTTTTTTAGTTAGACTTGTTATCCTGACTAATCGTGTCATAAGGCATTCCGATTACCTTCACTGTCCTTGTATCACACTCAAAAATATATTCTGGGTGTTAAAAATGCAATGTCATGGGAAAAGCTAAAAAAAAGCCTGAGAATACATATGCATTTCATAGAACTCAGACGTTTTGTTCTGTAACACAAGGTTATCATTAAGCTCTGAGTCACACAGATGACTCATCCAAGTATGAATATTGTCTGTTAGTTCAATGGGACACTTGTGATTTGTGCAGGTTCACCTATATCAGTTGCCAGCTGTTTGCTCGATTGTGGTGTGACAGTTGGGATCTGCAGGATGACGTCACAGTAAGTCTGCATTGTGGCTCTAGCCAGGGATCCCAGCCAATAATCAGCCATGTTGTCTAGTTCTGGCGTATCCTCTCCTGAAACACATAGACACACAATTAAGGTTTGGCAAGAGTATCATTGCTTTTCCGATATACATAAATTTTATATAAATAATTTCATCAAGATGTGTTAAAGAGGAACTATAGTGTTCTTTAGACATAGACTTGAAAAAAAGTTTGGCTGACTACAAATAAATGTCTTCAGTGTGCATTCCATATTTTCTGAAGATATATGTATATGAAGACCGTCATATTTGATCGCTAGATTTAGAGATACACTATATTGTCAAAAGTATTGGGACGATTGCCTTTAACCGCTTCCCGACCGCCTAACGCTGATGTACGTCGGCAGAATGGCACGGCTAGGCAGAACCATGTACAGGTACGTGGCCCTTTAAGAGCCTAGCCGCGGGTCATGACCCGATCGCCGCTGGTGTCCCTCGATCGGGTCACAGAGCTGAAGAACGGGGAGAGGTCTGTGTAAACAAACCTCTCACCGCGCTTCCTACTCTGCCTGTCATTGATCGGCTGTTCCCTGTCATCGGGAAAGCCGATCAATGACGTCAGACATCAGCCCCGCCCCCTAATGTTAAAAAAACACACACGTCACAGCCCATAACCCCTCCCCTCCCCCTAGTGGTTAACTCTTTCACTGCCAGTGTAATTTATACAGGAATCAATGCATTTAAATAGCATTGATTGCTGTATAAATGACAATGGTCCCAAAAATGTGTCAAAAATGGCCGATGTGTCCGCCATAATGTCGCAGTCACAATAAAAATCGCTGATTGCCGCCATTACTAGTAAAAAAAAAAAATATTAATAAAAATGCTATAAAACTATCCCCTATTTTGTAAACGCTATAACTTTTGCTCAAACCAATCAATAATCGCTAATTGCGATTTTTTTTTTACCAAAAATATGTAGAAGAATACGTATCGGACTAAACTGAGGAAAAAAAAATTTTTTTTTTTATATATTTTTTGGGGATATTTATTATAGCAAAAAGCAAAAAATATTGCATTTTTTTCAATATTGTCCTTCTATTTTTGTTTATAGCGCAAAAAATAAAAACTGCAGGGGCAATCAAATACCACCAAAAGAAAGCTCTATTTGTGGGAAAAAAAGGACGCCAATTTTGTTTGGGAGCCACATCGCACGACCGCGCAATTGTCAGTTAAAGCGACACAGTGCCGAACCGCAAAAAGGGGCCTGGTCCTTTGGCTGCCAATTGGTCCGGGGCTGAAGTGGTTAAACACAATCTTTAATGGCATCCCAGTCTTATGCCCCGTACACACGGTCGGAAAATCCGACCACAAAATCCATCGGATTTTTTCCGACGGATTTTGTCCGACACTGGTGTTGCATACACACGGTCGGACAAAGTTGTCGGAAAATCCGATCATTCTGAACGTGGTGACGTTTGTTGCCTACGACGGGACTACGTAGAGGCTAGTAGCCAATAGCTTTGGTCTTGTAATATGATCTGAGCATGCGTGGCACTTTGTCCGTCGGAATTCGCTACACACGATCGGAAAAAGTCCGATAGGACTTTGTTGTCGGAAAATTTGAGAGCAGGAGATAAAACTTTGTCCGTCGGAAAATCCGACGGAAAAAGTCCGATGGAGCCTACACACGGTCAGAATTTCCGACAACATTGTCCGATAGGACATTTTCCGTCGAAAAATCCGACCGTGTGTACGGGGCATAAGTCTGTAGGGTTCAATATTGAACTTTGTGGGAACAGTTTGGGGATGGTCCCTTACTGTTCCAACATGACTGCACACCAGTGCACAAAGCAAGGTCCATAAAGACATGGATGAGCGAGTTTGGGGTGGAGGAACTTGACTGGCCTGCACAGAGTCCTGACCTCAACCTGATAGAACACCTTTGGGATGACTTCGAGCGGAAACTGCGAGCCAGGCCTTCTCATCCAACATTAGTGCCTGACCTCACAAATGCACTTTTGGAAAAATGGTCAATCATTCCCATAGACACACTCCTAAACTTTGTGGACAGCCTTCCCAGAAGAGTTCAAGATGCTATAGCTGCAAAGGGTGGGCCAACCTGTGTATTGTGAGTACCTGAGTGTCTGAGTAGTGTGTGTGGATTGTTAGTAATTGTGTATACTTGTGTATTGTGTGTGCATGTGGTCACGTGGGTCTGCGTGTGGGTCTGCGAGTGCACGTGGGTCTGCGAGTGCATGTGAGTCTGCGAGTACCTGTGTATTTTCTTGTTGAGTATTAGTGTTAGGAAGTTAGTTGTTAGGTAATTTGGACAGGGTATAATCCCCAATCCTCATTAAATTAGTAGGTACGATGCCCGACGGGTGTGGAGATGTGACTCGGTGTAAATCTTGCGGCATTTATGTATTCCTTGATCATCCAATTGAGGGCGAATACTGCAGTGCAAAATGTAAGCACATTGTTTCCCTGGAAGCCCAGGTTCTGAATCTGGGGAAGCAACTGTCAGCACTGAGAAGACCCTCCCTACTAAAGGAGAGCCAGGAATGTACACGGCAGGTGCCGGCATGGGGCCAGCACAGAGGCGGGTGGAGACAAAGAGGTGCAGGCACTAGAAAAGAGTAAAAGGGTGACAGTCAAGAATAGAGGGGGAAGTGCCAGGGAGGCTGATCCAGGGCTGGAACATCCCAATAAGTCTGCTCCATTGAGTGACATTGGTGAAACCAGTCAGGAACCAGCACTGCTGGAGCTGAGGGACTCTCCTAGCTCCTAGCAAGGGGAAGAACTACTCCAGTGAGGGGGGGGGGGTTGGGGGGGGGGGGGGAGCGAAAGGAAAGACAGATTCTGGTGGTAGGGGGCTCAATTCTTAGAAGGACAGAAATGGCAATCTGTGACAAAGACCTGAAGTCACGCCGAACTGCATGCTGTCTACCGGGCGCTCGGGTTCAGCACATCACGGATCTAGTGGACAGATTACTGGGAGGGGCTGGGGAAGACCCGGATGTCATGGTGCACGTTGGCACCAATGACAAAGTCAGAGGCAGAGCCCTAAAGAGCGATTTTAGGGACTCAGGAGCTAAATTGAGGTAAAGGACCTCCAATGTAGTATTCTCAGGAATACTACCGGTACATCGAGCCACACCAGAAAGGGAGATTAGGGAAGTAAACAAGTGGCTGAGGAGCTGGTGTAGTAAAAATGGGTTTGGGTTCCTAGAGGACTGGGCCAACTTCTCAGTCGATCACCAGTACTATAGAAGGGATGGACTGCTGGGAGTAAAGCTGGGAGTAAAGATGGCCAAAAAGTTAGAGGGGTTTTTAAACTAGGCGACGGGGGGAGGGCCCAGAGGTAGAGATAGTCAGCATGAAACATGTTCCAGAGGGTAGTATTGGGGGCATTAGTGGCAGATTGACTAAAGCACATAAACCCAAGGTAAGTATAGTAACAAGTCCTAGTTGCAATCTCGGAACACTCAATGAGATGATAGTATGCGACCAGTCTAAACTACGTGGCATTTTCACCAATGCCAGGAGCCTGGCGGACAAGATGGGTGAACTAGAGATACTGTTGTAAGAGGAGGATTTGTGTATTTTGTGGGAATTTCAGAGACCTGGTTCAACAGCTCTCATGATTGGCTGGCAACCATTCAAAAGTATACCCTTTATCGCAGGGATAGAGAGGGTAAAAAAGGGGGAGGGGTATGCCTATACAGTGGGGATCGAAAGTTTGGGCACCCCAGGTAAAAATGTGTATTAATGTGCATAACGAAGCCAAGGAAAGATGGAAAAATCGCCAAATGGCATCAAATTACAGATTAGACATTCTTATAATATGTCAAAAAAAGTTAGATTTTATTTCCATCATTTACACTTTCAAAATGACAGAAAACAAAAAAATGGCGTCTGCAAAAGTTTGGGCACCCTGCAGAATTTATAGCATGCACTGCCCCCTTTGCAAAGCTGAGACCTGTCAGTGTCATGGATTGTTCTCAATCATCGTCTGGGAAGACCAGGTGATGTCAATCTCAAAGGTTTTAAATGGCCAGACTCATCTGACCTTGCCCCAACAATCAGCACCATGGGTTCTTCTAAGCAGTTGTCTAGAAAACTGAAACTGAAAATAGTTGACGCTCACAAAGCTGGAGAAGGCTATAAGAAGATAGCAAAGCGTTTTCAGATGTCAATATCCTCTGTTCGGAATGTAATTAAGAAATGGCAGTCGTCAGGAACAGTGGAAGTTAAAGCAAGATCTGGAAGACCAAGAAAGATATCAGACAGAACAGCTCGCAGGATTGTGAGAAAAGCAATTCAAAACCCACGTTTGACTGCACGATCCCTCCAGAAAGATCTGGAAGACACTGGAGTTGTGGTACACTATTCCACTATAAAGAGATACTTGTACAAATATGGTCTTCATGGAAGAGTCATCAGAAGAAAACCTCTTCTACATCCTCACCACAAAAATCAGCGTTTGAACTTTGCAAATGAACATATAGACAAGCCTGAGGCATTTTGGAAACAAGTTCTGTGGACCGATGAGGTTAAAATAGAACTTTTTGGCCGGAATGAGCAAAGGTACGTTTGGAGAAGAAAGGGCACAGAATTTAATGAAAAGAACCTCTGTCCAACTGTTAAGCATGGGGGTGAATCAATCATGCTTTGGGGTTGTATTGCAGCCAGTGGCACAGGGAACATTTCACGAGTAGAAGGAAAAATGGATTCAATAAAATGTAATCAAATTTTGGATGGTAACTTGATGCCATCTGTGAAAAAGCTGAAGTTAAAGAGAGGATGGCTTCTACAAATGGATAATGATCCTAAACACACCTCAAAATCCACAGTGGATTACATCAAGAGGCGTAAACTGAAGGTTTTGCCATGGCCTTCACAATCTCCTCACCTCAACATTATTGAAAATCTATGGGTAGACCTTAAAAGAGCAGTGCGTGACAGACAGCCCAGAAATCTCAAAGAACTGGAAGACTTTTGTAAGGAAGAATGGGCAAAGATACCTCAAACAAGAATTGAAAGACTCTTGGCTGGCTACAAAAAGCATTTACAAGCTGTGATACTTGCCAAAGGGGGCAGTACAAGATATTAACTCTGCAGGGTGCTCAAACTTTTGCAGACGCCAAGGGGAAAATAATACTGGGAGTATGCTACAGGCCCCCTAACATGAAGGAGGAGGGGGAGACAAATCTCCTATCACAATTTGTATTAGCAGCAAGAATGGGAAGTGTTATCATAATGGGGGATTTTAATTATCCAGCCATAGACTGGGTGGAGGGAGCCACGCATTCGTCTAAGGCTCGCCAGTTCCTAAATGTCTTGCAGGACAATTTCATGGTTCAGATGGTAGACGCACCAACTAGAAATAAATCTTTACTGGATCTACTGATTACCAACAATACAGACCTGATCACGGATGTGGAAATATGGGGCAATTTAGGAAACAGTGATCACAGGTCAATTGGCTTTGATATAAATCACACAAATAGGAAACATAAGGGGAGTACAAAGACACTGAATTTCAAAAGAGCCAACTTCCCTAAACTACGAATCTTGCTAGAAGGCATAAATTGGGATAAAATCTTAGGAACAAAGAACACGGAAGAGAGATAGGTTTGCTTTAAGAGCATATTAAATAAGGGTATTAGCCAATGCATCCCATTGGGTAATAAAATTAAAAGAGCGAACAAAAGTCCTGGATGGCTTAACTAAAAATGCATATAAAAGCAAAGCAGAAGGCTTTCAAAAAATACAAGGTTGAGGGATAATCATCAACATTCAGACTTTATAAGGAATGCAACAAGAAATGTAAGGGGGCATAATGAAATGCAGCGTACACGCGAGCGTATTTTCCTCTTAAGCTTGGCTTGCATACACACGGTCACACAAAAGTTCGCTGAACTTTCGACTGTCAAGAACGCGGTGATGTACAAAACTACGACGAGCCGAGAAAATTAAGTTCAATGCTTCCGAGTATGCATCAAATTGTTTCCGAGCATGCGTAGGAATCTTGCGCGTCGGAATTGGTACAGACGATCGGAATTTCTGATGGAAATTTTTCCGACAAAAAAATTGAGAACCTGCAATCTTTTGCTGGCTGGAATTCCGCCAGCAAAAGTCCGATGGAGCATACATAGCCAGTCGCATTTTCCGACCAAAAGCTCTCATCTGACTTTTGCTGGCGGAATTTCCATTCGTTGTACGCAGCAAAAGACACTTAGCAGAGGAAAGCAAAAAAAATCCCAAGAAAAGTATGTAAACAGTAGAAAAGGGAGGACAGACCATATTGGCTCCATAGAGAATGAGGAAGGTCATCTGGTTACAAAGGATGGGGAGATGGCGAAGGTATTGAATTTATTCTTCTCCTCAGTCTTCATGAGGGAATCGGGGGCTTCAGTAACCAAAACTGCAGTGTTTAGTCTCATGACACATCACAGGAAACACCTGGTTAACAGAAGACAGAATTAAAATTAGAATTGGGAAACAACATTAATAAATCACCGGGACCAGATGGCTTGCACCCGAGGGTACTTAGGGAACTCAGTAATTGCCAGACCATTGTTCCTAATTTTTACTGACAGTCTACTGACTGGAATGGTACCAGCGGATTGGAGAAAAGCCAATGTAGCACCAATATTTAAAAAGGACCCAAGATACATCCCTGGGAATTACAGACCAGTTAGCCTAACATCAATAGTATGCAAGCTCTTGGAGGGGATGATAAGGGACTATATACAAGATTTTAGTAATGAGAACAGTATCATTAGCAGTAATCAGCATGCGCTACCTGTGTTATGAGTAAGAGGCTGACGGTAGGTGTATACTACGTCACTTAATTGTAATAAATGATGACTAAAGTGTCAAACATAAATTAGATTGTAGGCTGCTATAGTAGCCACCAATGTGCGCACAGAGGTCAATAATCAAAACGTGAAAAAATAATAAACCATAACAGAACCAAAAAAATTGCCTGGTGTGAATTACCTCAATAGTAATCACTTGGGCCAGGAGATAAAGTGCCTGTTATATGCGTCTAGGCAAAACAGATCATAAAACATAAAATATAAAACATATAACTCATATAAGTGTTTGTGCTAACATCAGCTACACGGTATGTGCCACTATGATTAGCACCGTGCTAAGTGACATGCACATTTAATAAAAAGAGTGTTACGAATGTGGTGATATCACGTAAGTGATTCACCATACACCAGGGGTTAAGGTCCCCTAAATTTAGACGTGATAAGTAGGAGTATATCCTGTGATTGAGTGTGTATGAAAGAAGATAGTTACTATGTGCTCATATCATCAAAAATAATAAAAATATCAAAAGTGAACACAGATGCAACCAAAATACAAAAAATGCATAAAGCACCTAGTCTGATCAGTTGGTATGATCATATAGAGCCTAAGCAAAAAATTATGTTGTACTAGATATGCTATTAGGCTATAGTATGGGCTGGCTATTAGACCACAAAGTGAGCTAATGCCGGTACTGTAATTAGTAGTGGTGCCAAAAAGTAATTAGATTCCGTATGCGATTGTTTCAGCAGAATATATGGTATATACTATAAGGATAAAACACATTTACACAGTATAGCTGAGATAAGTCCAACACGTGCACTAGTAAGGTTTAAACAGTCCACATTTGAGATTTCCAAGAAAAAGAAAATGAGGTGGTTAAATTGTGCTCATAGTAAATCCTCAGGTGACTTCGGTGCTCCCCCTGTTGAATTTCCCACTCACCGAATACCTGCACCCCTGCAGGGGTAGCAAGCCTGTAGAGCACACTGAGGCTGGATCAGGTTCCAGCTGAATCTAGGGTCCAGGCCTTATTCCTCCTCTGCTGGGCTTATGTAGGGGCACTCAGGTGTATCGTGATGAAAGGAAAGTGTCCTCATAGGGGGGAAGTAAAAAAAGATCCCATAGTGCAATTGTGTTGCCAGGTACAAAAATAATTTATTGAAAAATCCAAAGGACAAGTTTAACAGAAAAAATATAAAAATAAACAACCATATATAGATAGGTTGAAATAGGGTTAAAAATATATAGAAAGGTGAGCCGTGGTGCCAAGCAGCCCTAAAAGGATACCAGAGCTAGGGAGAAATAACTCATAAAGAAATCCCTGCTGGTGGGGCAGGCAGGCAGACACTGGCGGCTAACCGCTAGGATGCTGAACGCTCCCCTGAGCGCAAGCTGACCGGACTGCAGCGTTCAGCATCCTAGCGGTTAGCCAGCCCATACTATAGCCTAATAGCATATCTAGTACAACATAATTTTTTGCTTAGGCTCTATATGATCATACCAGCTGATCAGACTAGGTGCTTTATGCATTTTTTGTATTTTGGTTGCATCTGTGTTCACTTTTGATATTTTTATTATTTTTGATGATATGAGCACATAGTAACTATCTTCTTTCATACACACTCAATCACAGGATATACTCCTACTTATCACGTCTAAATTTAGGGGACCTTAACCCCTGGTGTATGGTGAATCACTTACGTGATATCACCACATTCGTAACACTCTTTTTATTAAATGTGCATGTCACTTAGCACGGTGCTAATCATAGTGGCACATACCGTGTAGCTGATGTTAGCACAAACACTTATATGAGTTATATGTTTTATATTTTATGTTTTATGCTCTGTTTTGCCTAGACGCATATAACAGGCACTTTATCTCCTGGCCCAAGTGATTACTATTGAGGTAATTCACACCAGGCAATTTTTTTGGTTCTGTTATGGTTTATTATTTTTTCACGTTTTGATTATTGACCTCTGTGCGCACATTGGTGGCTACTATAGCAGCCTACAATCTAATTTATGTTTGACACTTTAGTCATCATTTATTATAATTAAGTGACGTAGTATACACCTACCGTCAGCCTCTTACTCATAACACAGGTAGCGCCTGACCACAGTATTACCATTAACTACTTCAAGGATAACTCTTATCTTTTCCCCTGAGGTGGCAGCAACCTAGACAAATTCCACCTAAGCGCGGCTTACCGCACACAAATTTCTAGTAATCAGCATGGATTCATGAAGAATCATTCTTGCCAAACCAATCAATATTAACCTTCTATGAGGAGGTGAGCTGCCATCTAGATAAAGGAAGGTCCGTAGACTTGGTGTATCTGGATTTTGCAAAAGCATTTGACACAGTTCCCCATAAACATTTACTGTACAAAATGAGGTCCGTTGGTATGGACCATAGGGTGAGTACATGGATTGAAAACTGGCTACAAGGGCGAGTTCAGAGGGTGGTGATAAATGGGGAGTACTCTGAATAGTCAGGGGTGGGTAGTGGGGTCCCCCAGGGTTCTGTGCTGGGACCAATCCTAGTTAATCTCTTCATAAACGACCTGGAGGATGGGGTAAACAGTTCAATCCCTGTATTTGCAGACGATACTAAGCTAAGCAGGGCAATAACTTCTCTGCAGGATGTGGAAACCTTACAAAAAGATCTGAACAAATTAATGGGGTGGGCAACTACATGGCAAATGAGGTTTAATGTAGAAAATTTTCAAATAATGCATTTGAGTGGCAAAAATATGAATTCAATCTATACACTGGGGGGAGAACCTCTGGGGAAATCTAGGATGGAAAAGGACCTGGGGGTCCTAGTAGATGATAGGCTTAGCAATGTCATGCAATGCCAAGCTGCTGCTAACAAAGCAAACAGAATATTGGCATGCATTAAAAAAGGGATTAACTCCGAGGATAAAGTGATAATTCTCCCACTCTACAAGACTCTGGTCCAGCTTGAGAGGGGATATGATTTTAATTTACAAATACCGTACTGGTGACCCCACAATAGGGATACAACTTTTTTTGTGGAAGGGAGTTTAACAAGACATGTGGCCACTCATTGAAATTAGAGGAAAAGAGGTTTAACCTTAAACTACATAGAGGGTTCTTTACTGTAACAGTGGCAAGGATGTGGAATTCCCTTCCACAGGTGGTGGTCTCAGCGGGGAGCATCGATAGTTTCAAATAACTATTAGATAAGCACCTGAACGACCACAACATACAGGGATATACAATGTAATACTGACATATAATCACACACATAGGTTGGACTTGATGGACTTGTGTCTTTTAAAAAAATTATATTTCTCCCGCTCTACAAGACTCTGGTTCGGCCACACCTGGAGTATGCTGTCCAGTTCTGGGCACCAGTCCTCAGGAAGTATGTGCTGGAAATGAAGCGAGTACAAAGAAGGGCAACAAAGCTAATAAAGGGTCTGGAGGATCTTAGTTATGAGGAAAGGTTGTGACCACTGAACCTATTTTCTCTGGAGAAGAGACGCTTGAGAGGGAAAGGGATGGTTATAACCCGTCAGGTTTTTTTTTTTTTTTTGCCATCTGTGTCCTGTTTCATAGCAAGAGAGAAAAAAATCTTGCAAATTAAGGGAAACCAATGGGGCCTTTCAGGTCACCAGAACTAGTGTCCCTATTGGAAGATTTCCCCTTCATTACTTTTCTGGGGACAACCCAAAACTTTGGGTTTTCTTTTAACTTTCACTGTCAATGATAACAGTAAACAGGACAAATAAAGAGGGTGAATCTCCCTAACACAGCACAGCAATGCAATCCTTATACAGTCAGGTCCATAAATATTGGGACATCGACACTTAAAAAGTGGGAGGCACATATACAAACTGTTGTAATTCCTACACCGTTCACCTGATTTGGATGTAAGTACCTTCAAATGAAAGCTGAAAGTCTTCAGTTAAAGCACATCTTGTTCGTTTCATTTCAAATCCATTGTGGTGGTGTATAGAACCAAAAAAGATTAGAATTGTGTCGATGTCCCAATATTTATGGACCTGACTGTAGGTGTTCTAATCCCTCTCACCTCAATCTAAAAAAAAAAAAAAAAAAGAAGTCTTGCCTTACTTTAAAATAAAAAAAAACAAACAAACTTTGCTTTAGGCTTAAAGAGGAATTTCAGGTATAGATATAGTTACAGAGTTACATTGGATATACCATACCCACGAGATCCCTCTAGAAGCTGGATGAGGTGAAGAGGCGGGGCGGTGACTTCATGCTCTTCAACTCGTCCAGTCTTAGGCCCCATACACACTATTCAATTTTCTGCAGATTTTTTGTCTTCAGATTTAGCAAAACCATGTAGTGGAAGAGCCTACCTAATTGCATACAAATTGAAACTCTTAAGGCTTGACCTCATATTATATGGTTTTGAAGACAAAAATTTGCAGAAAATCTAATAGTGTGTATGGGGCCTTAGAATGCTTTGCATTCATTTAGTAAAATGCAAAGCATTCTCTGAATGGCGCCCGTGCCAAGCAGCCAACCTCCTGTATTCATAATGCAGCAGGGCAACCACTGGGCACAGGACTCATAACTAGTGGAGATTACTGTAGTAGAAGTCTACTACAGGGATTTCCATCTTTTAAACAATTGAGCTCTTTGGACGTACTATGTACATCCGAAGAGTGAACCCTTAATCACAAACTGATGGCTGCAGTGGTCCCCCTCCTCTTTCCGTGGTTCCCGGGCTGTCCTGGGGGAGCGAGATTGCAGTGAGACAGAGGGAAATTCATGCCTACATCTCACTTGCAAACAGTGAAACCAGAAGTGATGTCACTTCTGGTTTCAGATGCACCCTTTCCTGGCCAGCACAGCCAGGAGACACTTCTAACCAAGCCGATCTGTGCTTGATAGATGATGTGAAGGGTAGGAGAGACATTGGGGTCTATTAGACCCCTAATGTCTCCATAAAGAGTACCTGTCACCTCAGTAGTGTATTTAGGTTTTGTGCTGCCCTAGGCCTGACTAAACTTGTGCACCCCATTATTTAAATATGACCCACCCCTTTCTGTCAGGGTCACACTCCTTGCTGTTTAAGACCCGCCCTGAAATTTTCGAGTGGGGACGCTAGTTCTGAGGGCATGGGGGGGCAATAGATTCCCTTAATTTTCATAGATTTCCTCTCACTTCCTGTTTGGCTAAGGGGCAGGAAGTGAAGGGAAATCTCTGCAATGGGACAGGGATGGTAAAAAATAAACTGACAGGGGTTATAACCCTCCCTTATTCTATCCAAAATGAAAAAAAAAAAAAGTGTTGCCTATAGTTCTACTTTAAGCACAAATTTCTGATAAAGCAGCAGGAAACATAGCACAGTGAGGAAGGTTTGTGGTCCAGGATGAGAGGACAGTCAAAATTAGAAGGGACGCCACCCCCCCCCAGTTGCGGAATGCCAGCCGCCCGCATACCCGAAGCAGTGCGGCTGCTTTATGGGGATGCTAGACTAATCTGCCTCTCAGCCCAGTCCACCCCATAAGACTGGCGCTACACTAACAGTGTAATGCAAGCTGGCGGGGACTCTTTCTGTGATGCCCCCCTGCAAAGTGCTGCCCTAAGCCAGTGGCCTTGTCGGCCTAGGCCAGGATACAGCATTATGTCACCTGTCTAATGCTATCAGATAGGGGTTTATTAACCACCTTGTGATGGCAATCAGGTACAAATAATAAAAAGAAAAGAAAAAAGTAAAAATATAAATAAAAAATAAATTATAATTAAATATATTTAAATTTAAAAAATTGCCGAAAACCCCCATAGCCCCGCACACCTGCACAAAAGGAAATGCAAGCCCAGGCTGTGCACGTGCATGTAAACCGTGGTCGCACCACACATGTGACATATCGCCACGAACGTCAGAGTGAAAGAATAATTCTAGCACAAGAGCTACTAGCTACCTCTAAACTGATGGGCTGTAAAGGCTTTTAAAGTGTCACCTATGGGGATTTTTGGGCACCATCGTTTTTGGCAATATTGCGGGTGCACACAATTTTAAGACATGGAATGTTTGGTATCTATTTACTCAACGCAACCTCATCTTTTATATTTTAAGCAAAAATGGGTATTATATGGTGTGGTTTTGCACTCAAATTTTATGTTATTATATTTTTTCCTGAAAATTTTCATTTAATAAATAGTTGCACAAATATCATGTGAAACAAAAATTTGCAACTATCACTTTTTTTTTCTACAGGGCCTCTGCTTTCAGAAATTATAATGTTCTGGGGGTTTAATAAATTTTATTGCCAAAAATTCTGATTTTTACATGTATGCGAAAAAATAAAAAAAATTGCTCTGGAGCCAAACTGGTTAAGGGGATCACACAGGTATGGTGCAGGCATAGTTATATTGGTCCATCCTGGACCAAAGTAACTATGTGAAAATATCCATACCTGGAATTCTTTGTTAATTTACTGAGATAAAACACATGCTATTGGTCAAAACAATTATAATTTTTCAGCCATGTGACATTATATTTAGTGGTTCTATATTCAGCTCTCATTGTCTCTTATAGCTGAGAAGAACAATTGATATGGAAAATAATAATTGTTATAAATGGGTGAATTGCGGGCTACACATTCTCTATAATGGAAACAAGTGTTCAAGATTAAGGTAGGCTGCAAAAGCCACTCCTAAAAATGCCAGTTGCCTGGTTGGGTTTCTGATATAACATTTCAGAATTTGTGTTGACAGACATGTAACAGGCATACAAATGAGGAATTATATTTTCAGTTTGACTTCAATATGTTATTTTCACTTTGACTGAATATTTGCTGCAGGTTTTTGACTCAGAAAAATAATAGATTCTTTATGACAGCCAGGCACCTAGTGTTTCCTGTCATATATTTCTCCCAAGACAAAGTACTTGTCTCCTATCACTGTATTCACTATAACTAAACTATTTTGGAGAGAAAAAGGTAAAGATAACAAATTTGCAGACAGGGCATTAGGTTAGCCTGAGAAGAATTAATATTTGATTAGGATGTGCCTGTTTTCTGGGTGTATTCAATATTTAGCCTGTGTGTTTAACATTCTGAAACATCTTGGCAGATGAAAGTCTTCAAAGAAAGATTCCGGCTTAAAAAAAAAGTGCTAAAAGGTTTATAACTGCTACATAAATCATCCAATTGAGGGCAAATACTGCAGTGCAAAATGTAAGCACATTGTTTCCCTGGAAGCCCAGGTTCTGAATCTGGGGAAGCAACTGTCAGCACTGAGAAGACCCTCCCTACTAAAGGAGAGCCAGGAACGTACACGGCAGGTGCCGGCATGGGGCCAGCACAGAGGCGGGTGGAGACAAAGAGGTGCAGGCACTAGAAAAGAGTAAAAGGGTGACAGTCAAGAATAGAGGGGGAAGTGCCAGGGAGGCCGATCCAGGGCTGGAACATCCCAATAAGTCTGCTCTATTGAGTGACATTGGTGAAACCAGTCAGGAACCAGCACTGCTGGAGCTGAGGGACTCTCCTAGCTCCTAGCAAGGGGAAGAACTACTCCAGTGAGGGGGGGGGGAGCGAAAGGAAAGACAGATTCTGGTGGTAGGGGGCTCAATTCTTAGAAGGACAGAAATGGCAATCTGTGACAAAGACCTGAAGTCACGCCGAACTGCATGCTGTCTACCGGGCGCTCGGGTTCAGCACATCACGGATCTAGTGGACAGATTACTGGGAGGGGCTGGGGAAGACCCGGATGTCATGGTGCACGTTGGCACCAAGTCAGAGGCAGAGCCCTAAAGAGCGATTTTAGGGACTCAGGAGCTAAATTGAGGTAAAGGACCTCCAAGGTAGTATTCTCAGGAATACTACCAGTACATCGAGCCACACCAGAAAGGGAGATTAGGGAAGTAAACAAGTGGCTGAGGAGCTGGTGTAGTAAAAATGGGTTTGGGTTCCTAGAGGACTGGGCCAACTTCTCAGTCGATCACCAGTACTATAGAAGGGATGGACTGCTGTGAGTAAAGCTGGGAGTAAAGAAGGCCAAAAAGTTAGAGGGGTTTTTAAACTAGGCGACGGGGGGGAGGGCCCAGAGGTAGAGATAGTCAGCATGGAACATATTCCAGAGGGTAGTATTGGGGGCATTAGTGGCAGATTGACTAAAGCACATAAACCCAAGGTAAGTATAGTAACAAGTCCTAGTTGCAATCTCGGAACACTCAATGAGATGATAGTATGCGACCAGTCTAAACTACGTGGCATTTTCACCAATGCCAGGAGCCTGGCGGACAAGATGGGTGAACTAGAGATATTGTTGTAAGAGGAGGATTTGTGTATTTTGTGGGAATTTCAGAGACCTGGTTCAACAGCTCTCATGATTGGCTGGCAACCATTCAAAAGTATACCCTTTATCGCAGGGATAGAGAGGGTAAAAAAGGGGGAGGGGTATGCCTATACAGTGGGGATCAAAAGTTTGGGCACCCCAGGTAAAAATGTGTATTAATGTGCATAACGAAGCCAAGGAAAGATGGAAAAATCGCCAAATGGCATCAAATTACAGATTAGACATTCTTATAATATGTCAAAAAAAGTTAGATTTTATTTCCATCATTTACACTTTCAAAATGACAGAAAACAAAAAAATGGCGTCTGCAAAAGTTTGGGCACCCTGCAGAATTTATAGCATGCACTGCCCCCTTTGCAAAGCTGAGACCTGCCAGTGTCATGGATTGTTCTCAATCATCGTCTGGGAAGACCAGGTGATGTCAATCTCAAAGGTTTTAAATGGCCAGACTCATCTGACCTTGCCCCAACAATCAGCACCATGGGTTCTTCTAAGCAGTTGTCTAGAAAACTGAAACTGAAAATAGTTGACGCTCACAAAGCTGGAGAAGGCTATAAGAAGATAGCAAAGCGTTTTCAGATGTCAATATCCTCTGTTCGGAATGTAATTAAGAAATGGCAGTCATCAGGAACAGTGGAAGTTAAAGCAAGATCTGGAAGACCAAGAAAGATATCAGAAAGAACAGCTCGCAGGATTGTGAGAAAAGCAATTCAAAACCCACGTTTGACTGCACGATCCCTCCAGAAAGATCTGGAAGACACTGGAGTTGTGGTACACTATTCCACTATAAAGAGATACTTGTACAAATATGGTCTTCATGGAAGAGTCATCAGAAGAAAACCTCTTCTACATCCTCACCACAAAAATCAGCGTTTGAACTTTGCAAATGAACATATAGACAAGCCTGAGGCATTTTGGAAACAAGTTCTGTGGACCGATGAGGTTAAAATAGAACTTTTTGGCCGGAATGAGCAAAGGTACGTTTGGAGAAGAAAGGGCACAGAATTTAATGAAAAGAACCTCTGTCCAACTGTTAAGCGTGGGGGTGGATCAATCATGCTTTGGGGTTGTATTGCAGCCAGTGGCACAGGGAACATTTCACGAGTAGAAGGAAAAATGGATTCAATAAAATGTAATCAAATTTTGGATGGTAACTTGATGCCATCTGTGAAAAAGCTGAAGTTAAAGAGAGGGTGGCTTCTACAAATGGATAATGATCCTAAACACACCTCAAAATCCACAGGGGATTACATCAAGAGGCGTAAACTGAAGGTTTTGCCATGGCCTTCACAATCTCCTCACCTCAACATTATTGAAAATCTATGGGTAGACCTTAAAAGAGCAGTGCCTGACAGACAGCCCAGAAATCTCAAAGAACTGGAAGACTTTTGTAAGGAAGAATGGGCAAAGATACCTCAAACAAGAATTGAAAGACTCTTGGCTGGCTACAAAAAGCATTTACAAGCTGTGATACTTGCCAAAGGGGGCAGTACAAGATATTAACTCTGCAGGGTGCTCAAACTTTTGCAGACCCCATTTTTTTGTTTTCTGTAATCTTGAAAGTGTAAATGATGGAAATAAAATCTAACTTTTTTTGACATATTATGAGAATGTCTAATCTGTAATTTGATGCCATTTGGAGATTTTTCCATCTTTCCTTGGCTTCGTTATGCACATTAATACACATTTTTACCTGGGGTGCCCAAACTTTCGATCCCCACTGTATATCAAGAATAATGTACAAGTGAATGTGAGAGATGACATCACTAAGGGAGCTAGGGAGGAGGTGGAATCCTTATGGGTAGAGCTCCAAAGGGATGAAGCTAAGGGGAAAATAATACTGGGAGTATGCTACAGGCCCCCTAACATGAGGGAGGAGGGGGAGAGAAATCTCCTATCACAATTTGTATTAGCAGCAAGAATGGGAAGTGTTATCATAATGGGGGATTTTAATTATCCAGCCATAGACTGGGTGGAGGGAGCCACGCATTCGTCTAAGGCTCGCCAGTTCCTAAATGTCTTGCAGGACAATTTTATGGTTCAGATGGTAGACGCACCAACTAGAAATAAATCATTACTGGATCTACTGATTACCAACAATACAGACCTGATCACGGATGTGGAAATATGGGGCAATTTAGGAAACAGTGATCACAGGTCAATTGGCTTTGATATAAATCACACAAATAGGAAACATAAGGGGAGTACAAAGACACTGAATTTCAAAAGAGCCAACTTCCCTAAACTACGAATCTTGCTAGAAGGCATAAATTGGGATAAAATCTTAGGAACAAAGAACACGGAGGAGAGATAGGTTTGCTTTAAGAGCATATTAAATAAGGGTATTAGCTAGGGTTGTCCCGATACCGATACTAGTATCGGTATCGGGACCGATACCGAGCATTTGTGCGAGTACTTGTACTCGCACAAATGCGCCCGATGCTTAGCCCCGATACCTTGTCAGCGGCAGCGGGCGGCGGTGCGGAGGGCGGAGTCAGCGGGCGGCGGTGCGGAGGGCGGAGTCAGCGGGCGGAGCGGAGGGCGGAGTCAGCGGGCGGAGCGGAGAGCAGATCAGTACACTACGGAGAGCCGAGCGGAGAGTGAGTACTCCGTGTCTCCGTGTTTCTGTGCACTAGATAGGCGACCGGAGCCGTCACATTCAGTAATGCAAGTGACGCTCCGTGTTGCCGTTAAACCACGTGGCGTGTATTATCCCGACGCCCATCTTGGTACACCCTGCACTCACTCGGCCTCAATAAAGCAGCAGCGGACATCTTGTTACACCCAGCCCATATAGTTAGGGCTGGGTGTAACAAGATGTCCGCTGCTGCTTTATTGAGGCTGAGTGCTAGGTGTACCAAGATGGGCTTTTTCAGAGCAAAACTAAATCCTAAATCCACTGCCAGCCATAAATAAGTGCCCATGCAGCCAGTGCCCATGCTGCATGGGCACTTATTTATGGCTGGCAGTGGATTTAGGATTTAGTTTTGCTCTGAAAAAGCCCATCTTGGTACACCTAGCACTCAGCCTCAATAAAGCAGCAGCGGACATCTTGTTACACCCAGCCCATATAGTTAGGGCTGGGTGTAACAAGATGTCCGCTGCTGCTTTATTGAGGCTGAGTGCTAGGTGTACCAAGATGGGCTTTTTCAGAGCAAAACTAAATCCTAAATCCACTGCCAGCCAGCCATAAATAAGTGCCCATGCAGCCAGCCATCAATGTGTGCCCCCCATCAATGTGTGCCCCCCATCAATGTGTGCCCCCCATCAATGCGTGCCCCCCATCAGTGCGTGCCCCCCATCAGTGCGTGCCCCCCCATCAGTGCGTGCCCCCCCATCAGTGCGTGCCCCCCCATCAGTGCGTGCCCCCCCATCAGTGCGTGCCCCCCATCAGTGCGTGCCCCCATCAGTGCGTGCCCCCCATCAGTGTGTGCCCCCCATCAGTGTGTGCCGCACATCAGTTTGTGCCGCCCATCAGTGCGTGCCGCCCATCAGTGCGTGCCACCTATCAGTGCCAATCAGTGCGTGCCACCCATCAGTGCGCGCCACCCATCAGTGCTCACCAGTGCTGCATATAATCAGTGCCACCTATTAGTGCTCATCAGTCAGTGCCAGCCATCAGTGTGTGCCACCTATCAGTGCCCATCAGTCAGTGCCACCTATCAGTGTCACTGCCCAGCCATCAGTGTGTGCCATCTATCAGTGCTGCATAATTAGTGCCACCTATCAATGCTCATCACTCAGTGGTATCTATCAGTGCCACTGCCAGTCAGTGCCACCCATCAGTGCATGCCACCTATCAGTGCCCAGCCATCAGTATGTGCCACCTATCAGTGCCCATCAGTCAGTGCCACCTATCAGTGTCACTGCCCAGCCATCAGTGTGTGCCATCTATCAGTGCTGCATAATTAGTGCCACCTATCAGTGCTCATCACTCAGTGGTATCTATCAGTGCCACTGCCAGTCAGTGCCACCCATCAGTGCATGCCACCTATCAGTGCCCAGCCATCAGTATGTGCCACCTATCAGTGCTGCATAATCAGTGCCACCTATCAGTGCCAGCCATCAGTTGCCATCCATCAGTGCATGCCACCTATCAGTGCCCATAAGTCAGTGCCACCTAATCCTATCAGTGCCCAACAGTGCTGCTGCATATTAGGGCCTCCTCATCAGTGCTGCCTCATCAGTGCCACCCAATCCTAACAGTGCTGCATATTAGTGCCTCACAACAATGGACACTTTAAGCTTAATTTATACATTTTTTATTTCACCCAAGGTCGAGCAAATTATCAGAGCCTTCGGTGCACACTGTACAGAGACACCAGCAGAATGTCAGCTGTGTGGAAGTTTTTTAAAATTAATGAGGACAACCCACGGATTGCAGACTGCAAACTTTGTTCTGCAAAATTGTCTAGAGGAGGTACAAAAATCAGCTCTTACAATACCAGTAATCTGATAAAACATTTGAAATTAAAACATAAAAGTGAGCATGGAGAATTTACCGCTAGCAGTAGCACTCAGCAGCCAACTCTGCAGCAAACTTTTGCCAGAAGAGAAAAGCTGTCAATAGACAACCCCAGAGCTGTAAAAATAACAGAGGCGCTCACCCAATTTATTATTCTAGATGATCAACCTCTTTCTATTGTTGAGAACATGGGTTTTCATCGATTTCTTAATGTGTTGGAGCCGAAGTATGACATTCCCAGTCGCCATTATATAACAGACACCATCTTACCAAAGATCCACGGCACGGTTAAAAAGCACATTGCCATCATGTTGCAGAAAGACATAAAGGCAATTAGCTTCACCACTGACATCTGGAGCAGTAGTGTGAGTCCACTGTCTCTCATCAGCTTAACGGCGCAGTGGATAGATGGCGAATTCTCTCTGCAGCAGGTCATGCTCCACGCTACAAAATTTGAAGGATCCCACACCGGTCAAGCAATAGGAAACATACTTGAGGAAATGCTTCAGACTTGGGCGATTCCCAAAAGTTCTGTTCATGTTGTGGTCCGGGACAATGCCAAAAACATGATAAAAGGTATGGAAGATGCTGGACTTCCCAGTATTTCATGTGTGGCACATACACTGCAGCTTGCTGTCTCGGAGGGACTGTTATCACAGCGCAGCATTGCAGATGCTGTGGGAGTCGGGCGCAGAATAATTGGCCACTTCAAACATTCTAACCTGGCATACTCTCGGCTGCAGGACATCCAGATCCAACTTGGTCAGCCAGTAAGAAGACTCCAGCAAGACGTGCAGACTCGTTGGAACAGCACATTTTACATGCTGAAGTCTCTGATTGAGCAGAAACGGGCCCTTGGAGTGTATGTGTCTGAACATGAGCTCCCTGCCACCATTACTGCAAACCAGTGGAATCTGATCGAGAAGATTATCAATATCTTGGCTCCCTTTGAAGAGATGACTCGCCAAGTGAGTTGTTCAGATGCATTTGCCTCTGATGTAATTCCTGCAGTAACGGTGCTACAGAAAGTTTTATCAAAAGTGGATGAGGACCATGGTATCAAAACAATGAAGAGCACTTTGCTTGCTGCTTTGCAGAAGCGCTTCTCTGATACTGAGCAAAACCCACTTTACTGTATCGCAACTTTACTCGATCCAAGGTAATGTTCATTTTTCTGCTATTGTTTTCTTAATTCACAGAAAGAATATGCTGCATTCATTCATTGTTTATTTTTTTCTTAATTCTAGGTATAAAGATAGATTTTTCTGTAATTCAGACACTTCCAGGGAGGCAAAAGAAATGTTAATACTGGAACTGCAAAACATTTCTGAAGAGACAATTGTATCTGAGGAGCATGAAGAACCGGCTTCCAAAAGGCCTCACCGTGACCAGCCAGGTACCAGTCTGGACAGTGTATTTGCAGAAATTGCTGGTGAAGGTTCATCTACATCTGAGAGCAGTGCTCCAAAAGCTGCTACTATACAGCTGGAAGCTTACCTGGGAGAGATCACTGTACCTCGTTCGGAGAAACCCCTGAAGTACTGGGCAGTTCATAATGTGAGATTTCCAACTCTGGCTAAAATGGCCCAAAAATATCTTTCTGCCCCATGCAGTAGTGTGGAAAGTGAAAGACTGTTCAGCTTAGCGTCTAACGTCCTTACTGATAAAAGAAACAGGCTTATGGCTGAACATGCAGAGATGCTTTTATTCCTTAAAAAGAACTTGCCACTAACTTTTGAGAAAAAATAATTCTATTAGCTATATTGCCTGTAAATCTTGCCCATACTGTTCCCCATGATTAAACAATGCACTGTTATATTCTTTACTCTTTTGCACTTTTGGTTGGTTGTGCGATTTTTTTACATTTGTTATTGTTATTAATATATATTTTGATGTTGTAAAATATATATTTTTTGTATTATTTATCAACATGTTCTGTGAAAATTCTTTGAGTTTACTGTGTGACAAGCAAATAAAACTGTTTTATTCTTTTATAATGTCTTGAGTTACAGTTCTTCAAAATTATAAAGATTAAGAAGATATCATTAGTCTGTATTGTGGTTTGAAAACTGTCACATGACATTAAAAAAAAGTATCGGTAATCGGTATCGGCGAGTACTTGAAAAAAAGTATCGGTACTTGTACTCGGTCTTAAAAAAGTGGCATCGGGACAACCCTAGTATTAGCCAATGCATCCCATTGGGTAATAAATTTAAAAGAGCGAACAAAAGTCCTGGATGGCTTAACTAAAAATGCATATAAAAGCAAAGCAGAAGGCTTTCAAAAAATACAAGGTTGAGGGATAATCATCAACATTCAGACTTTATAAGGAATGCAACAAGAAATGTAAGGGGGCAATTAGGGCATAATGAAATGCAGCGTACACACAAGCGGATTTTCCTCTTAAGCTTGGCTTGCATACACACGGTCACACAAAAGTTCGCTGAACTTTCGACTGTCAAGAACGCGGTGATGTACAAAACTACGTCGAGCCGAGAAAATTAAGTTCAATGCTTCCGAGTATGCATCAAATTGTTTCCGAGCATGCGTAGGAATCTTGCGCGTCGGAATTGGTACAGACGATCGGAATTTCTGATGGAAATTTTTCCGACAAAAAAATTGAGAACCTGCAATCTTTTGCTGGCTGGAATTCCGCCAGCAAAAGTCCGATGGAGCATACATAGCCAGTCGCATTTTCCGACCAAAAGCTCTCATCTGACTTTTGCTGGCGGAATTTCCATTCGTTGTACGCAGCAAAAGACACTTAGCAGAGGAAAGCAAAAAAAATCCCAAGAAAAGTATGTAAACAGTAGAAAAGGGAGGACAGACCATATTGGCTCCATAAAGAATGAGGAAGGTCATCTGGTTACAAAGGATGGGGAGATGGCGAAGGTATTGAATTTATTCTTCTCCTCAGTCTTCATGAGGGAATCGGGGGGCTTCAGTAACCAAAACTGCAGTGTTTAGTCTCATGACACATCACAGGAAACACCTGGTTAACAGAAGACAGAATTAAAATTAGAATTGGGAAACAACATTAATAAATCACCGGGACCAGATGGCTTGCACCCGAGGGTACTTAGGGAACTCAGTAATTGCCAGACCATTGTTCCTAATTTTTTTTGACAGTCTACTGACTGGAATGGTACCAGCGGATTGGAGAAAAGCCAATGTAGCACCAATATTTAAAAAGGACCCAAGATACATCCCTGGGAATTACAGACCAGTTAGCCTAACATCAATAGTATGCAAGCTCTTGGAGGGGATGATAAGGGACTATATACAAGATTTTAGTAATGAGAACAGTATCATTAGCAGTAATCAGCATGCGCTACCTGTGTTATGAGTAAGAGGCTGACGGTAGGTGTATACTACATCACTTAATTGTAATAAATGATGACTAAAGTGTCAAACATAAATTAGATTGTAGGCTGCTATAGTAGCCACCAATGTGTGCACAGAGGTCAATAATCAAAACGTGAAAAAATAATAAACCATAACAGAACCAAAAAAATTGCCTGGTGTGAATTACCTCAATAGTAATCACTTGGGCCAGGAGATAAAGTGCCTGTTATATGCGTCTAGGCAAAACAGAGCATAAAACATAAAATATAAAACATATAACTCATATAAGTGTTTGTGCTAACATCAGCTACACGGTATGTGCCACTATGATTAGCACCGTGCTAAGTGACATGCACATTTAATAAAAAGAGTGTTACGAATGTGGTGATATCACGTAAGTGATTCACCATACACCAGGGGTTAAGGTCCCCTAAATTTAGACGTGATAAGTAGGAGTATATCCTGTGATTGAGTGTGTATGAAAGAAGATAGTTACTATGTGCTCATATCATCAAAAATAATAAAAATATCAAAAGTGAACACAGATGCAACCAAAATACAAAAAATGCATAAAGCACCTAGTCTGATCAGCTGGTATGATCATATAGAGCCTAAGCAAAAAATTATGTTGTACTAGATATGCTATTAGGCTATAGTATGGGCTGGCTATTAGACCACAACGTGAGCTAATGCCGGTACTGTAATTAGTAGTGGTGCCAAAAAGTAATTAGATTCCGTATGCGATTGTTTCAGCAGAATATATGGTATATACTATAAGGATAAAACACATTTACACAGTATAGCTGAGATAAGTCCAACACGTGCACTAGTAAGGTTTAAACAGTCCACATTTGAGATTTCCAAGAAAAAGAAAATGAGGTGGTTAAATTGTGCTCATAGTAAATCCTCAGGTGACTTCGGTGCTCCCCCTGTTGAATTTCCCACTCACCGAATACCTGCATCCCTGCAGGGGTAGCAAGCCTGTAGAGCACACTGGGGCTGGATCAGGTTCCAGCTGAATCTAGGGTCCAGGCCTTATTCCTCCTCTGCTGGGCTTATGTAGGGGCACTCTTAGGCCCATACTATAGCCTAATAGCATATCTAGTACAACATAATTTTTTGCTTAGGCTCTATATGATCATACCAGCTGATCAGACTAGGTGCTTTATGCATTTTTTGTATTTTGGTTGCATCTGTGTTCACTTTTGATATTTTTATTATTTTTGATGATATGAGCACATAGTAACTATCTTCTTTCATACACACTCAATCACAGGATATACTCCTACTTATCACGTCTAAATTTAGGGGACCTTAACCCCTGGTGTATGGTGAATCACTTACGTGATATCACCACATTCGTAACACTCTTTTTATTAAATGTGCATGTCACTTAGCACGGTGCTAATCATAGTGGCACATACCGTGTAGCTGATGTTAGCACAAACACTTATATGAGTTATATGTTTTATATTTTATGTTTTATGCTCTGTTTTGCCTAGACGCATATAACAGGCACTTTATCTCCTGGCCCAAGTGATTACTATTGAGGTAATTCACACCAGGCAATTTTTTTGGTTCTGTTATGGTTTATTATTTTTTCACGTTTTGATTATTGACCTCTGTGCGCACATTGGTGGCTACTATAGCAGCCTACAATCTAATTTATGTTTGACACTTTAGTCATCATTTATTACAATTAAGTGACGTAGTATACACCTACCGTCAGCCTCTTACTCATAACACAGGTAGCGCCTGACCACAGTATTACCATTAACTACTTCAAGGATAACTCTTATCTTTTCCCCTGAGGTGGCAGCAACCTAGACAAATTCCACCTAAGCGTGGCTTACCACACACAAATTTCTAGTAATCAGCATGGATTCATGAAGAATCATTCTTGCCAAACCAATCAATATTAACCTTCTATGAGGAGGTGAGCTGCCATCTAGATAAAGGAAGGTCCGTAGACTTGGTGTATCTGGATTTTGCAAAAGCATTTGACACAGTTCCCCATACACATTTACTGTACAAAATGAGGTCCGTTGGTATGGACCATAGGGTGAGTACATGGATTGAAAACTGGCTACAAGGGCGAGTTCAGAGGGTGGTGATAAATGGGGAGTACTCTGAATAGTCAGGGGTGGGTACTGGGGTCCCCCAGGGTTCTGTGCTGGGACCAATCCTAGTTAATCTCTTCATAAACGACCTGGAGGATGGGGTAAACAGTTCAATCCCTGTATTTGCAGACGATACTAAGCTAAGCAGGGCAAAAATTTCTCTGCAGGATGTGGAAACCTTACAAAAAGATCTGAACAAATTAATGGGGTGGGCAACTACATGGCAAATGAGGTTTAATGTAGAAAATTTTCAAATAATGCATTTGAGTGGCAAAAATATGAATGCAATCTATACACTGGGGGGAGAACCTCTGGGGAAATCTAGGATGGAAAAGGACCTGGGGATCCTAGTAGATGATAGGCTTAGCAATGTCATGCAATGCCAAGCTGCTGCTAACAAAGCAAACAGAATATTGGCACGCATTAAAAAAGGGATTAACTCCGAGGATAAAGTGATAATTCTCCCACTCTACAAGACTCTGGTCCAGCTTGAGAGGGGATATGATTTTAATTTACAAATACCGTACTGGTGACCCCACAATAGGGATACAACTTTTTTTGTGGAAGGGAGTTTAACAAGACATGTGGCCACTCATTGAAATTAGAGGAAAAGAGGTTTAACCTTAAACTACATAGAGGGTTCTTTACTGTAACAGTGGCAAGGATGTGGAATTCCCTTCCACAGGTGGTGGTCTCAGCGGGGAGCATCGATAGTTTCAAATAACTATTAGATAAGCACCTGAACGACCACAACATACAGGGATATACAATGTAATACTGACATATAATCACACACATAGGTTGGACTTGATGGACTTGTGTCTTTTAAAAAATTATATTTCTCCCGCTCTACAAGACTCTGGTTCGGCCGCACCTAGAGTATGCTGTCCAGTTCTGGGCACCAGTCCTCAGGAAGAATGTGCTGGAAATGAAGCGAGTACAAAGAAGGGCAACAAAGCTAATAAAGGGTCTGGAGGATATTAGTTATGAGGAAAGGTTGTGACCACTGAACCTATTTTCTCTGGAGAAGAGACGCTTGAGAGGGAAAAGGATGGTTATAACCCGTCAGGTTTTTTTTTTTTTTTGCCATCTGTGTCCTGTTTCATAGCAAGAGAGAAAAAAATCTTGCAAATTAAGGGAAACCAATGGGGCCTTTCAGGTCATCAGAACTAGTGTCCCTATTGGAAGATTTCCCCTTCATTACTTTTCTGGGGACAACCCAAAACTTTGGGTTTTCTTTTAACTTTCACTGTCAATGATAACAGTAAACAGGACAAATAAAGAGGGTGAATCTCCCTAACACAGCACAGCAATGCAATCCTTATACAGTCAGGTCCATAAATATTGGGACATCGACACTTAAAAAGTGGGAGGCACATATACAAACTGTTGTAATTCCTACACCGTTCACCTGATTTGGATGTAAGTACCTTCAAATGAAAGCTGAAAGTCTTCAGTTAAAGCACATCTTGTTCGTTTCATTTCAAATCCATTGTGGTGGTGTATAGAACCAAAAAAGATTAGAATTGTGTCGATGTCCCAATATTTATGGACCTGACTGTAGGTGTTCTAATCCCTCTCACCTCAATCTAAAAAAAAAAAAAAAAAAAAAAGAAGTCTTGCCTTACTTTAAAATAAAAAAAAAAACAAACAAACTTTGCTTTAGGCTTAAAGAGGAATTTCAGGTATAGATATAGTTACAGAGTTACATTGGATATACCATACCCACGAGATCCCTCTAGAAGCTGGATGAGGTGAAGAGGCGGGGCGGTGACTTCATGCTCTTCAACTCGTCCAGTCTTAGGCCCCATACACACTATTCAATTTTCTGCATATTTTTTGTCTTCAGATTTAGCAAAACCATGTAGTGGAAGAGCCTGCCTAATTGCATACAAATTGAAACTCTTAAGGTTTGACCTCATATTATATGGTTTTGAAGACAAAAATTTGCAGAAAATCTAATAGTGTGTATGGGGCCTTAGAATGCTTTGCATTCATTTAGAAAAATGAAAAGCATTCTCTGAATGGCGCCCGTGCCAAGCAGCCAACCTCCTGTATTCATAATGCAGCAGGGCAACCACTGGGCACAGGACTCATAACTAGTGGAGATTACTGTAGTAGAAGTCTACTACAGGGATTTCCAGCTTTTAAACAATTGAGCTCTTTGTACGTACTATGTACATCCGAAGAGTGAACCCTTAATCACAAACTGATGGCTGCAGTGGTCCCCCTCCTCTTTCTGTGGTTCCCGGGCTGTCCTGGGGGAGCGAGATTGCAGTGAGACAGAGGGAAATTCATGCCTACATCTCACTTGCAAACAGTGAAACCAGAAGTGATGTCACTTCTGGTTTCAGATGCACCCTTTCCTGGCCAGCACAGCCAGGAGACACTTCTAACCAAGCCGATCTGTGCTTGATAGATGATGTGAAGGGTAGGAGAGACATTGGGGTCTATTAGACCCCTAATGTCTCCATAAAGAGTACCTGTCACCTCAGTAGTGTATTTAGGTTTTGTGCTGCCCTAGGCCTGACTAAACTTGTGCACCCCATTATTTAAATATGACCCACCCCTTTCTGTCAGGGTCACACTCCTTGCTGTTTAAGACCCGCCCTGAAATTTTCGAGTGGGGACACTAGTTCTGAGGGCATGGGGGGGCAATAGATTCCCTTAATTTTCATAGATTTCCTCTCACTTCCTGTTTGGCTAAGGGGCAGGAAGTGAAGGGAAATCTCTGCAATGGGACAGGGATGGTAAAAAATAAACTGACAGGGGTTATAACCCTCCCTTATTCTATCCAAAATGAAAAAAAAAGTGTTGCCTATAGTTCTACTTTAAGCACAAATTTCTGATAAAGCAGCAGGAAACATAGCACAGTGAGGAAGGTTTGTGGTCCAGGATGAGAGGACAGTCAAAATTAGAAGGGACGCCACCCCCCCCCCCCCCAGTTGCGGAATGCCAGCCGCCCGCATACCCGAAGCAGTGCGGCTGCTTTATGGGGATGCTAGACTAATCTGCCTCTCAGCCCAGTCCACCCCATAAGACTGGCGCTACACTAACAGTGTAATGCAAGCTGGCGGGGGCTCTTTCTGTGATGCCCCCCTGCAAAGTGCTGCCCTAAGCCAGTGGCCTTGTCGGCCTAGGCCAGGATACAGCATTATGTCACCTGTCTAATGCTATCAGATAGGGGTTTATTAACCACCTTGTGATGGCAATCAGGTACAAATAATAAAAAGAAAAGAAAAAAGTAAAAATATAAATAAAAAATAAATTATAATTAAATATATTTAAATTTAAAAAATTGCCGAAAACCCCCATAGCCCGCACACCTGCACAAAAGGAAATGCAAGCCCAGGCTGTGCACGTGCATGTAAACCGTGGTCGCACCACACATGTGACATATCGCCACGAACGTCAGAGTGAAAGAATAATTCTAGCACAAGAGCTACTAGCTACCTCTAAACTGATGGGCTGTAAAGGCTTTTAAAGTGTCACCTATGGGGATTTTTGGGCACCATCGTTTTTGGCAATATTGCGGGTGCACGCAATTTTAAGACATGGAATGTTTGGTGTCTATTTACTCAACGCAACCTTATCTTTTATATTTTAAGCAAAAATGGGTATTATATGGTGTGGTTTTGCACTCAAATTTTATGTTATTATATTTTTTCCTGAAAATTTTCATTTAATAAATAGTTGCACAAATATCATGTGAAACAAAAATTTGCAACTATCACTTTTTTTTTCTACAGGGCCTCTGCTTTCAGAAATTATAATGTTCTGGGGGTTTAATAAATTTTATTGCCAAAAATTCTGATTTTTACATGTATGCGAAAAAATAAAAAAAATTGCTCTGGAGCCAAACTGGTTAAGGGGATCACACAGGTATGGTGCAGGCATAGTTATATTGGTCCATCCTGGACCAAAGTAACTATGTGAAAATATCCATACCTGGAATTCTTTGTTAATTTACTGAGATAAAACACATGCTATTGGTCAAAACAATTATAATTTTTCAGCCATGTGACATTATATTTAGTGGTTCTATATTCAGCTCTCATTGTCTCTTATAGCTGAGAAGAACAATTGATATGGAAAATAATAATTGTTATAAATGGGTGAATTGCGGGCTACACATTCTCTATAATGGAAACAATTGTTCAAGATTAAGGTAGGCTGCAAAAGCCACTCCTAAAAATGCCAGTTGCCTGGTTGGGTTTCTGATATAACATTTCAGAATTTGTGTTGACAGACATGTAACAGGCATACAAATGAGGAATTATATTTTCAGTTTGACTTCAATATGTTATTTTCACTTTGACTGAATATTTGCTGCAGGTTTTTGACTCAGAAAAATAATAGATTCTTTATGACAGCCAGGCACCTAGTGTTTCCTGTCACCCATATTTCTCCCAAGACAAAGTACTTGTCTCCTATCACTGTATTCACTATAACTAAACTATTTTGGAGAGAAAAAGGTAAAGATAACAAATTTGCAGACAGGGCATTAGGTTAGCCTGAGAAGAATTAATATTTGATTAGGATGTGCCTGTTTTCTGGGTGTATTCAATATTTAGCCTGTGTGTTTAACATTCTGAAACATCTTGGCAGATGAAAGTCTTCAAAGAAAGATTCCGGCTTAAAAAAAAAGTGCTAAAAGGTTTATAACTGCTACATAAATCATTTTGTGCTTTAAAGTTTTGAAGATTTCAGTGCATTGTTTTTGGCTCCAACAATCTGCGAATGCTAAAAGTGATAAGTGGGTAGGTTGATTTGGCGCTGCTAATAGTACCTGTCCTATAATGTGTCATAATATATATTATAAGAAAACACAGCAATGTGACAAAGTGCTGAGTTCAAGTAACAAGTGATTAATTAGTGAACATAGCAGGGGTCAGCAACCTTTTTCCACTTAAAGCGGTTCTGCACCCATCCATAGAAGTATGTCTCTATGGCTTCCCTATCCTGTAAGATGACAGAATTGACGGTTCAATTCTGCATCTTTTAAGCTTACCTTGAATGATGGCTTCATCTGTGTTCTTCTCCCTGCGGCGGTGGGCGGGCTCTCTGCGTCGATCGTCGTCGCTTCCTTCTACTTCGCAATGTCTTCTGGGACCTGGCGCTGTGTCTTGTGGGCTATCTCGCTGTGTCTCCTGGGATCAATCCCAGGAGACTTTGCGGGGGTCCCGAGGCGAAATCTCGCGGGATTAGCGACGCCGCCCGTTGTGATGGCAACCTGAGCTGTTGGCGCCGTTACTGCGCACGCGCGAAATCGGCGAAAATACACAGGTGGATTGTGGGCCAGCAACCCGGAAGAAACGGCCCTGTGTGGTTTCAGCTGCCCACACTGAAGATGGAAGCCGTCACGAAGAGGTTTTAAAAGTTCACATTCCGGACGAAAAACAGAAGAAAGAAGACCAAGAACTCAAACAGGTGAGTGACATTTATGCAAAGCACATTACAGCACATAAGACACAAAAAAAAAAAAAGTCAAACACAGTGTAGAACCGCTTTAAGGGCCAGATTCAAAGTATGTGAATGCATGGAGGGCCGCATTCACCTGCTAATTAATTACCGTATTTTTCGCTCCATAAGACGCACCTGACCATAAGACACACCTAGGTTTTAGAGGAGGAAAACAAGAAAAAAAATATTCTGCATCAAATGGTGTACTAAAATATTTACCAGTGCCCATGAAATGCAGCCTGACCATTGCACATAAATGCAACCTGACCATTGCACATAAATGCAGCCCCTCTTTGCCCACCACTGCGGCCTCTTTGCCCACCACTGCAGCCTCTCTGCCCACCAATTGCAGCCTCTGTGTGCCCACCACTGCAGCATCTTTGCCCACCAATTGCAGCCTCTGTGTGCCCACCAATTGCAGCCTCTGTGCCCATTGCAGCCTCTCTGCCCACCAATTGCAGCCTCTGTGCCCATTGCAGCCTCTCTGCCCACCAATTGCAGCCTCTGTGCCCATTGCAGCGTCTGTGCCCATTGCAGCCTCTCTGCCCACCAATTGCAGCCTATGTGCCCATTGCAGCCTCTCTGCCCACCAATTGCAGCCTCTGTGCCCACTGCAGCCTATGTGCCCATTGCAGCCTCTCTGCCTACCAATTGCAGCCTCTGTGCCCACTAATGTCAGCCTCTGGATAACACAGCGCTCGCCTCCCTCTGTCCTCCAGCGCTCGTATGTCACTGAGCTGGGTCTGTGTGCAAGGTCCCGCCCCCTAGACCGGCTCTTGTGATAGGCGCAGAGCCGATCCGCCCTATACGCGGACTACGCAAGCTGCGTAGGGCCCCGCGGCGGATCGGCTCTGCTCGGGGGCCCCTGGGGCCGCTGCCGCCACTGTGAGGGCAGCGGCGCCTGAAAAAAGATGGGCGCGGGGTCGACATGCAACTGCGCATGCGCCCGCCTTTCCGAAAATTGCCGAGCAGCGGCAACAGCGCTGGCGCATGCGCAGTAGCCCGACATGCAACTGCGCATGCGCCAGCGCTGTTGCCGCTGCTCGGCAATTTTCGGAAAGGCGGGCGCATGCGCAGTTGCATGTCGGCCCCGCGGCGATCTTTTTTTCAGGCGCCGCTGCCCTCACAGTGGCGGCAGCGGCACCAGTGACACGATGGCGCCAAGTGGCGCCATTTTTAAAAATAAAACGTCCCCTCCGCAGCCTCTTACCTCCTGGGCCCCCTCCCCCTCGCAGCCTCTTACCTCCTGGGCCCCCTCCCCCTCGCAGCCTCTGACCTCCTGTCCCCCCTCAAAGCCTCTGACCTCCTGCCCCCCCCTCCTCAGCCTCTGACCTCCTGCCCCCCCTTCGCAGCCTCTGACCTCCTGTCCCCCCCCCCCTGCAGCCTCTGCCCTCCTGTCCCCCCCCCTCGCAGCCTCGGACCTCCTGTTCCCCTCCCCTCGCAGCCTCTTACCTCCTGGGCACCCTCCCCCTCGCAGCCTCTGACCTCCTGCCCCCCCCTCCTCAGCCTCTGACCTCCTGCCCCCCTTCGCAGCCTCTGACCTCCTGTCCCCCCCCCTGCAGCCTCTGACCTCCTGTCCCCCCCCCTCGCAGCCTCGGACCTCCTGTCCCCCCCCCTGCAGCCTCTGACCTCCTGTCCCCCCCCCCTCGCAGCCTCGGACCTCCTGCCCCCCCTGCAGCCTCTGACCTCCTGTCCCCCCCCCCCCCCCCCTCGCAGCCTCGGACCTCCTTTCCCCCCCCCTGCAGCCTCTGACCTCCTGTCCCCCCCCCTCTCAGCCTCGGACCTCCTGCCCCCCCTGCAGCCTCTGACCCCCCCCCCCTCGCAGCCTCTAACCTCCTGTCCCCCCCCTTCGCAGCCTCGGACCTCCTGTCCCCCCCTGCAGCCTCTGACCTCCTGTCCCCCCCCCTCGCAGCCTCGGACCTCCTGTCCCCCCCTGCAGCCTCTGACCTCCTGTACCCCCCCTTGCAGCCTCGGACCTCCTGTCCCCCCCCTTGCAGCCTCTGACCTCCTGTCCCCCCCCCCTTGCAGCCTCTGACCTCCTGTCCCCCCCTTGCAGCCTCTGACCTCCTGTCCCCCCCCTTGCAGCCTCTGACCTCCTGTCCCCCCCCCTTGCAGCCTCTGACCTCCTGTCCCCCCCCTTGCAGCGTCTGACCTCCAGTCCCCCCCTTGCAGCCTCTGACCTCCTGTCCCCCCCCCCTTCGCAGCCTCTGACCTCCTGTCCCCCCCCCCCCCCTTCGCAGCCTCTGACCTCTCCTGTTGCCCCCCACAGCCTCCCACAGCCTCTGACCTCTCCCGTTGCCCCCCGCCTCTGACCTCTCCTGTTGCCCCCCCGCAGCCTCTGACCTCTCCTGTTGCCCCCCGCAGCCTCTGACCTCTCCTGTTGCCCCCCCGCAGCCTCTGACCTCTCCTGTTGCCCCCCGCAGCCTCTGACCTCTCCTGTTGCCCCCCCGCAGCCTCTGACCTCTCCTGTTGCCCTCCCCCGCAGCCTCTGACCTCTCCTGTTGCCCTCCCCCCACAGCCTCTGACCTCCCCTGTCCCATCCGCAGCCTCTGACCTCCCCTGAGTCAAGAGAGGGAGCGCAGCCAGGATGGAGGTCATGGGAGAAGTCAGACATGTATGGACTGTGGAGAGGAAACTATGGGATAAAACCAGAGCCACCAAGCTGGAGCCGACTGACTGAGCCCTGCATGATGCACCTGAGAGGAGGTCAGTGACAGCACCGCCAGGCCAGTCTAGGGGGGGTCAATACAATATTGTAAGGGGGCACTGATATAAAGGTTTCCCCCTTATATCAGTAAACCCCCTTATCTTAGTGTTTTCTTTCTCTGGTCACCAGAGTCCTCCCCACAGTCCCAGAGTTCCCCTTTACATCATAGTATGCAGGATTCCACCTTTACAGTGCAAGGGGGAACTCTGATGTAAAGGGCAATGACCCCGATGTAAGGAGGGGCTTTATAGGGATGCTCTCTGGGGACCCTGATGTAAGGGGGGTGCTCTCTGGGGACCCTAATGTAAGGGGGTGCTCTCTGGGGACCCTGATGTAAGGGGGTGCTCTCTGGGGACCCTGATGTAAGGGGGGTGCTCTCTGGGGACCCTGATGTAAGGGGGGTGCTCTCTGGGGACCCTGATGTAAGGGGGAGGCTCTCTGGGGACCCTGGTGTAAGGGAGAGGCTCTCTGGGGACCCTGGTGTAAGGGGGAGGCTCTCTGGGGACCCTGGTGTAAGGGGGAGGCTCTCTGGGGACCCTGGTGTAAGGGGGAGGCTCTCTGGGGACCCTGGTGTAAGGGGGAGGCTCTCTGGGCACCCTGGTGTAAGGGGGAGGCTCTCTGGGGACCCTGGTGTAAGGGGAGGCTCTCTGGGGACCCTGGTGTAAGGGGAGGCTCTCTGGGGACCCTGGTGTAAGGGGGGACCCTGGTGTAAGGGGGGGCTCTCTGGGGACCCTGGTGTAAGGGGAGGCTCTCTGGGGACCCTGGTGTAAGGGGAGGCTCTCTGGGGACCCTGGTGTAAGGGGAGGGGGGGCTCTCTGGGGATCCTGATGTAAGGGGTGGCTCTCTGGGGACCCTGATGTAAGTGGGGGATCCACACTCAGATATGTAAAGATATATATATATTGTATACATGTCTGTTCTATATTGTTGTACTTATTCTTTGACTGTTTTGTTTAAAGGAGGGAGGATTGTATTAGGAGCGCTGAAGTGTCAGGTGTGACTGTGTGGCAATGGCAAATGGTTTACATAGCTCACGGCATCACGGGTCAGGTAGAGGGCCCCTCAGCAGAATTTTGCTTAGGGCCCCAGGGAGGTCAGGATCGGCACTGGATAGGCGGAACACTGATTCAATCGATTATCACACGGTCTAAAGCCCCATACACACGGTCGGACTTTTTCATGGATTCTGTCCGATCGGACAAGGTTGTTGAAAAATCAGACCGTGTGTATGCACCATCGGACAGTGTTCGTCGGTTTGTCCGACGGACAAAGTCTTATCTCCTGCTGGAAATCTTTGCCGTCAACACGGTCCGATCACACCAAATCCGAGCGTGTGTACGCTTGTCCGACGGACAAAGTGCTACGCATGCTCAGAAGAAATTCTGTGACGGAAGCGCTCGGTCAGGTAAAACTACCTTTCCTAATCGACACAGCACATTCGTCACGCTGCAATGTTAAAATGTCTTTAATGCAGCGCATTCTCTTTTTCTTTACAATGCAACAAGAATGACATCTTTTAGCTGCTCCTATTCACCCGCACTTCTCACAAACTTACTTCTTTATTACTTTGCAGCATTTATACACTACATGTTTATTTTTACTCAGATCGTAATACAATCTTTGTTATTTTTTTACCATGATTTTTTTTTTTTTTTTTTTTTTTGGGGAATACATATTTGAAGGAGAATTTTTTGGTTTTTTGGAGGGGGTTTGTATGTCTCAACTTAGCAAAACCACATTATTAACATTTGTATTTCTTGCTTAAATTTACTAGGAGTTTGTTGGTTGTTGGTGCCCCTTGTTAATTCTACTTTAGGATTAGTGAAATGTACCTGCCTACTCAAAGAAAAACTGTCATTGTAGAAAAGTAAAACACAATAGTCAATGATTATTTCAAATCAAAAAAACCTTTATTTAGGTCTCAGCAACAAACCAAAGAGGAACGCAGCCATGGTGAAACTTGGGGAATTTGCAAAGCCTTGGACACCCATGGCAACCATCATTTTACAGACTTAAACAATTGGGGGCATGAAGAGTACCTATCTAAATAATAAGGGAGCGCAATCTGGTCCTGAAGTCCAAAACATCCGGAACTGCAGCAGATGCCATCTAGGTCCCCAGGCTCTGGTCCTACGAGAGGCTCCATCTTCTCTCAGACCAGACTGAGTCCAGGTCGTCACTCTCTTGTCTTCCTTGTACGCTTCCTTCCACGCCGTGGTGCTGGTGCTGGTGGGGTGGCAGAAGGAGGAGGAGGAGGCGGAGCAAGGTCACTCTCGCAAACATGTGTGAGGGGAGTCATCTCCCCAGCCATCCCCTCATTTAGTATTTTGAGGATGACCTCCTCACACATGCTGCGTTGCCCCGCCTCCATACCCGTAAATTTACTGGTAACCAAGGAGGCAAAGGCCTCCTCGTAGGTGGGTGTGGCATAGAGGGAGGCTGAGGCATCTTTTATCAGCTGGAGCGCTGACTCTCCCACCTCCCCCATGTTTTTCGCCCTTCTGTAGGGAAGGCGGAGGGGAGGGACTTGGGAGACAGTCAGGCTCCTACGCCTACCCCCCTCTTGGCTGCCACTACCCCCTGCCTCCTCCTGACTGCCACCTTCCACAGCCACCTCCTGGCTGAGGTCTTCCTGTGTATGAAAAAGGGACATAGTTTCAGTTATTTGTTCATCAAACACACACAATTCTCATCTAGTGACTGTTGCAAAATGTTTTCAAATACAAAACCATACAATTCTCAGCCCTGCAGTTTAGATTCTTCCCAAAAATGTCTCCCACACCACTGTCTGTTGATATGTCAATCACGTTAGGAAATAAGCAATTGGGGATCCTGAATTAACTGAACATCATTCATTATTCCCCAAACTGGTTCCAAAACTACTATACCTGGAACAAGCTGGGCACCTGCACATCTTCCATACTGGAAGGCCCAGGTTGGTCCTCGGAAGCCTCATCAGGGGTGGCGTGCGTGGAAGGACGCGTGCAAGGAAGAGTCGAGAGTGACTTCCTGACAGTAGCCTGGTCTTTGAGAAAGTGGAGCCTCTCATAGTACCAGAGCGTGGGGACATGGACATCAGCTGCTGCAGCTCCAGATGCTTGTGACTTCAGGACCTTATTGCGCTCCCGGAAATAGGTACTCTTCATGTTGTTGATCTTCACTTTTAAGTTTGCCACGGTTGCCATGGGCAGGGTAGGCTTTACAAATGCCACAAGTTTCAGCAGGGCTGCGTACCTCTTTGGTCTGTTGCTATAATCCCTGTGTTTCGCCTGCCATAAGAGGGGGAATTGCCGGTATTTATCAATGAAGATGGGTAGAAAGCTCACGTTGTAGAAGGCCTCCATCACCTCTGCAAGACACAACGCCACACCAAACAATATAAATAATGTCAGCCTAAACTCTCCTAATCTTCTCCATAAAGAAGCCTCAAGTTCTAATCAGTCTAGGCTAGTTATGTACCAACGTCAAATTGTACCTTCGTTTGTAGCGATCGTCTCGTGCGTGAGCTTTCTCTCCCCTCGTCTCCCAGATCGTGGCTACGACACAGGCGTGTGACGTTTTATATACAGTGCGCATGCGTCAAACTCCGCCCGCCCCTGACGATCTTTCTCGTCTATTCCCCACCCCTTCTCTTTACGGCGCAGTGGGGAGAGCACATGGCGGGGACACAGCAGGTGCGCCCCAAATATCCCCCCACCGAGGAGGTGGACGAGGAAAGTCCGGAGGCACAAACGTCCCGATCCCGGAGCCTGAAATTCAAGGCCTCAAATATGTCATTTGGAGAAATGTTGGAGATGGTGGACATATTAAAGAGGAGCGACTATGATGGGAAGTATGGGCCTTACCTCAACCCCAATGTCCGCAAGGCCAAGATCATGTCTAAAGTTGTGAGAAGGCTGTACAATCATTTTGGGGTACAACGATCCAAGGAGCAACTGAGGAAACGCTGGTCAGACCTGAAACTGAGGGAGGCCGATCAGTACAGAAAGATCAAGCGAATTCTTCAAAAAAGTAAGTAGTTGTGTTTTGTGTTTGATTTCTTGCTTGCATACTGCTCCATGTGGTTTGATTTTTACAAAGTTGTACATTCCAAAATGGCCACTTTCATGTTCGTCTGTGCATTCGATCGTACTCAGCCTCGATCTTTCTGCCACTGTCATGGTCGTGTGTGTGTCCATTCGATCGTACGCAACCTCGAACGTTCGGCCACTTATAATACGTGGTTTGGTGTTTTTTTGGGGGAAAGGAAGTTTGTTCTCACTAGAAATGTCATCAAGAATGTCAAGCCAATTTATTCAATGTAAAGGAGAGGTCACCCAGTAGCTGTTTACCCATCTGGACTCTAGAGCACTAGTGCTGGGACACCCAAACCCACTTTTTATTAGGCTTTTCCACACATGTGCTCCAGTGGATACTAGAGGGGGGTCTCCATCACACAAACTTCTACCAAAAAGCTAGTCAGTTTAGCACCTTTACAAAGTGACTACATTCATGTTGTTGCCATTTGTAACTGGCCAAACTAAAATAGTGTCCGTCACTTTCAAGCAATGTTTGTCATTTCCTATTTCTGCCCTCAATAGATAGTCTTGCTAAATCTTCCTTTTGTACATTCTCATAGGGGAGAGAAAACTTGGGCCGTCTGCGGAAACCCCCAAACCAACACCTCCCAAAAAAGGGGAAAGAGCAGAAGCAGAGGAGGAGGAGGAGGAGGAAGGAGAGATCATCGAACTTGGAGAAATTGTCACCACAACAGGTGAGTGTGTGAGAACACAGCTACTGGTAAGCTAATCCATGTATGGCTGCCTCATTTCCAACACCCCATTTTTGTTTGTTTGTGGTTTTTAGGTGACGTGGATGTTGTGGAAGAAAAATCGCACTTTACCACAGAGAGTGCCCACGTACTCATCGGAGAGATAATGGTCTGCAATAGAGATCTATATTACATAAAGCAAAACATCAATGATGTTCAACAAAAATTGAAGAACATCATTGATGTTTTAGGAAAAATATGAAAACGCACCAAGTAATTAACACACATTTGTGCCAGCTTCTGAACACATTTGCAACTTAAAAACTGTGTGAAATTTGGAACATGCACACATTGTGTCCACATGTGCTAGCTCCCATCATGGTGGATGAATGCCAATGTTTTTTTGGGGATGAAAACACTTTACGAACTACGAAAGTGGTTGTGGTGAAGGGGTTGCACCCCCAAAAAACGTCCATTCATCCCCATGATGGAAAATGGCACTTTTGAAGCTTCTAGGCATGTGTTTTACCATCTAATGACCATTTTCAGACCCAAATTGTGTGCATGTTCTAAATTTCCACTTTCCGGGGGTGACCCCCCCATGTGATGAAGGCAAGATCAAACACACTTTGAACATATAGTCATGTCTGATCTTGTCTTCACTTTACAAAGTTGAACTTTCCTAGTTCATAGGTTCTGTTTTGCTCCATGCCTGGTTTTACCAATTGCGGAATGTTTGTAAACAATGTTGTAAATAACCAAGATGTTGTCAGTTTTGGCGTGAAGATTGTAAACGCACTTGTGAAGGTTTTCCTAGTAAACTTTTTTATTTTTCTAAATGTGTGGCTTCCTTATTTAAAAAACACAAGGCATTATGTATGTAAAATGTAAAGGATATGGGGGGCAATGGGTGTTATTTACTAAAGGCAAATCCACTTTGCACTGCAATTGTCTTTCCCAGGGAACTTTTTCAATGCACTTGTAGAGCATAGCGGATTTGACTTATGTAAATGACACCCACAGTGCTTTGTACGAAAACACGGAGCCCAGCATTTTTCAGAATACACACATGTCAGACCTGGTGCTGAAAAGGAGTATTTTGGGTGTCAGTTATGCAGGACAAACCTTCTCTAGACCAAAGATTAGGTAGCAAACACACAACATGAGAAGAATCTTTTTGGGAAGAAGAGACTGTTACCTCCTTTTGCCCAGAAAGTGCATTCCCACTGTCGAAGGCAAAGGGAAAAAATGTCAAGGTAAAATAAGCTAAAAACAAGACTGAAATGACAAGAAATCATAGGTTGGTTCAAATATCAGATTTATTAAAAAATGCCTCTCACGCATCGTCAGGCAGAGCAATGGCCCCCCTACCCACAAAGTACTCCATATATTGGTCGCGGACCACGCGGGCATTTAGAGGGGGCAAGCCTGGACGTGCCACTCGAAGGGCTGTGAGGTCCGCATTTGGAGGGCCCTCCACATCTGGGCCAACGGGCACCACATAGTTCCTGTTATGTCTTTTGAGGAAGTTGTGCAATATGCAACAGGCAAGAACTATGTGGTTCAGTTTGTATTCCGCCAAGTTAAATGCCGTCAGGAACAGGCGGAAGCAGCTGGCCAGGATGCCAAAAGTGTTCTCCACCACTCTTCTGGCTCTGGACAGCCTGTAGTTGAAGACCCTCTGGTCCGGGGTGAGGGTCCTCATCGGGAACGGCCTCATCACATGGGGAGTCAACGCAAACGCTTCATCTGCGACAAAGACGAAGGGGAGTCCTTCGGCATTCTCCTCTGGAGGTGGCAAGCACAGACTGCCACTTTGGAGACGCCAGTAGAACTCCGTGTGCGTAATGGCACCACCATCCGATATCCGGCCGTTCATCCCCACGTCCACATACATAAACTCGTATGTTGCCGACACCACCGCCAACATCACTACACTATTAAACCTTTTATAATTATAATAGTAGGACCCCGAGTTGGGCGGTGGGACGATGCGGACGTGTTTCCCATCAATTGCCCCTCCGCAGTTAGGAAAGTCCCAACGGCTGGCAAAGTGGGAGGCCACAGTCTGCCATTCCTGTGGCGTGGAAGGGAACTGTGGAGTGAAACAAGAAAAAATAATTAGTCACTTTGCACCTAAACATTGCAAGCAGATTAGACAATCAACATCTTGGAACAAGAGCATTGTATAAAATTGGAGGCTGGAAAGTATTTGCACAGAAAAGTAGAGGCTCCCCTTCACAGATGACTCACCCCCCATCAATCCCCACACTTCTGATGGGCCATTGGCAATAACTTGGTTTTTGGGGGGGGGGGGTGGTGGACAGGTAACCCTCTGCACTTCATTGATTGGCAAATGGCTCAATAATGTGTGCTAGTTTGGCCAGACCCTCTGTACTTAACACTATTGGCAGCCCCCAGGAAAGATAAAATAACATTACCCCCCCCCCCCCCACCCACAAAAAAACGCAAGCACATTGTGACATTATGAAATTAACAAGCAAGCTAATAGGAGGGAAAGAAGACAAAAAAAGAGGAAATGGAAAGTATGGAGGCAGCCATTGCACTACATGCTTTGCAGAATTCATCCGTAAAGATGCCCACTATAAAGAGGTAGGTAGATAGTGTGTATTGACCTTGGGAAAGGCAGCAGATAGAGGATTGGTACCATCTGACAGAGCAGTTGGGGGAGGGGGTTCATAATGAGTTTGCCCCCCCCCCCCCACCAAAAACAAATAAAAAAGGGGCTCTACGTGAAGTAAACCACACAGCAAACATTTGTGCATATTTTAGGGGGTGTTTGGGGACAAACAATACTATGCAGCAGACAAAAGACATTGATTAAGTGACTAGGCCATAGGTGTCTATTGGGGCAGAAGAGCATGCTGGTGAGGTAAGTGAAGGGAAAAATGCATGAAGGAGAAAAGGGGCACAGCATATTAGAACATATTGCAATCATGGTAATTAGGGAAGGAGGTCAAAAATACAAGACATTAGCAAACAGAGCATACATAGAAGGGAATAGTCAAGTAGAAATGTTACCTTAATATAGTCCTCCTGCAGGACCTGAATGATGGCAGAACAGGTCTCTGGAATAATGAGTCCCAGGGCCTGGGGAGAGATACCTGAAGAGAACTTCAAATCCTGAAGACTTCTCCCTGTCGCCAAGTACCTCAACGTGGCAACAAGCCTCTGCTCCGGAGTAATGGCTTGTCTCATGCAGGTATCCTGCCGGCTGATAAAGGGGGTCAGCAAAGCCAAAAGACGGTGAAAATCGGGGTCCGTCATCCTGAGAAAGTTCCTGAAATCATCAGGATTATTCTCCCGGATCTCACGAAGCAAAGGCATGTGCGAGAACTGGTCACGCTGAAGCAACCAATTCTTGGTCCACATACTCCTCGTCACTCTGTTCATGGACGGGTCTTGGGTCAAAGCTAAAAGCCCGACACCAATTCCGCGTACAGCACGAACTCGGCGACGAGTACGCACGGGAAACATCGCTCAGAAGGTCACAAAAGGTCGGCTGGTCAGAACGGACAAACAGAAAGCACCGATAAACAGCAAGGCCTGAAAGAACGAACTGAATACCAGCAACGAGCAGACAATAAGCAGTGCAAATCAAAGCGTCCTATATCAAGATATAGGCCGCAATGACCAACAAATGCGAACTGACTACACGCACTAATAAACAGATACGCACGACAAGCACAAACTGAAGAGCAGTAACGATCTGAGTCAGAAAACTGAGAAGCGCGAATCTTAAGTCACCAAACTTCCACTAACTCTCGATAAACACGGGATCAGCAGAAGGAGCCCAACGGGTGCCTGACTTGGTGCTGAACTGCCCTTTTGTAATCTCGTGGACGACGACTTACGTCACGACGTTCTTCCGGACCGGATATTCCGACAACGTAGTCCGACCGTGTGTACGCAACACCAACATCGGACAAAGTACGTCGGACAGAATCCGACCGACCTGGTCCGCGGATTGTCCGAGCGTGTGTATGGGGCTTAAGAGGGCGGGACCTTGCACACAGACCCAGCTTCGTGACATACGAGCGCCGGAGGACAGAAGGAGGAGAGCGATGCAGTCGCGCTGCTCATAGGGTGCTACAGATGTCTGTCCTCCGCTCTCCTGCCTCTTTTCAGGCGATGGCAGGGGGAGCGTTGCCATCAGTGGCGGTGGGACATTGACATCAGCGGCGGGGGGGGGGGGCGTTGACATCGGCGGCGGGGGGGGTTGACATAGGCGGCGGGGGGGGTGGTGCCTAACATGCATTCGCTCCATAAGACCCAGAGACATTTTCCCCCATATTTATGGGGAAAAAAGTGCGTCTTATGGTGCGGAAAATACGGTAAGATAATATCCTAACATAGTAATAATAACAGTACAGGTTTAATACAAAGCCAGTTCACCCTTAGGGAGCGTGTGGCTGGGGATTTGGATTTTAGTGCCTCTCCCCCATCCTGGCACCCAAGGGTGTCTGACACCAGCCCTGCCAGCCAGCATGGTCTGGAGATGGGGTTCCCGACCCTAGGGGTGATACGGTCCCTGTCCCCAGGGGAGAAGGGATCCCCGTCCCCAGGGGTCTCTGTGCCCAGGGGTGATGTGGTCCCTGTCCCCAGAGGTGATAGGGTTCCTGTCCCCAGAGGTAAGAAGGGGTCCCTTTACTCAGGGGTGAGAAGGGGTCGTCCCTGTCCCCAGGTGAGAAAGGCTCCCTGTCCCCAGGGGTGATGGGTTCCCTGTCCCCAGATGAGAAGGGGTCCTTGTCCCCAGGTGAGAAGTCCCTGTCCCCAGGGGTGATGGGGTCCGTAATAGGGTCCCCCCTATTGCAGTGTCCTCTGTACCCCTATAGCAGTGTCCTCTGTCCCCCTTCACATCACTCTCATAGTGTACTCTGCCCCCCTCCCCCATAGCAAGTTTCCCATGCCCCCAAAGCAGTGTCCTCTGTCCCTACACCCCCCCCCCTACTGTAGTGTCCTATGTACCCCCATAGTGTCCTCAGTCCCCTGCACCCCCCCCCACACTGTAGTGTCATCTGTACCCCCATAGTGTTCTCTTTCCCCTGCACCACCACCCCCACTGTAATGTCCTCTGTACCCCCGTAGTGTCCTCTGTCCCCTCTACCTTTTGCCCTCTTTCTACTTTAAGTAACTAACCTTCTTCACTAGCTAACTTAGTTCTCTGTACTGAGCAGGTGGGTTGTGTTGTACTACGAATACACAATGGCTTCTCCATAAGACCCAATGAAAAAAACTGTCTTCTGCAAACCTGCAGGAAGTTGGCTTCTCCATTAGGTCTTACGGAGAAGCTGTCAAGCACACACAGTACTCTTCAGTAAAGAGGACTAGAGCCACCTGAGATGGGCAGGTTGCAATGGGTAGGAGAGGCTATGTGAGATAAGCAGAAAAGGTATCTATGGGATGGGAAGAGGGAGCAGTAGAAATTCATTCATGTAAAGTTATCCTTTAACTTAACAGTTAATCACAACTTAAACCCTCAGATCCTGATTTACCTTGTGCCAAAAGTATTGTATACTCTTGCACCATAACTGGCTATGAAAGCTCTCTGTTCTTAGCTGAGATCTTGGGGCAGGAGACAACCAATTTTCAAAAGTGATTGTTTTGGCTACTGCTATCCTTAGCAGTCACAACAGAGCTTGAGTTAATTATCAGCAATGTTATTGGGGTTCTCCACTGGTAGGATTACCGTTGATCTTTGGTATCTCAAAATTTTCTAAAGGTTCGCATGGGTTTTTCCTTTATCTGTGGGCAGGGGCGTTGCTAGGTCTGCAAAAGATCTGGGGCTAAAGCCTATAGCAGCAGTCACCAACCTTTTTACAGGCTCGCGGGGGGCACGCCGGTGGTAAGCCATATTTTGCGGGCAGTGGCTGGTGTTGGCGCTTCAATCATCATGGCACCATGGTTGATATGGTGTCAGGGTGATTGAGGTGCATTGTTTCTATTGTTACATTCTAATATATAATGAAGTGGTTCAACTCACCATACTGCAGAATCAGTGGGAGCCCTGGGCATGTCACTTGCCACATCTCCTGCCACCAGATGCAGCGTGTTACTTGTCACGTCAGCTGCCCCCAGATGTGGATTGTCGCTTGCCACTTTCACCTGGCAGCAGATGTGGATTGTCACTTGTCATGTCACCTGCCACCATTTGCAGATTGTCACTTGCCACATCTCCTGCCACCATTTGCAGATTGTCACTTGCCACATCTCCTGCCACCATTTGCAGATTGTCACTTGCCACATCTCCTGCCACCATTTGCAGATTGTCACTTGCCACATCTCCTGCCACCATTTGCAGATTGTCACTTGCCACGTCACCGGCCACCAGATGTGTCATCCCGCTGCCCCCCGCTGCACCTCTGACATTGCAGCAAGGGGGTCTGGCAGCAAAGTGGAGCTCCACCGATGACAGGAAGCACGTGACCTCCACTCCACCGCGCTGTGAGTGCGGAAGAGCGCTGATGTATTGCGGGCAGTGAGAGATGATGTTATCTCTCTGCTCTTGCCACACCTTGCTCCCACATTGAAGAGGCCCGGCTGTGAAGAGTGCTGATGTGTAGCGGACAGTGAGAGATGTCATCTCTGCTTGTCTGTCCGCTCACTTCTCTCCTCCGCCTGTCTCATGCTGCCAGCCTGCTTGCCACAGCAGCCGCGGCCGTGACCCACTGGTTAGGCAGGGACCCTGCAGCAAGAGACTCTGGGCTATGGGCCCTAGATTCGGGGCTATAGCCCCAATAGCCACCCCCTAGCAACGCCCCTGTCTGTGAGCTTATCATGCAGTTATAGTAAAGGCAGACCATCACACAATTTTAGCAGTTTCAGCAATTGACCCGGAGTGGCTCATCTTAACATCTGCAAACACTGTAGAGAAAAGCAACAGCGCCCCCTAGGATAAAAGCCCAGAAAGATACATTCATCTAGTACAAATGGCAAAATCACCTGAACCTCTGCCCTCTAACGTGTTTCATTCAGAAATTAGTTTAATTGTCTACAAATCGCACATCTACATTGCTGAGTAAAACACATTAGGGGCAGAAGTTCAGTTCATTTTTCCATTTGCACTAGAGGGGATTCTTTATCGGTGTTTATTTTGTGTGGCTTGCCTTTCTCTACAATGTTTGCAAAAGATAAATTGAACAAAGGATGGACTGCTTGGGCAGCTAGCATCTGTGGCCGAGTGTGTGCAGGCACAGAATCTGCAGCACAGCATTCAGACTACTTAATTGCATCATCCTAAGCCCTACTGAGCACAAAACGCTAAGAATCTGCATTGAAATCCTTACAATGTAAATAGTGTACATTTTTTCCTTCACAAACTAGAGATGCACATAGGAAATAAAGAGTTGCCGGTTTAAATCTGCAAGTTTATATCTGGACCCAGATTGGTTTCGGCAAAGCTGACCTTACTCTATGCAATTTTCCTTCCTTAAATCGCAGGTTGAAGGTAAAAAAATAACGAAAAAAAAAAAATTGCTTGATTTCCCTGTCAACAAAGTCAGTGTTGATGGGGGAATCCCTTCCACTGCGCTGTTGTATTCTGACAGCGGGAGGTTTCCCCGCTGTCAGAATACAATGATTAATATTGCCAGCTATAGCCAGCGTCAGTGATCTTATGAAAAAAACAAAACAGGCTGGTTGTACTGAAGTCGATCTATAGATCAACGTGTATAAGTACAATAAGATAACGAGCAATAAAATTAAGACTCATTAAAATACTGTAGCAGCGCTTAGTAACCAGAAACTGAAATCTGATAAAAGGTGGGTAAAAAAATATATACGTATAAATAAGTGAATATATGTATCAATAAATAAATTAATATGGATATAAAAATATATGTATCAATAAATAAATAAATATACGTATCAATAGACTATATGTATCAATAAATAAAACAGTCCAGCAATATCCAAGAAAGGGGAAGGGGAAGAAAAAACAGTTCTATATCCGATGAGGTGTAATCTAATTAGTCCATCCACCAACACACTCCACCACGTGTATCAGGTCCCCTATGAGCAGCAGAGTCCTGTTGGGAGATTACATACCTATATTGATTGTAGCTCTGGTGAGTGCATCCCCATAGGGGACCTGATACAGGTGGTGGAGTGTGTTGGTGGATGGACTAATCAGATTACACCTCATCGGATATAGAACTGTTTTTTGTTCCCCTTCCTTTCTTGGATATTGCTGGACTGTTTTATTTATTGATACATATAGTCTATTGATACGTATATTTATTTATTTATTGATAAATATATTTTTATATCCATATTAATTTATTCATTGATACATATATTCACTTATTTATACGTATATATTTTTTTACCCACCTTTTATCAGATTTCAGTTTCTGGTTACTAAGCGCTGCCACAGTATTTTAATGAGTCTTAATTGTATTGCTCGTTATCTTATTGTACTTCTACACGTTACCTTGATCTCAAGCAGCTGCTAGCAGTGTATCATTTTTTAAATTGTGCACACTGAGTCACGTATATATTTATTTATTTATATACCTTGCATATGCATGTATAAATAGCAAGAAGATATCATCCTTCTGAGCGCAGAGAGGTGTTTGACATAGGAGGGCCCACATATCAAACATCCTTTTTTTCCAGATCTATAGATCAAATTCAGTAAAACCAGCCTATTCATAGATGGGTTGAAATTCTTCCGGTTCCTGCTGAACCCGCTGGATTTTGATCTCTTTATGGTTGGCTTAAAGTGTCTGTAAGTCTCAGACATGACATACAAAGCATATCCCTCTATAATGTGTACTTGTCTCAATCCAGTGTCATTTCTCTCTGCCAGATTATTCCTCTGCTATCTGCATGAGTCACTCCTGACAAGTTTTACTGACACCAAGAGCCAAAACAGTGACAGGGAGCTGCAGCACACAGCCTGTGACTGACAGCTTCAGCTCTGTTTCTGTGTAAAGGGTTGTCTGTCCCTTTCCTTCAATCAGCTCACACGGAGCTCTGCAGAGTGTAACTTCAGCTTTCCATCCCCTGTTTTCTGAAAGCTCAAACAAGCTGTATACATTCTGCACTTTGAACAGCTGTAGAGAAGAGAAGCTGCAGATAAACAGGTACAACTTATGAAGGAGGATTTGTTTAATCTCTGTGTATCATCTGAGGCTGGTCACTTCACTGGGTATATATAAAGGGTTTACAAACATTTTAACTCAAAGTTCCATTAAGGTCAAAGGGAAAATCCATTTAACCAAATAAAAGAGCACCAATTATCAGTGAAAATTATTTTAGAGTTAGATCATCATCGTGCTGCAATTAACAAAGGAATAGCCCTTGGGACTTTGTGTGAAGTGTGCACAGTCGGGAATGGGAATGGCAAGGATAAATGAAGTAAGAACATTTATTATAAAATGATAATATATACATACATTCATAGCATGAACAACTGCTGAGCCGATACAATTTAGCACATGATTATAGGTTACAATGGTACATATGGGATAACATGCATGACATCATCGTGCTGATGGAAATTTTTCCTTTTAGTTTTTTGGAATAAGTATTAAATAGAATTATGTTTACCTTTAAAAAATATGTTCTACAGAACTTAACTGTTTGTGCATATACATAAGCTACCTGAGTATCAATGAGGCAGTTATTATCGTTTTGCTGAAACCAGGGAAGGATCCACTATTGCCCGACTCCTATAGCCCAATTTCTCTCCTCACATCTGATGTTAAGCTCCTGGCCAGGGTGCTTGCGACTAGACTAGTGAAAGTAGTCCGTAAACTAGTTCACCGAGACCAGTCAGGGTTCATCCCTACAAGATCCATGGCACAGAATTTATGTATGCTATTCCTTAATATGACATTACCAGTAGATAACCAAGGTAATAGAGACATTTTTTCACTAGATGCTGTTAAATGGCTCTATTTATGTATTGTCATGATTTGGCTTGGGCTCTAGTTTCATTAAGTGGATCCAGATTCTATACGCAGCCCTGTCTGTGAGAGTTTGGGTGAATAGGGAGCGGTTGGATCTGTTCTCGCTACATAGGGGCTCCTCATTCTAGGTTTTGCTATGTAGCTTCTCAAATTCAACATCTGGGAGCCTCTGGATCCTATTCATAACTTTTTTTTTCAATCAAATACTTTTTATTGAGTGTAAAGTTTTTTGTTTTTTTCTAACACATATACAAAAGCACATCACAAATATCTATACAGAACAAAAAAAGAGATACGGCTTGGATACTTTATTATTTTTGTTTGTTTTATTTTTTTGTTTTTTTCTTTTGGTTACATAGTGATATTATTCCAAGGTTGTATCATGTTCGGTCTCTGTGATTTCAATGATGACGGCCTATTGTGCTTAATTTTTGCCTCTATTTCTTTGTTATTGATCTGTTTTTGTTTTTATTGGATTATAATTTTGATGATTTTTTTTTTTTTTTCTTTCCTTCAAAAATTTTTTGGGTATGTTTCTAGATGTGACATTCCTGATAGTGTTATTATTTAACTTTTTTGGTCTAAAAACACATAATGATTGATCTTGTTCAATGTTTTTATCATGTGTGTTTTAAGTGTTTTATTAGTCAGCCAATCAACCCAAGCCCTTTCAGGTGCTTCTCTTTTGAGCTGTGCATTTAAATGATTTGTGTTGAGGCCATACTTTTGTTGTGAAACGCATCAACAAACAAGTCATACTCCTGTGATATCTCTGGCATTGTGGCTACAATAAAGTATATTTGAGCATTATGCCTCTTGTTGTGGTGTGCGACCATCCTCTTGTTCTTCATACTGGTCATTGACGGTGGTAAGCCGGGGTGAGCACCCGTTGCGGGTTGTGGTCTGATTATCTTCTTTTTGAACTTTGAGATATCCCCACCATAGTTTTTGCCACTGTTCCTGTTTGCCTTGAAGTGTTGGGGTGTTTTCCACTCTACCCTGGGTGTTCTTACCACACCCTCATTTCATTATCGATCATACTAAATACATAACAAATCCATCAAGGAGTATGAAACAACCTAGCAAAGATCAGGGGCAGACATGCAAACCTGGGATCTAAACTGCCAACTAGTATCCACGAGAGCTGAGAACCTGCTGGTGGATTTTCATTTTAATTTTTTATCGAAAATGGAAGCATCAGTTTAACATGGACAATTCCTTTAAAAAATTTACATATCATTTAGAGAGGCACAACCCTTTCAAGTTGCCAAGTATAAAACAGCAATGTTAATGTAATTAGCGATACGTTCATTAGTGTCTGGCCATTGGTAGTATATAGCACCACTTACATTACTTATACTCGAGCGGAGTAAGGCTGAATGTGGGTAAATCTTCTGTTATGTCATGTACACACGACCGGACTCTTCGACCGAACTGGTCCGAAGGAACGAATCCGTCGGACAATTCGACCATGTGTGGGCTTCATCGGACCTTCAGCTGACCTTTTCTGTCGAAAATCAGACGGACTTTAGATTTAGAACATGTTTCAAATCTTTCCGACGGACTTGAGTCCGGTCAAAAAATCAGTTCGTCTGTATGCTAGTCCAATGGACAAAAACCAACGCTAGAGCAGCTATTGCCTATATAGTCGTACATCATCACAGTCGATTCTGTTGGACTTTGGTGTGATTGTGTGTAGACAAGTCCGATTCGATGGAAATCCATCGAAAGTCCATCGAAAGTCCATCGAAAGTCCATCGAAAAGTCAGACGGAATTCAGTCCGTCGAAAAGTCTGGTCGTGTGTGCACGCATTAGTGTTTCTCTTGACTCTTCAAACCCCCAACTCTGAAAATTAAGAATCATTGGTGAAAGAAGTTATAGTAAAATTATAACAAAATCCTATGCATGGTTTGACTCATATCAGTATATCTGCACTGTGAGGTCATCTAAAGCAATGCTGCCTCTGACTGCTAGTCTCATTTGGAATGAGGATTTGACAATGTCACTACTGTGCAAGATTATGGTTCTCCTTTCAGGAGAGGAAGTTGTAACTTAGGAAATTGCAGGCAAGCACCTCACTGCTTCTGCTTCATTCATTCTGTGGATCTGTGCTTTGTGGTTATTTCTTCACTAGTCATTAAGGGGCACATCTGACATAAGAAAGCAAAGCCCTGCCTCTACCAAGATGGACAGAGACACTGTGTGGAACAAGTTATAGTATATCAAAAATAGGGAAAAGAACAATTTCAGAGAACCTATAGTTACTAGTCCTTTCCCTCTGCTTTTTTTTTGTACACATGCTGTTCAGGTCCATTTAACAAGGGAATTCCCAGCAACCGCTAGCCAGCAGATCATATATACTGGAAATTAACAAAACAGGTGGCGCTCCAAAACTACAAAGGTTGTGGTAATAGTACACAGCTTACAAATGTTTGGGAAACACTGCTATTATCAGTAATCCAACTCCTTTCATCTACCCAAAGTCCAGATTCATTCTTTCTAACCATGCACAAGCTACGTAATCCACCTGATGGCTTTTCAGGCAGCACTGTGCAGCTTTATTTTGTATAGAAACCAGCAAACAATAATTTCTACCAAGCTAAGATCCAACACGTTTTTATGTTATATGGTACTTCTATAAAAGTTGGGGGGGTGGTGCTGGACGGGGCCTGAGCCAAGTCACGGGGGCTGAAGCTCCTCTTTAATTTAACAAGAGAATATTATGGTTAGTGTTTCCAAGCACTTTTTTTTCCATATGTTGGCAAAGCCACTTGGTAATCATTTCCCAAAAATAGACAGAACAGTTTCAAGCTTCCAGGCCATTGTCAGTATGCAAACCACCACTTTCACAATCGTAGATTTGGGAAGCATACATTTTACTGGAATAAACTTGTGCAATGGAGTAAATTTGAACTTGGAATCTGCCAAGTTATGAGAACTTTCCCATAAGTATATCTGAATGCTAGTAAAAGCTTCAAATAAATGTACGTTAATGATCGTGGTACCTTTCTTTTATTTTCACAGTAAACACACAGTTTTACAATGTATACCAAGTACACTGAACACCGTGCTATAACAACTATGACAAGGCCTCAGCACCGATGACTGTATTCTGGGAAAAAAAAAAATATATATATATATATATATACACATATATATACACCCTCAGCCAGCAGCTTGCTACAGGGGGCACCCAAGCCGAGACAGAGCTCCGTGTATACATTCAGACACGGAGCCCTGACCTGGCCTCGTCCCCTCTCTCCCCTGATTGGCTGACTGACTTTGATTGACAGCCGTGGGAGCAAATAGCGCTGCTGCTCTGTCTCAGCCAATCAGGAGGAGGAGTGTCCTGAATGGCTGAGGGGATTGGGGACATCGCTGGAGAGAGAAGGGGCTCCGGTAGGTATTTAGGGAGTGCTGGGGAGGCTGCTACACACAGAAGGTTTTTTTATCTTAATGCATAGAATGCATCAAGATAAAAAAAGTTCTGCCTTTACAACTCCTTTAAAGTCCAAACCCCTTCCTGTCCTCTTAAGCATTTCCTTACCAATACCTAACCATTTCCTGCGCAGCAGTACTATGAGCCCAGAGCGCTGTGATGACATTCTCCCAGGGGGCTCACAGGAAGTGGTAGTGCTGGACCCGGAAGAGCAGTGCAATGTAGTGAATGAGAAAACATTTGTGGGGCAGCACTGGAAAAACAATTTTTTACACAGATCAGTCCCTGCTGCAGCCTCTTACCTTGTGACTTTGTCTTGCCTGCAGCAGACTAATGCCATCATTTTGGCCTAGGCAAAGTCACTTGACTGGCACACAAAAACAGATTTTTTATTGATTAAAGATCATTATTTTTTTTATTTATTTTTTTTCATTTTATGGTTGCTGTATTTCATGGCATTGGAGAAATGTATTCATGCAGTACCATTTATATCCTTTGGGACTCTGCAGCTGCAAGGACACAGACCCTGCTCCCAATCTGACATCTGCAGGAATGCACGGCCCTGAACGCACACTGTCAGCATTCAGGGCAGTGCACTTGCACCAATGTCAGATTGGGAGCAGCATCTGTCTCTGTGCAGTCACTGCGTCCTATTTGATATCAATAGTACTGCGTGCACAGAGCACCCGTGCATCCCCACGTAGTTAAACATCGCTCCCGATGGGCTTACACTTCAGTACTCTCTGTGTGAACGAGGCCAGACTTGTAAATATCCTGAAATGGCCATTTAAAGCAGACTCCATACATTTACATATAACATATTTTATGCATTTTATTACAAATCTGCACTAAAAAAAGTGTGTTTAAAAAGTACAATGAACATGAATTTAAAACAAAGACTTTCATAAACCCACACAGTAACATTGGTAAGAAACATGCATTACCACATGTGTGTAAGTGCTAAAGGGCCTTCACCTAGATGCAGAGAGCAGCATCTAGAAGACTAGAACTGGGGTAGAACTTACCTCCATCTTGAGCACCCACAAGAGTTGTTATCTGATCTTTTTAATATCCAATTGCCACTACACTAAGCTGTGTGTATTGACACCTCCTGTTTACCTTGTAATAACACCTTTAGTGTAACATAAGGTGTTTTTAAAACAAATGGTGCTAAACCCACAGTGTCTCAGATCTGTAGCATTGGACAATGCACTCCTAACACATTTATTAATAAATTAAAATGTAATTGTCTCATCACCCACTTACACTTGAGTGTAAAATGGCTGAGAGATCTCTATATTAATCAAAAATACTAAATTAATAATATTTAACCGCTTCCCGACCGCCTCCTGCACATATACATTGGCAGAATGGCACGGCTAGGCAAAAGCACGTACAGGTACGTCCCCTTTAATTGCCTAGCCACGTGGTCACGGGAGCTCCGTGACCACGGCCGCGGGACCAGCAGACCCGATCGCTGCTGGTGCCCCGGGATCGGGTCACAGAGCTGAAGAATGGGGAGAGGTCTGTGTAAACAAACCTCTCCCTGCGCTTCCTACACTGCCTGTCACTAATCGGCTGTTCCCTGAACATGCATACTTGCCCACACACGCCCAGACTTTTCCGTCGGACAATCCGCCGGAGTCTTGGCAGAGGTCCGCCTTTCTTTTACACTGAGTAAAGTCCGTTCATTTAGAACGTGACTCCAAGTAGATGGGACTAGCAAAGGAAGTCAATGCCGTCGCCTTGATCGGCGAGATTGACACCTCGCTAGCCCCGTCACCTGGTATGGATTTAAAGGGGATCCCTACCCTGAACAAACGGTGTGGGGGTCCCCCCAGAATCCACATCAGACCCTTATCTGAGCAGGCAGCCTGGCCAGTCAGGAAAGGGGTGGGGACGAGCGAGCGCCCCCCCTCCTGAGCCGTACCAGTCCGCGTGCCCTCAACATGGGGGGTGCCATGGGGAAAGGGGGGCCCTGTGGCCCCCCACCCCAAAGCACCTTGTCCCCATGTTGATGAGGACAAGGGCCTCTTCCCGACAACCCTGGCCGTTGGTTGTCGGGGTCTGCGGGCAGGGGGCTTATCGGAATCCTGGAGCCCCCTTTAATAAGGGGGCCCCAGATTCTGGCCCCCCACCCTATGTGAATGAGTATGGGGTACGATGTACCCCTACCCATTCACCTGGTGAAAAAAGTGTAAATAAAAACACAGCACAAGTTTTTAAATTACTTTATTACACAGCTCCGGGGGTCTTCTTCTGTCTTGGGGGGTCTTCCCGCTGGACTCCTCTGCTATCTTCTGCTAGTTCTTTTACTAGCGGAGGAGCCCGGCTTTCGCCTTCGTCGCCGCCGCCGTCTGGGGGTCTTGTTCCGACTTCGGGGGTCTTGTCCCGCTCTTCTGTTCTTCTTGCCGGGCCTCCGCTTTCTTCTTCCAGCTCTTTTACTATTGGTGGCCCAGACTTCTGTTGCCGTCGCCGACGCCTTCTGCTTCTTGTTCTTCTTCATCCGATGTTGACACGACTTTATCCTGTAACTAATTTAAATCTTGTCAAAGAATAATCTTTCCAGATTATTGTATTTTTCTTTACACTGAAAATGTCTTTAATTTTGTAATAGAACATTAATTTAGGTTGGGCTTTCCTAAATTTTCTATTTCTGAAAGAAAATTTGATCATGTTGAAGTTTCTTTTCAGAACCAAACATTCCCTCATACAATATGATTGAATGAACCACACATGCTGTCACTCTGACTGCTAATAAACACATGGCAGTCTAAAGTTCAGCTTTTAATGCAGACACATACAGAAAGTTTATATTGTAATTCCATTGTGCCAATATTTGGATCCATCTATAGAAGCACAAGAAATTCTTTCCCAATAAATATCCACTAAAAGTTGAAAAATTGACTTTTTTTATGATTCATTTACTTAACTGTGGCTCTATCCCTCACACTGCATATATTTAATCACCATGTATTTATATACCACTACAACTGATCTTTTTAATATCCAATTGCCACTACACAAAGCTGTGTGTATTGACACCTCCTGTTTACCTTGTAATAACACCTTTAGTGTAACATAAGGTGTTTTTAAAACAAATGGTGCTAAACCCACAGTGTCTCAGATCTGTAGCATTGGACAATGCACTCCTAACACATTTATTAATAAATTCCAATGTAATTGTCTCATCACCCACTTACACCTGAGTGTAAAATGGCTGAGAGATCGCTATATTAATCAAAAATACTAAATTAATAATATTTAACCGCTTCCCGACCGCCTCCTGCACATATACATCGGCAGAATGGCACGGCTAGGCAAAAGCACGTACGAGTACGTCCCCTTTAATTGCCTAGCCGCGTGGTCACGGGAGCTCCGTGACCACGGCCGCGGGACCAGCAGACCTGATCGCGGCTGGTGCACCCGCGATCGGGTCACAGAGCTGAAGAATGGGGAGAGGTCTGTGTAAACAAACCTCTCCCTGCGCTTCCTACACTGCCTGTCACTAATCGGCTGTTCCTTGTCATCGGGAAAGCCGATCAGTGACGTCAGAGACGTCAGCCACGCCCCCTAATGAAAAAAAAAAACACACACGTCACAGACCATAACCCCTCCCCGCCCCCTAGTGGTTAACTCTTTCACTGTCAGTGTCATTTATACAGGAATCAATGCATTTAAATAGCATTGATTGCTGTATAAATGACAATGGTGTCAAAAATGTCCGATGTGTCCGCCATAATGTCGCAGTCACAATAAAAATCGCTGATCACCGCCATTACTAGTAAAAAAAAAAAATATTAATAAAAATTTTGTAAACGCTATAACTTTTGCGCAAACCAATCAATAATCGCTAATTGCGATTTTTTTTACCAAAAATATGTAGAAGAATAGGTATCGACCTAAACTGAGGAAAAAATATGTTTTTTTATATATTTTTTTGGGGATATCTATTATAGCAAAAAGTAAAAAATATTGAATTTTTTTCACAATTGTCGCTCTATTTTTGTTTATAGCGCAAAAAATAAAAACCGCAGGGGTGATCAAATACCACCAAAAGAAAGCTCTATTTGTGGAAAAAAAAGGCCGCCAATTTTGTTTGGGAGCCACGTCGCACGATCACGCAGTTATCAGTTAAAGCGACGCAGTGCCGAATCGCAAAAAGGGGCCTGGTCCTTTGGCTGCCAATTGGTCCGGGCTGAAGTGGTTAAAAATATTTTGTTTGTACATCTGCCAACAAATAATTTACACTACTTTATATGACTTTCCTGATTATAATAATGACAAAAAATTGTTTAGAAGACAATCTCGTGAAACTCACAGATTGGGTCCTGCCCATGACCTGCTATTGGCCATTTCCCAGAGAAAACTCCTCCCCAACCAAAATCATTACTTTTATCAGAAATACTAATTTTACAAAAACTTAACAATCGTTTTTTTACAATTTTTTTAGATTGAACAAAACTTTCATATTTTAATATTTTCTCTAGGTAGCCTTAAGTAAATTATGACAATCTACTACTTTTATATTATTAACCAAATCCAATTGCTCAACTTATTATTTCCTGCAACCAAATCTGTAGGATTTTTGCAAACCACTAAACATCAGGTTTTCCATTATCTCAATTTCATACAGTTCTTTCCACAATCTTAATCAATATTTTATCTCTGAAAACATTGTTCTGCCCCTTTTTATGTGTTTTAGAATGACCACGTGTAATAACACATATTTTCTGTTGTTCAGGGCTTAAATATTCATAAACATTTACATGCTGCATTAAACTTAGTTTCCTTATTAAAACGGAGCTCCACCCGATTCTAAGACCTACATGTAAAATCCTATACTCACCTAGCTCTATCCGAAACGGTAGTTTTTTTTTTTACTTACCTTTTGTTGATTTCTTGCTGCCGTCCATCGCTTCCGGTTCTCCTTCTCTCGGATATGGGCGGGGATATTACGGCTATTTCGTAATATCCCCTATCCCGCACTGTCTCCTGGGAGCTTGTGTCATAGTTCCCAGGAGTCAGTGCGGCGGCCTGGCCTGAGATAGCGCGAGACTTGGAAACCGAACGTGACGTCATCACGACAGTCACATTCGGGACGATTGTGTTCTCTCTGCTATCACAACGGGGCGGGTCTTTCGCCGCCGCCGACCGTTGTGATGGCAACAGGAGCTGCTGACGGCCCTCCTATGCTGTTCGTACTGCGCATGCGCAACATTAGAATGAATGGGCGTCAATAAAATCCCGGAAGAGAATGCCTGTGGGTTTCACATGCCCACAGGCAAGATGGAGAACGAATAGAGAAATTTTATAAAGTGTTTTTAGAATCGAAAAAACGAAAAGGCACAAGTGCTAGAATCGGGACACGTGAGTTACTCATTTACAAATTAATTTCTTTATTAATGACCATTGAAAAAAAAAAACGTCAGGGGCAGTGGAGCCCCGCTTTAAAGAACTTCTTTACTCTCTGGCATTATTTAATTTCCTTACTACTGCATGTATTCCTATATTCTATATATATGAAATGTATAAATTTCCCGATCGTACTGAGACTTACTTCTGAGCCTAGAGATGTTAACCATTCCCAGTTACCCTTTTATTTAAACAAACACACTCACCCCTTGTTAGTATGATAGTCTTGTATCAGAGAGATGAATAATGTCCCTTAACATTGTCTGTTGTCCGTTGTCTTATCTTTCATTGTTGCTTTTTCTTTAGATGTTGCTTGTTCTTAAAATGTTGCTTTTTCTTGGAAAAATAATGTCTTTTCTTTGTTCTTTGAAGCATAATTTTCTTGTAGCTTTTTGCCTTGTTCCTTGAATTGTGTGCTGTCATGTGCTGTAGTGTTTTGCCTGTTGATCCATTCTTTGCCTTTGTGCTTGGACCTTCCATCTTCAAACATCAAAATCAGACATTCATATTAGCTCACCCAAAATGTACATCTACAATGGTGGCTTTTTCAAATAACGTGAATTCTCCGTTCCTGTTTCAACACTTTTTTCTTCTTGGGCAACAACCCAATATTTTCTTAGGAACTAACCTTGGCAGATATCTTCTTGTACCTAATCGTCACTGGATTTCCAAAAATAACTTGAAGTATACCGTCCAACTGGCCTTGTCAATCAACTTCGTAGGCTGTATATATTTTTTTTTTCTTCGTGGCTGGATGTGAGAAAACAGACAGAGAAAAAACATATCCTTGACTTTTGTCCACATCTGACGAAAACACCTCCTTTTAGGTTCTTTGATCATTTTTCCCGAGACTTTATCAATAATTGTGTTCATCTCCCCCTTTTGTCAAGGAGTGGGGAAAAAAATACCATTCTGTCTGGCTTGCCATTGTAAAAAGGTGTAGATATAGTAAAAATTCTATATATATTCTACATACGCACAGGGCGTTTCTGGATTAAATAACAAAGTCTTCGTATAAAATGTAAATCAATGTCCTCTCTCCTAGAGAGTGTGTGTAGAGGAGATTTGTATGCCTTTATCCAAGGCCGCATTTCCAATTTACTTTTTAAGAATCAGTTTCTCAGCAGAATACTTCGAAAGGTTGTTTATTGTTCAGAAAGATAAGCAAAGACAAGACTGACATCTGGTAACATATGTCATGGTGACGGCCTCAGAGTGAGGTTGAGACATCTGATGTTACATCTTCAAAAGTGTAGAGTTCCTTCTTTCCACCTCTCTTCTCTCCTCTCTCCACCTCCCTTCCTCTACCATAACCCTACTCCATTCTTATACTGTTTCATAATGTAATGTCAGCATTATTCCAGTGACACCCATATTTGCATATATACCTAATATGGTTCAGTCTAAAGATAAGTAGCATAACTCCACCCATTGTCCTCCTGACATAATAACTCAGAATATAATTATCTACACAGCAGAACGACTCCTCTCTGTTCTCTTGTGTTATTCTGTGACCTTCGGAGACCATCATTATTACCGTACATATACATACATATATATTTTTTTTTTAGAAACTTTTATCACTTAAAATATTAATTAACTCAAAAACTTCTAACACTGTTCATTAGATGTACCAATGATATTACTGTTTAAACGTTGCATTGTTTGGGATAATGTGATCAAGTTCTTACCTGATTTTGTGTGGTATAAATGTTGTGTGAATGTAGAATAAAGAGTTCCAGTTTGCACCTAAGTTTGTGTTGTCTAGTTCTTGGTTGCATCTTTCAGCTATAATACCTGGTTCCAGAGTGGAGGAAGCTCTATCTTGGCGAAGGCACCCAGGCCGGGTGCCAGATCGCCCGCTACACAAGGGTAGGGTTAAATTCCTCCAAATTATCAGGTCTGCTTTAATTTTGTTTAGTAAGGGAGCAGAATTGTCATGTAAGAGTTCATTTAGATTGGCCATTAGAAATGTGCCAAGGAATTTATTTTATCGTGTCCCCAATACACTGAGCAAAATTATAAAACGCAACACTTTTGTGTTTGCCCCTATTATGAGCTGAACTCAAAGATCTATAACTTTTTCTATGTACACACAAGACCTATTTCTCTCAAATATTGTTCACAAATCTGTCTAAATCTGTGTAAGTGAGCACTTCTCCTTTGACGAGATAATCCATCCACCTCACAGGTGTGGCATATTAAGATGCTGATTAGACAGCATGATTATTGCACAGGAGTGCTTTAGGCTGGCCACAATAAAAGGCCACTCTAAAATGTGCAGTTTTATCACACAGTACAATGCCACCAGAGTGGTTGCCCTTGAATTCAATGTTCATTTCTCTACCATAAGCTGTCTTCAAAGACGTTTCAGTGAATTTGGCAGCACATCCAACCAGCCTCACAACCGCAGACCACGTGTAATCACACCCGCCCAGGACCTCCACATCCAGCATCTTTACCTCCAAGATCATCTGAGACCAGCCACCCGGACAGCAGCTGCTACAATCGGTTTGCATAACCAAAGAATTTCTGCACAAACTGTCAGAAACCATTTCAGGGAAGCTCATCTGCATGCTCATCATCCTCATCTGGGTCTTGACCTGACTGCAGTTCATCGTCGTAACCGACTTGAGTGGGCAAATATTCACATTCGATGGTGTCTGGCACTTTGGAGAGGTGTTCTCTTCACGAATGTATCCCGGTTTTCACTGTACAGGGCAGATGGCAGACAGCGTGTATGGCATTGTGTGGGTGAGCGGTTTGCCGATGTCAACGTTTTAGGTCGAGTGGCCCATGGTGGCAGCGGGGTTATGGTATGGGCAGGCATATGCTATGGACAATGAACACCGTTGCATTGTATTGATGCCATTTTGAATGCACAGAGATACCATGACGAGATCCTGAGGCCCATTGTTGTGTCATTCATCCACGACCATCACCTTATGTTGCAGCATTATAATGCAAGGCCCCATGTTGCAAGGATCTTTACACAATTCCTGGAAACTGAAAACATCCCAGTTCTTGCATGGTCAGCATACTCACCGGGCATGTCACCCATTGAGCATGTTTGGGGTGCTCTAGATTGGCATAAACGACAGTGTGTTCCAGTTCCTGCCAATATCAAGCAACTTTGCACAGCCATTGAAGAGGAATAGACCAACATTCCACAGGCCACAATCAACAACCTGATCAACTCTATGCAAAGGAGATGTGCTGCACTGCGTGGGACAAATGGTGGTCACACCAGTTACTGACTGGTTTTCGGACCCCCCAATACAGTAAAACTGCACATTTTAGAGTGGCCTTTTGATATGCCACACCTGTGAGGTGGATGGATTATCTTGGCAAAAAGAAAATCTTAGACCCCTTTCACACTGGGGCGTTTTTCAAGCATTTTTCAGGCACTTTAGCGTTAAAAAAAGCGCCTATAAAACGCTTGAAAGAAGCTTCATCTGCAATTCCAATGTGATAACCCAAGTGCTTTAAGAGCCCTTTCACACTGCCAGCGCCCGAAAAACGCTCGTAAAGCGCCACTTAAACTAGCAACGCTTTACCCGCGTTTTTCGAGCGCTAGTGGGGCGCTTTTAACCCCTGCTAGTGGCCAAAAAAGGGTTAAAAGCACCCACAAAGCGCTGCTGCTAGAAGCGCTTTTCAGGCGCTATTCACCGCTCCAAAAGCACTGCAAAGAAACTGCTTGCAGGACTTTTTTTGACGCCCTACCAGCGCAGCGCCTTGGTGTGAAAGCACTCAGGCTTTCACATTGGGATTGCAGTTGCAGCTTCTTTCAGGCGCTTTACAGGTGCTTATTTTAACACTAAAGCGCTTGAAAAATTCCATAGTGTGAAAGGGGTCTCAGTGTGAAAGCACTCAGGCTTTCCCATTGGGATTGCAGTTGTGGCTTCTTTCAGGCGCTTTACATGTGCTTTTTTTAACGCTAAAGTGCCTGAAATACGCCCCAGTGTGAAAGGGGTCTTAAGGTCCATATTTAGGAGGGTTAATAGCACCATGCTGGGAGGGGTCTTTGTCATCTTTTGGGATTTTGGTATCCATTGGCCTTGTAAGCTAGAGTTGAAAGCTGTAAGAAAGTATAAGATTAAAGTGTCCTAGAAGATCTTGTAATAACAATAAAGCCATCTGGACCAGCAGCCTTCCCTAATTTGGCTGAGCATAAATTCTTCCTTCAAAATTGGGGCCTCTGGAGAGATTATAAGAATGCCAGAATTTGTAAGATGTTTTATTCATTTAATTAATATGGCCATAGGCCTATGGAGACTGGACAAGTGAACGGAGGTTATATACCTTGATTTTTAAGTTACAAAATTGTACTGTGACGAACCTCGTACCCAAGATGTCCGCCGTAACTGCTTCCTCCGTCCGGTACCATACAATCCAAGACCCTTTAGCCCACCCAGTCACCAGACAACACCAGTGTAGGGCACATCAGGAATGACTCTTTATTTGAAATGTCACACATATATACAGCCAGATGACTAAAGCCTAACCTAATTAGCATGAGCTAATTATCTTAATCAACACTGGACTCCTTCATTCAATTGCAGGATTTTTTATAAGATGAGCTGAGTTGCTGAAAGCTAAAATATAGCGCCTCATCTCTTATATAAAGTCAAAATTTGGTTCAAATGAACAGGTTTGGGACTTTTAGGGCGCAAAAACACAGAAATATATAATAGATATGAAAAATAATTTATTGAAAATCACAACATAACTTAATATTGCACTTTTGACATCATATGTCTTATGAAAACATTTAAAAACAATACATCACTGAACAGGGATGAAGTTTTCATTTATTGCTCTTTTTCTCAACATGTTTCACCCAAACTTGGGCTTCCTCAGGAGAGTTAGATAATGTCATATAATATTTACTGAAATAGAAAAGTACAATCAAACATTGAACACACAGAATTTAACACTGCCTAAGTAAAACAGTATAGAAATGAACATCACGTAACAGGGAAGTGGGTGGAGCTTGTAAGCTCATATGCTAACCTGGGTGTTCCGGGAGAGAATTCCGCAGTCCACATAAATGCTGAATGCATGGGGTAAAAATGAGTGCATCATAGAGAGGGAAATAATATCCAAAACTATATCAGTTTTGTAATCCATCTATGGGGTAAATTAGTAAAGATGCTTGAATTATTATGGTATTGAAGAAAATAAGTAAATATATATTATCCCACAAAATGGGGAACCCACCTGAAAGTATTTGCTTAATGTGCTATTTTAAAATAATAACAGCACAAAAGGCTCCTGACTGCCAAAAAGGGAGTCCAAGTTTGAATCTATAAAGTATTTTAAAGGGAGATTCTGTTAAACCATTAGGGAAATATCATACAAACATAATTGCCATCAATAAACCAAGAACAGATCACCATGCCCTATATATGTATTTACCTATGTTGAGGGTCTAAATCCACTCAGGGTGCAAGCCTGGATAGAAGACTATCCGAAGATAAGGAGGTCAGAGTGAGGTACTTAAACCCCTTAAAATAGAATAAGACAGGCATTTTAGTGATCAATTCCCAGTCAAAATGGGTGGCAAATAGTCTGCTAAGATCTCTTACCTTTACCAAGCATCGTTTTGGGAGTGAACCTCCACTGAGCTGCACAAATAAACAGCCCAAACAATTCCCCTTAAATAACCCTCTCCACCGCCGTTTTGGCGCCAAAATTTGGCGCCAAACGGTCAGGTGAGGACAAATAGTGTCACAGCAGGTGCGCCAGGCGCACAGGAAGTGACTGCTGTGAAAACCGGAAGTGCTTCTCTCAACAGGAAGCCAGACTGACTGACCTCAATGCTGATAGCAAACAGGAATCACAGGATGTAAAGCCACATCTGATAAACTGTCAGCAAGGGGAGTTAAAGGGAAATGGACTGACAATAAATGTCAATACAAAACAGCAAAAGGATATAAAGGCTCTATATCCCTAAGCTGAATGTGAACAGTATTTTGGATTGATTTGGGTCACAGAACAAATCCATATATACTACCCCTATTACCTTGGAACATAAATATGTAACCAAGAAAAGGCTGCAGTTAGCGCAAGCGTTTTAAACCCGAAGTGACTAAGGCGGCGCCAATTGGAAGTCAAAATAGACTTATGAGGTCTAGAGGCTCCCAATTACGCCTCTAGTGTCCATATGAGGCAATCAAGCCCCATTTCAAAACATTTTGCCTCACATGTATATAAGGCTGCAAAAAATTGCTCCTTAAAGGGACAATGACAATATATGGCCGGTAGTTGTACAATGATACATTGAGGCAGTGGAGCTTGCCATAAACCCTCAACCTCAACACCAAAGGTCTTCATACACCACACAAACCCAATAGGTGATGAACATTTGAAGAATCATTTATTAATACTCAAAAAGTATGAAAATTAATACACATAATAATTTGTAATTTTAAATGAGAAGAAAAAATCTCAAAAGAACAATTGACAATGGCGACCTAACCCTATAAAAAGGGTTTGAAGCTCAGAGATTCATTCAGGCCAGGATGGACAGTGGCTCTAAGGTTATGAATCCATTTTGATTCTCTTTGCAATAAAGTTTTGTCAATGTCACCTCCGCGATCAAAATCTGGTACAAATTCTAACGCAAAAAATGTCATTTGTGAAACATCGAATGAATGGTATAGTCCCATATGTCGGCTAATGGGAGTCTCCATCTTCTTCTTTTTAATAAGGGATACATGATCTCTGATTCTGTGAAAAAAAGGTCGTTTGGTTTTCCCTACATAAAACGCCTGACACGTACATGTCATGAGGTAGACAACCCCAATCGTCTTGCATGTTGCATAAAAATTTGGCTTAAAGGTTTGACCAGAGGGCAGCATGATTTCAGTGGAATTGATCAATAAATCACAGAATTCACATTTTCCACAGGGGGAAGTACCTTTTCGATGTGTCTTAGTTCTTAAAGTAAGATGACTATGAACTAGTCGATCTTTTTAAATGTTTTCATAAGACATATGATGTCAAAAGTGCAATATTAAGTTATGTTGTGATTTTCAATAAATTATTTTTCATATCTATTATATATTTCTGTGTTTTTGCGCCCTAAAAGTCCCAAACCTGTTCATTTGAACCAAATTTTGACATTCAATTGCAGGGTTAATTAGCACATACAACAATAGGTGAAATACTCTTACAAGCCAGACTATATTCATTAACACAACAGACAGGTGGCTGGAGTTCATGAGTCATGACATTAGCGTCTCTTGCTAATATGCCAAATACACATACAGATTCTATGTGTATTGGGGGCATGGACCTGAATCCAAGTACCACCAGCTCAGGGGTCCCAGGCTTGCAGCTCAAAGAGCACTGTTCCCCCAAATGCCAGGGCCCATAATCGCAAGGCAATAGGCTTGCATTCAGTCCCCTCCAACAGCCTGTGTCCCGGCCAGGTCTGTCACATTTCTCCCCTTTCGGCAGGAGACTAACACAGGAGGAGACCCCAGACGGGTTGACTCCGAAGTTAGTCAGTGGTTCCAGTCCTCTAATGCCTGTACCCACACAGTACCCCAAACAAATTGTTCCAAACAGAGCACGACTCACCCAGCCAACTTCTGCCTCTCTCATAGAACATATCCGCCGCTGGGGAGAGGCCTGGACTGGCCCTTCTCCCTGGAGTCTTTTCAGCCGCTGGAGAGAAGACAGGGTCACTGGGCTCACTCCATCATGCTGTTGGGGATCTGGGCCGACAGCCCAGCATCCCTGGGGTATACAGGTGGGGACTGCAGTCCCATCCCCCTTTACAGGAAATCTGCCCTCTGTTAGTTGTGGGCAGAGGCCAGCAGCACTTTGTTCCGTTGCCAGCAGTTCAGCTGGGTGTAGGAGCTTCCCTACATCATCTCCTCCAGCTAACTGTTGAGGAGAGAGGCCGACTGCCCCAGCTCCCTGGAACTCCGCAGCTGTTGCTGGTGCTGGACAGAGGTGGGTAGCACTCTGCCCTGTTGCCAGCACTTCTGCTGGGGACTCCACATCCTCCGCTCTGGTTAACCGTTGGGGCAGGAGGCTGGCTTCCTCCACTCCCACATCTGGCTGCTGGGACAACATGTCTCTGGTACTGTCCCCCAGGTGCACAAATCTTTGCTGGGGAGGAAAGATCAATTTCTCCACCCTGGCCAACTGTTGGGGAGGGACGACAAACACCTCCTCTCCCTTCTCCCCCTGTATCTGCTGCTGGGAAGTGATTGCCACCTTCTCACCCTGAGCCTCCATAACTGCCACCGGTGTGGGGCAGAGGTCTTGGACCCTCTGTCCGGGGACCTGCGCTTCAGCTGGGGAAGTTCCTTGTAACTCCACGGATACTGCTGTTGGTGCTGGGCAGAGCTCAGTGAAGTTTGGCCCTAATACCAGCTCTTCTGATGGAGGCTCATCAGGTTGTTTTTCCTCAGCAGAAAAGTCTATTAAATCCCCATGCTCTACAACTGATGGCTGGGGATAGAGGTTCACCATCTGTCCGTGGAACCTAGAAGATGCCATCGGTGCTGGGCAGAGGTTAGCAGAGCTTTGCCCTGTTGTCAGCACTTCAGCTTTGGGGATGGCAATCTCCAGATTTTCCACTGCCGATTCTCTGGCATGCTGCTGGACAGGCACATTCCTCCATCCAACCTCATCTTGTGCAGTAACAGGTTTGTCAAGGTCAGTCAGCACTTGCTGCATCCGCCATAAGACCTCCGCGTCCATAGCTGCGGGAGCAGGTGGGCAAAGCACTCTGTTACTATGCCACATTGCTGAGTCTTCAGCCAGGATTTCAGAGCTGTCTGCTGGTATTTCCTGATAGTCCCAGGCAAAGGGAGCCCCATCCTGCTGCTGAGCAGAGTCTAGCAGCTGTATGTAGGCGATCTCCAGCTCCCATTCCTGAGCGGCCAGGAACTCCAAATCTTCCTGTGCCCAGAGCACTTCCGAGACGTTCAATCTTTGCTCTCTGTGCTCCATTATTTCCTCCAAACGCCACTCCAGATTACTCCCAAAGTCGGAGTCCTCGGACAGCCTCCAGTACAACAATCCCAGGCCATTATAATCAAAGCCTTCCGTGGGCCTGTCATCCGCTGTCCACGGGCACACTTGGGCTACATACCACCGGAGGGCTCTGTAGCTCTCATCCAAACGCATTTCTGCCCGGATCAGCCTGCTTAACTCAGCTGTCCACTCCTGCTTCGGTTGTTCCCCCAATAACAGCATTCGTACTTCATACTGCGACCAGTACCTTACATGGATGGAGGAGAGAACTTTTCCCTGGTGTCGCTGCTCACAGGCTAGCGCTTCTTTCCAGAGTTGTAGGCGAACAGAATCATACCATCCCAGCAGGACCTGCACCGATACTGGTCCTCTGTGCTGTATCCGCATCTCTCGCAACCTCCTTCCGAATTCCTCTTCCATGACAACGTATCTGTACCTCTGCTATCCGGGCCTTGGATCCAGGTGATGGTTTGGATGTGTTCACGACAAGGAAGCACGATCCCACCGCTGCCAGCCAATTGTGACGGACCTCGTACCCAAGATGTCCGCCGTAACTGCTTCCTCCGTCCGGTACCATACAATCCAAGACCCTTTAGCCCACCCAGTCACCAGACAACACCAGTGTAGGGCACATCAGGAATGACTCTTTATTTGAAATGTCACACATATATACAGCCAGATGACTAAAGCCTAACCTAATTAGCATGAGCTAATTATCTTAATCAACACTGGACTCCTTCATTCAATCGCAGGGTTAATTAGCACATACAATAGGTGAAATACTCTTACAAGCCAGACTATATTCATTAACACAACAGACAGGTGGCTGGAATTCATGAGTCATGACATTAGCGTCTCTTGCTAATATGCCAAATACACATACAGATTCTATGTGTATTGGGGGGCCAGCATGGACCTGAATCCAAGTACCACCAGCTCAGGGGTCCCAGGCTTGCAGCTCAAAGAGCACTGTTCCCCCAAATGCCAGGGCCCATAATCGCAAGGCAATAGGCTTGCATTCAGTCCCCTCCAACAGCCTGTGTCCCGGCCAGGTCTGTCACATGTACCAACATGTCTAAAGATTTTGGGAGGTTAAAACCATTGGCAGGAAAAATGTGGGGTAAGTAGGATGAGACATGCAGGGCCCCGAAGAGCTCTAGCAGTTTATTGGGCTTATTGCAAAATTCAAAGAGGTTCCTATGGCCTTGAAGAAGTTTACTTTAGTAAATAGGTTTTGGTTGTTACAGAGATACCTAAAGGATAAGTTCACCTTTTCAGACATCATTTCACTTTGCATAAGAAAGTGTTTTCTAATGCTATCAAGCTATCTCAACGTGCTCACCTCTCACTTACCTTGATTATGTCAGCTTTAAATCTGTAGCTTTTTTTTCCCCAATTTCACAAAACTGCATCTGAGACCTGACTTCCTGGAACATCTTGAGCACATCCAGAAAACTTCACAACTAGGGTTGAGCGAACCCGAACTGTAAAGTTCGGGTCCGTACCGGACTTTTGGGTGTCTGGGACCCGGACCCGAACCCGAACTATTTGCTGTAAGTTCGGGTTCGGGTCCGGTGTTCGGCGCTGTATTGGCGCCTTTTTCACAGCTTTAGGCCAGCCAATGGATGATCGTTTTAATAGTGTGCCCTAGAAGCCATCACAGCCATGCCTACTATACTAATGGCATGGCTGTGATTGGCCAGTGCAGCATGTGACCCAGCCTCTATATATAGCTCACACACAGCACACAGCGTCATTCTGTTAGACACACACTGTTAGGCAGGTTCCTGTGCTGCAGATAGAAGATTTTAGGAGTTAGTGTGCTAAAGTCAGTCCACATTCCTGGAATTTTATTCTAATTAGTTAGATCAGTGAGCGATCTAGATAGCTAGAGTAGAGAGGGATTTTCTTTTTTTGCAAAAGAAAGAGGCAGACATAATTATTGAAGAGATTCCTAAATCAATTTTTTTGCAAAAGAAAGAGGCAGACACAATTATTGAAGAGATTCCTAAATCAATTGTACGACGGGACTAGAAAAAGGAAGCTCGAGATCCCAAACGACACCCTTTGGGCCCCGTCAGCTAATCTCGTGTGTATCGCGTGTTAGTTGACGTTTGGTTAGAGACGATTCGCGCTTCTCAGACTTCTGCTTAATTCGTTCGCTTCTGCCGTTCAGTTTGTGCTTGTGAGGTTTGTATCTGGCTTTCAGTGCGTGTGGATCAGTTCCTACCTGTTCTCAGGCCGTTCTGGTCCGCTCGTTCCTGTTTTTCAGGTCGTTCTTCATAGGCCTTGCTGTTCTTCAGTGCGTTCTGTTAAGTTGTTTGTTTGATCAGCCGACCGTTTTGAAGCCATGGAGTGTGGACGTACTCGGGAACGAGTTCGTGCTGTGCAGGGGCTCGGTGTTGCGGTTAACACCTTGGCACGAGCCCGGTCCCCTTATATTAGCAGGCAGAATACCTGCATGCGGCAAGCCATCAGTGCGGAGCAGAGGCTAGTCGCCACGTTGCGTTACTTGGCGACGGGGAGAAGCTTGCAGGACCTCAAGTTCACGACAGGCATCTCCCCCCAGGCTCTGGGGCTCATTATTCCAGAGACCTGTTCTGCCATTATCCACGTCCTGCAGGAGGAATACATTAAGGTAAGTCTTCTCTTTTAAAATTACCTATGTCTTGTATGTTTGTTAATGTAGTGCATCAATGTCATCATTAGCTAATTACCATGATAGGACTATTCTATGATTGTCGCCTATTCCTTTTTTTTGGTGTTTTTTTTTTTTGTCTAGTATTTTATGTTTGACTTATCGAAATATTTTTAAGAATGTATTATTTAGTGGGTCACATGCATATTTGCTTGCACCAACCTCCCCAGCATGGAAGCTTGGCCCCCTAAACACCCCTAGCCTAGTCACTTTCTTTGGTTAAAAATGTATATTACCAGCTCCATTGTACAGCTTTACTCACCCCCCCTTTCACCCCCCTTGACCCTCATTTTTAAATTGATTGCATGTGTTTTTGGTCAGCTTGTAATTATCCCCACCCCCCCCCCACACCCCCTGATAATTAATATCATGTGTTTTTGGTCAGCTTGTAATTATCCCCACCCCCCCCACACCCCCTGATAATTAATATCATGTGTTTTTGGTCAGCTTGTAATTAGCCCCTCCCCCCCCACACCCCCTGATAATTAATATCATGTGTTTTTGGTCAGCTTGTAATTAGCCCCTCCCCCCCCACACCCCCTGATAATTAATATCATGTGTTTTTGGTCAGCTTGTAATTATCCCCTCCCCCCCCACACCCCCTGATAATTAATATCATGTGTTTTTGGTCAGCTTGTAATTAGCCCCTCCCCCCCCACACCCCCTGATAATTAATATCATGTGTTTTTGGTCAGCTTGTAATTAGCCCCACCCCCCCCACACCCCCCCTGATAATTAATATCATGTGTTTTTGGTCAGCTTGTAATTATCCCCACCCCCCCCCACACCCCCTGATAATTAATATCATGTGGTTTTGGTCAGCTTGTAATTATCCCCACCCCCCCCACACCCCCTGATAATTAATATCATGTGTTTTTGGTCAGCTTGTAATTATCCCCACCCCCCCCACACCCCCTGATAATTAATATCATGTGTTTTTGGTCAGCTTGTAATTATCCCCACCCCCCCCACACCCCCTGATAATTAATATCATGTGGTTTTGGTCAGCTTGTAATTATCCCCACCCCCCCACACACACCTTTAATTAATTGCATGTGTATTGTGTGACCTTACCATTATATACTCCCCACCCACATCCCCATTATTATCTTCTCTGGTCCATCAGAGGGGTCATCAATCAGAGATTTGTGCCTTTTATCCTTAATCTTTTGGCTTTATTTCAAGGATTTACAAAATAAATACATATGTTCTTCCAAATTGTTTTTTAATTTGTTGCATTTAGTTTGGTGTTTTGCCTGGTTTATAATTTAAATTGTATCTTTCTGTTTGACTTCACAGTGTCCCTCCACGCCACAGGAATGGCAGACTGTGGCTTCCCAGTTTGCTGCCCGTTGGGACTTTCCCAACTGCGGAGGGGCGATTGACGGCAAACACGTGCGAATTGTGCCCCCACCCCATTCGGGGTCATACTATTGGAATTATAAGGGGTTCCATAGTATCGTGTTGATGGCGGTGGTGTCGGCACACTATGAATTTCTGTATGTGGATGTGGGGAAAAACGGCCGGATGTCGGACGGAGGAGTCTTCAACCACACGGAGTTCGGTCATCGTCTCCAAACTGGTGGGCTGGAGCTGCCACCAGATGAAGATAATGTGGAGGGACTCCCGTTCGTCTTCATTGCCGACGAGGCGTTCGGTCTGGGTGACCATCTGATGAGGCCATTTCCCCAACGATCCCTCACCCCTGAGAGGAGGATTTTTAACTATCGGTTGGCCAGAGCAAGAAGGGTGGTGGAAAATGCCTTTGGTATTATGGCCAACCGTTTCAGATTGCTCCTTACATCGCTACATCTGGCAGAGTACAAACTCAATACTATTATTCTAGCATGCTGTGTCATGCACAATTATTTGCGGAAACATTCAGGAACATACTCCTTACCAATTGGCCCTGAGGCCGGAGTGGAAGGCAACATGACAGGGCTGGATAATCGCCCTCTTGGTTCCGCACCACAATCAGCCCAGCAAGTGCGGGACCTTTATTTACAGTATTTTAATGGTAGGGGGCCATTGAAATGGCAGCAGACCCTTAAACCATCTTTTTCATTTACAATGAATAAATACAGTTATTTATGTTTGAAATATTGGTCGTTTCGTATTGTTTTGCTTTTAATTTGGCCTGTTTTATATGTTGTCCTAGTGCACATCTTAATAGTGGGAAACTTGTTTAGCGTTTAGTAAATAAGCCCCTTTGTCAATGAACCACAACATGTTTTTGTCAAACTGGTAGTATTTAAAAAGAAGAAGCCACACATTTTTGAATTTGTGCAAACATTATTTTTTTTATTATAGTGCACATCCAAAACTTTTTATTATTTTTTGTTATTTTTTTTTTTTTTGGTTGTTTTGGTATTTTTGGTTTTTTTTTTTTTTTTTTTTTTTTTTTTGGAAAATGATTTTTTTTTTTTTTTTTTTTTATGTTATCTTTTTGACATTTTTTTGGTGTTTTTCTCACAACATATTGTTTTATTTTTTGGGATTGATTTTTTAAAACAAACATAAAAACATGTTTAAAATTGTTTAAAAATTTTGTCTTAGCATTTGAAATTATTTACACAATGTAAAAGTCCAGAACTTACAAAGTTCAACAGGTAACCCATGAACAGAAGAAGCCAAATTTTGAATATGCACACTAATTTAACTGGAAAATGGGTAATGTCAACATGTGCTATGTTCCATCATGGGGAATCAATGGACGTGTTTTGTGTGTGAAACCCCTTCCCTCTCACCTACTAGCATTAGGGGTTGCAAACACAAAATGCGTCCATTGAGATCCCCTGATGGCACATAGCACATGTTGACATACCGTGTGCATATTTAAAATTTGGCCTCTAAAATTAGTTAAACAGCGCTTCAAAAGGGAATGAAGGACATGATTGATGTTAAGAAATGTAAAAGGGGTCTTTAGATTCTCCCCAAAACATCAATCATGTCCTTCATTCCCTGCTGCATGGTGGCCATCTCCTTCTGCATGTTTTCCAGCTGCAGATTCCAGGCCATGATCTGCCCAATAAGCCTGTGGGCACTGTCAGTGGTAAATGGCTCCGCAGCTTGTCGTTCCACAAACAGATCAGCATCACCTAAAAGTTGGGTAGAGAAAACACAAGAAAAAAAGTGTCAAAAACATGCAGACCTTAATTTATTAGCTCAATCTGTGTTCTGAGACACTCACTTGGTGGGGTGCAGATTTGATCGACTTCAACGACCTGTTCCGCCACATCCACGCGTGGGCTTGGGCTAACTGCCCAATTAGTCTGGTGAGGCCGGGAGGTCCTCGTAGGTTCGGACTGACGTCTGAGTCTTTTGCCCCCTATGGTAATGGAACACAAAAAGGTACACTTTTGAATCACACTGATATTTGAGTGCCAAAATAGGATTAGTAAACATTGTTTAAAAGTCTTGCCAATTATTAGCAGTTTGTTAGAAGATCCTACTTGAAGACAGAATTGAAATGTCTATCTAATGAAACTCCAATACTTAAAGCGCCCTTCAACCCTAAATTTGAACTTCCGCTCATTGGATCCCTGCACCCCTGTGGTGTCTTATTTTGAACGTTTTAGGGGGGATGGGTTGCAGATACCTGTGTAAGGCAGGTATTTGCACACACATCCGGCCCTAGACTCCCACAGAAGTATACGCCACATCCCGTCCCACCGTGCTGTCTGCTGGGACACACAGGGGTCCCCGAGCTTGCGCGGACCAGTCCTATTGCATTGCGCAACTGGCGCATGCCCAATAGTGACCCGGGAAGTGAAGCCGCAAACATTAATTTCATGATTGCAAGATCAGAGATTGTAGCTGCACCAGGGACAGGTGAGTGTACTTCTTTGAAAAGTCACCACCTACAGTATTTAGAGATGATGAGCATTTTTTTGGGAATTGTGAGCATGAGACCCTGCTTAACATATTTATCCCCCCCCCCCAAAACAGCCTCTGGAGTCCCTGTGTAAGTTACCCGTAAAACCCTTACTACAGCAGTAATTGTATAGATAGTGACAATAATAAACAACCTTACAACTCCAACAACCCAAAGCCAGGTAAACTCAATAAACGTTATGAAGACAAACGGAACTTTCATCAAATATGCGCAAGTTTCAGGTACGAATGGTAATAACATCTGCGCAAGTTTCACGGACGAATGGTAATTACATCTGCGCAAGTTTCAGGTACGAATGGTAATTACATCTGCGCAAGTTTCAGGTACGAATGGTAATAACATCTGCGCAAGTTTCACGGACGAATGGTAATTACATCTGCGCAAGTTTCAGGTACGAATGGTAATTACATCTGCGCAAGTTTCAGGTACGAATGGTAATAACATCTGCGCAAGTTTCACGGACGAATGGTAATTACATCTGCGCAAGTTTCAGGTACGAATGGTAATAACATCTGCGCAAGTTTCACGGACGAATGGTAATTACATCTGCGCAAGTTTCAGGTACGAATGGTAATTACATCTGCGCAAGTTTCAGGTACGAATGGTAATAACATCTGCGCAAGTTTCACGGACGAATGGTAATTACATCTGCGCAAGTTTCAGGTACGAATGGTAATAACATCTGCGCAAGTTTCACGGACGAATGGTAATTACATCTGCGCAAGTTTCAGGTACGAATGGTAATTACATCTGCGCAAGTTTCAGGTACGAATGGTAATAACATCTGCGCAAGTTTCACGGACGAATGGTAATTACATCTGCGCAAGTTTCAGGTACGAATGGTAATAACATCTGCGCAAGTTTCACGGACGAATGGTAATTACATCTGCGCAAGTTTCAGGTACGAATGGTAATTACATCTGCGCAAGTTTCAGGTACGAATGGTAATAACATCTGCGCAAGTTTCACGGACGAATGGTAATTACATCTGCGCAAGTTTCAGGTACGAATGGTAATTACATCTGCGCAAGTTTCAGGTACGAATGGTAATAACATCTGCGCAAGTTTCACGGACGAATGGTAATTACATCTGCGCAAGTTTCAGGTACGAATGGTAATTACATCTGCGCAAGTTTCAGGTACGAATGGTAATAACATCTGCGCAAGTTTCACGGACGAATGGTAATTACATCTGCGCAAGTTTCACGGACGAATGGTAATTACATCTGCGCAAGTTTCAGGTACGAATGGTAATTACATCTGCGCAAGTTTCAGGTACGAATGGTAATAACATCTGCGCAAGTTTCACGGACGAATGGTAATTACATCTGCGCAAGATTAGACATATCAAGTATAACCATAGTAGCGCACGTGCTTGACTTACTTTTTTTGATGGCTTTTCGAATTCTCCTGTATTGATCGTGCTCCCTGGATTTGATGTCGGACCATCGTTTGCGCAGTTGATCCTTGCCCCTTCGTACGCCGAATTTCTGCTCCAGGGTGCTGACGATTGTAGTGAGAATCTTGTCCTTGCGCAAGTTGGGACGAGGGTACGGCCCATTTTCCCCGTCGTAATCTTCCCTTTGGAGGATGTCCACCATCTCCACCATCTCTTCAAAGGCCATATTGGTGGCCTTATATCTGCTGCTGGATGTAGATGTGTTGGCTTCTTGGCTTTCCTCCGCGCTACTGGCTGAGAATGTGTCCGCCATATTCATGAATTAATTCACCAACAATGCAACGAGGGGAAGCGGGGCGGGGAATACTCGTCATGAGGAACGTCATGGGCGGGCGACGCGGAGGACGCAGGCGGACTTCGACGCGTGCGCAGTGTATATAAGGCTGTTTGAGGGGCCCACGTGTTCCCGAACGGAAGTAGCGAGCGCTCTGTACGAAGGTAAGTGTTTTCTAGGATGCATTACTGTGTTTTTTTTTTTTGGGTTTTGGGCCAGCATTTTTTAAGGATATGTGTGTGTTGCTGCCTGTGTGTAGGGGTTGCTGCCTGTGTGTAGGGGTTGCTGCCTGTGTGTAGGGGTTGCTGCCTGTGTGGATGTGTTGCTGCCTGTGTGTAGGGGTTGCTGCCTGTGTGGATGTGTTGCTGCCTGTGTGTAGGGGTTGCTGCCTGTGTGTAGGGGTTGCTGCCTGTGTGTAGGGGTTGCTGCCTGTGTGTAGGGGTTGCTGCCTGTGTGGATGTGTTGCTGCCTGTGTGTGGGTGTGTTGTGTAATGTTTGTTAAGAAAAACTGGTTGTGCGTTTTAAGTAACATTTGTGTTTTTGGTCTTTTGTATTGCCATTACTAACAAAACAGAAACAAACATGTCATCACCCCAGTTGAATCCATTCAAGGACCAGCAGTTCATGTCCGAATTCATTGCCCTGTACAGAAAAAATACCAACCTGTGGCAGCTCAAGAACCCTTTGTATGGCAATAGGGATGTCCGGAAGGCAACACTGGGGCCACTTGTGGCTTTTGTGAAGACTAAAGTCCCCAACGCAAACACCAAGTTTGTGGAAGCCAGAATTGCAAGTTTAAGGCACATGTACAAGCGGGAGCGCAAGAAGATTGAGGAATCAGTCAGATCAGGAGCAGCAGCAGAGAATGTTTATGTACCCAAGCTGTGGTACTACAACCAACTGACTTTTATAGGTGACCAGATGGAACCCAGGGAATCACTGTCGACTCTTCCCTCCACCCTTCCCTCCACTCTTCCCTCCACTCTTCCCTCCACCCCAGCTGAGGCTTCCACGGAAGGAGAAGACCCCTCCACCTTGGAGCAGGCTGATGCGCCCAGCTGGAGCCAGGTATATATTTAGTAGCCTAAATTGTGATTGTGTGAATATTAATGCTGTCAACGTTAAAATGTGAAACAATTAACACCCTGAACTCAGAATTGTGAAAAAAACTGACAAAAATTATGCACACTTCTAAAAAGTGTTGGTGCAACATATCGATACATATATAGTGTATACATACATCCAGTAGTGGCAAAAAAAGCGTTAGACAACATTGGTGATCTGCTTGGAAAATGCAGGGGTCCAAATGATAGCCTTTTGGATCTTTTGGAAAATTTAGATGCTCGTTCCTAAGTTTACAATTGGATGATTGAGTAGGCCAGAAACCACAAAACAGGTGTTTGATTTTTGTTTTTATTTGCACACAGGATGAGCTGACCCAGGATGATGCCGGGACAAGTGGTATGGAGGAGGAGGAGGACATGCCCAGCGAGAGCCAGGAGGTGGCTGGGCCCAGCACGAGCCAGAGTGACAGCCAGACCCAATTAAGAAGTCTACCTCGACCCCTGCCCTTACCCCCAAGAAGGCCCAGGAGGATGACCATTGTGGAGGAGGAATCACTGGAACTGATTCGGAAGGCGAGTGCGATTCTCGACAAACCCCCCCTTCCAGAAGAGGGCTATGGCAGCTACGTGTCCAGCAGGTTGCTGCAAATGGAGAGGGGCCAACGGCACCTGTGTGAGGGCCTAATTTCTGAGGCAATTAGGGGGGGTTTGAGGGGTGAATTACGAGAATCCACCCGCCTGACCCATGAAGGCCCGACACCAACTTCTCCTCCTCCTCCTCCTCGTCTTCCTTCTCCTCCTCCTCCTCCTCCTCCTCCTACTCCTCCTCCTACCACAAGTCAGCCTCCAAGGAAGCGTGCAGGGAAGACTGCAGGGAAGAGTGCAGGGAAGCGTGGTGCGAAGAGTCGGAAGTGATTGCCTGGCTTCAGTCTGGTCTCACAGAAGACACAGGCTGTTGTAGTGCCACAGCTTGGGGACATAGATGTCATCTGCTGCTGTTCCTGGTCTGTCTGATTCCTGGTCAATCTTCTTGTGCTCCCTATATTGTATGAAATGTGCCCAAGCTTAATTTTTGGCTTCACAAACTTGGTGTCTGCCGTTGGGGCAAAAAGTCTTCACAAAATCTACAAGTGGCTCCAGTGTTGCCTTCCTATTTTGTTTTGCCTTGTTTGTTTTAACCAGAATAAATGGTCATTTTATTTTCATCAAATAATGATATACGTGCTTGATATTCAAAAACATAGTTTCTTTAGGAGTAGGCAGGTACATGTCTAAACATTCATTTGACAATACAAGTGTAAAGTGCAACTTCAATGGAACTGCAAGTGCAGTCGCTGGAAAGGTGAGGTTTAAGATCGGAATTAAGGGCAAGCTCTGCTGACTCCACAATTGTATCATGTGTAATAACTAATCCTTTTGATAACCAACAAATAATAAAAAATATCTATATAGAGATATATGTACATATATAATATATAGATATATATATATATATATATATATATAATTTTATTTTTATACACGTATAGATCTATATATCTATATATATTTATATATATATATATATATATATATGTAGATATCGATATATATTTTTTTGCGCTTATTGAGAAATATAGATATATTTTTCATTTGGTGATTTGGATATCTATATCTATATCTATATCTATATCTATATCTATATATATATATATATATATATATATATATATATATATATATATATATATATATATATATATATATATATATATATATATATATATATATATATATATATACAAATATATAACTTCACTAAAGAATGCTGAAGAAAAAACGTTCGGGAGTACTCTGCGTGAATATACAAGCAGCAAGGCAAAATCATTCTTCAAGTACGATACCATACAAATCCCGCTGTCAGAAAAAAAAAAAAAAAAAAAATTAAACAGCGTGACGATTGTGCGAGCTTCAAAACGAAGGCTAGTTTTACCAGACCGAGCGAGTCCGTGACATAATAGCTACTGAGCATGCGTCCTTTTTGGTACGCCGGACCATACTACACACGACCGGATTATCCGCTGGTATGCCAAGTCCAGCGGATAATTTGAGAACAAAACCTGAAACTTTAGTCCGCCGTACTTTGGCCAAAAAAAGTCCGCCGGCGCCTACACACGAGGGGATTATCCGCTGGACTTCGGTCCAGCGGATAATCCCGCGGGATAGTCCCTTCGTGTGTACGCGGCATAACAGTGCCATGAGGCCAGTGCCAGACAAAATCTAAACGTTTTACCTTCAAGCTCAGTGCAACATTACTGCACTGCATATACTAAGACATACACCACAGTCTGTGTGTATTCTGCTATTGGAAAAACATTGCATAAAAATTGATTTTTGCTTTTTATTCTATTTTCCCAATAGCATTTTCTGCGTGTTCCTACATACACGCTGTAGATACTGTCCGTGTAGTCTGATATTGCAAAAACATTGCAAAAAAATAAAAATGTTGCAGTGTTTTTTTTTCTTCCCAATAGCATTTTCTGCGTTTTCATAAACGCTGTAGATACTGTCCGTGTAGTCTGATATTGCAAAAACATTGCAAAAAAATAAAAATTTTGCAGTGTTTTTTTTTCTTCCCAATAGCATTTTCTGCGTTTTCATAAACGCTGTAGATACTGCCCGTGTAGTCTGATATTGCAAAAAAATATCTCGCTAACAGCACACTGGGTAAATGTAGTGGCGGCTGGGCCTGAGGCGGATAGCAGTTTGGCGCATGTCCTTCCACCACCGAGGATTGCAGGGCACTTCAGTTTGCCTCCTGTTGCTAACTCCTCCTACTCCGCCTCCTCATCCTCTACCGCCTCCTCATCCGGTCAGCGTAACACCTTCACCACCAACTTCAGCACAGCCAGGGCTAAACGACAGCAGGCAGTTTTAAAAATTTCCTGTTTGGGGGAAAAATCCCACACCGCGCAGGAGTTGTGGAGGGACATGGAACAACAGACCGATGAGTGGTTGGTGGCAGTGAGCCTCAAGCCCGGCCTGGTGGTGTGCGATAATGGGCAAAATCTCGTAGCAGCTCTGGGCCTTGCCGGTTTGACGCACATCCCTTGCCTGGCGCATGTGCTGAACTTGGTGGTCCAGAGGTTCCTGAAGAATTACCCCGATATGCCAGAGCTGCTGCAGAAAGTGCGGGCCGTCTGTGCGCACTTTCGGCGTTCTCACCCTGCTGCTGCTCGCCTGTCAGCGCTGCAGCGTATCTTCGGCCTTCCCGCTCACCGTCTCATATGTGACGTGCCCACAAGGTGGAACTCCACCTTGCACATGCTTGCCAGACTGTGCGAGCAGCAGCAGGCGATAGTGGAGTTTCAGCTGCAGCACGCACGCGTGAGTCGCTCTGCGGAACAGCACCACTTCACCGCCAATAACTGGGCCTCCATGCGAGACCTGTGTGCCTTGTTGCGCTGTTTCGAGTACTCCACCAACATGGCCAGTGCCGATGACGCCGTTCTCAGCGTTACTATCCCAGTTCTATGCCTCCTTGAAAAAACTCTTAAGGCGATGATGGAAGAGGATGTGGCACAGGATGAGGAGGAGGAGGAGGAGGAGGAGGAGGAGGAGGAAGAGGGTTCATTTCCAAGGCTTTCAGGGCAGTCATTTACAAGTGGCTACGAGGCTGGGTTCCTGCACCAACAAGCGCCAGGTACACAATTGTCTGGCAGCAAGGCCACAGTTCTGGAGGATGAGGAGGTGGAGGATGAGGAGGAGATGGAGGAGGAGGAGGAACCATGTTCACAGCAGGGTGGCACCCAGACCAGCTCATGTCCATCACTGGTGCGTGGCTGGGGGGATACAGAGGACACAGACGATACACCTCCCACAGAGGACAGCTTTTCTTGCCTCTGGGCAGCCTGGCACATATGAGCGATTACATGCTGCAGTGTCTCCGCAACGACCGCCGAGTTGCCCACATTTTAACTGGTGCTGATTATTGGGTGGCCACCCTGCTGGATCCCCGTTACAAGGACAACGTGCCGTCCTTAATTACCTCACTGGAGCGTGATCGTAAGATGCGCGAGTACAAGCGCACGCTGGTAGACGCGCTGCTGGTGGCATTCCCACTTGGAAGCGGGGGTACGGTGGAAGCACAAGGCAAAGGCAGAGGAGGAGGAAGAGGTCGCCAACGCAGCCGGGGCACCGCCAGCACCTCGCAAGGCAGGGTTAGCATAGCCGGAATGTGGAAAAGCTTTGTCGGCACGCCACAACAACCAGCACCACCAGCTGAGATGGAACGTCTTAGCAGGAGGCAGCATTTCACCAACATGGTGGAGCAGTATATGTGCACACGCGTACACGTACTGCATGACGGGTCTGCCCCCTTCAACTTCTGGGTCTCCAAATTGGGCACATGGCCTGAGCTTGCCCTTTACGCCTTGGAGGTGCTGGCCTGCCCTGCCGCCAGTGTATTATCTGAACGTGTATTTAGCACAGCAGGGGGCGTTATCACAGACAAGCGCAGCCGCCTGTCCAGAGCCAATGTGGACAAGCTCACGTTCATTAAAATGAACCAGGCATGGATCCCACAGGACTTGGCCGTACCTTGTGCAGAATAGACACATATACCGTTGTTCTGACGAAAACTGTCTTGCTATCGGATAGTGTCCGGCCACTTACTGCGCAGGTGCAGTGCTTGCGCAGTACGGAGGACAAGGAGATTCACAAAATCTCCAAAGATGAATGTCGCCTGCGCAGTGAGTGCAGGTTCAAGCCCGACCATCCAAGTGGACATACGGTAGCACATAGTAACAGGGCCCCTCACGGGGCTCGCTTGGCTAGGCTTCAACCTCGGATGATGTGGCTTGAACCTGGAGTCACCGCGCATCGTCTTCGGAGAGTTTCAAAATCCCCTTGTTCTACGTACTGAGCAAGCGCAGTACAGGGCGGACACTATGCGACGGGGGACAGAATTTGACACATCATTCACCACTAGCCTTACCCAGCCATTGTTGTATTTTTGAACCAGTGTTGGCTACCTCATCCTCCTCCACCGCCGCTTCCACCTACACCGCCACATCCACCGTCACCTCAACCTCCTACTCCATTTGAATTTCGTCCTCCTAGGTCAAGATTATAATTTTGTCATTTTTTTTTAATTTCCAAGTATTTTATTTCCCCACTATCTTATCCATTAAATTGAATACATTTTTCCAGAAAGTGTGTATTCTGGGGTATTCCCACCATATGTGCGGCATCGTGCCGTTGAGTTTCTGAGGTTCTTAATGACTTCCTGTACCTCTTCTGCTGAGAAGGGGGCCTCCAGCATTTTTTTTTATTTTTATTTTTTTAATGTTATTTTAAGTTATTTCCCTATCCACATTTGTTTGCAGATCACTTGCCATGCTCTTAACAACATTTTGTTGCCATTTGCAGCCCTCTAGCCCTTTCCATGACCTTTTTACAGCCATTTTAGTGTTCAAAAGTCCGGGTCCCCATTGACTTCAATGGGGTTCGGAGTTCGGGGTCAAGTTCGGGTCAAGTTCGGTCCCGAACCCGGACTTTTTTCCGTAGTTCGGCCGAACCCGCGGAACCCGAACATCCAGGTGTCCGCTCAACTCTATTCACAACCCATCATGTACTATCACAAAGTAAGGTGTGTTTTACAAAGTAGGGTGGGTTTACTTACACCTCCCTTATTTCTATACCGCCTCTTTTTTTATTTTCTCATTTTATGCAATCATAATGGGGGGGGGGGGGGGGGGCAAAGTTATTTGAATGAAACTAGCACTATATAGAACAGGGGTCTTCAAATTATGGCCCTCCAGTTGTTCAGGAACTACAATTCCAATCAAGCCTAGTCATGTCTGTGAATGTCAGAGTTTTACAGTGCCTCATGGGATGTGTAGTTCCGTAACAGCTGGAGGGCTGTAGTTTGAGGATCCCTGATATAGAGAGCGCATATATTTCATGGAACCCAGCCTACAAGACAGCCACCCCTCCAACTAAAAGTGGAGTGCAACTAGTGCAAGAAACAAGGGGTTAAAGCAGGTGGCGAGGAGATGTTGTCTGTCAAGTGCTTTCCAGATTGTGGCTCACTCTTCAAAGAGCAACACTAGTGTAAAATAGCCCTTAGAGCTCATTCAGACTATAAATGCTCTCTGAAGAGCAATCGGTGTATGGACCACTCTTCATAGACCATTGTAAAGGTGGTTAGGAGGCGTGGTATCACCTGAAAGAACCTTATGCACTGCTACAGGGTAAGTAGATGCCAAAAAAATGTACAGTAAGCTGCTGCATGCACCTAAATGTGCTACATAAAAATAAGAAAAATGATATATGGAGTGCAACACTGCCACTATGTTAATGAAACTCTATATATGTATTCAGTTACCCCACAAAGGCAGCGAAATGAGATACAGACCAAACTTATTGCAAAAGAAAAAACAAACGCCCACCAAACCATCAAACCCAAACATGAGCAAAAAAACATATAAAATGAGGAAAAACTATAATGATGACAAGCAGTTATTACTGTGATGAAAATCTATCTATGAGTATAAATAAATATATAAAATGCTAGAATAAACATCCAGCCACCCTGCTTACACACAAAAATGTAGAAAGACAAACCACTCAAATATTAGTGAAAACAATATATATATATACACACACACACACACATACATACATACACACACACACACACACACACACACACACACACACACACACACACACACACACACACACACACACTGTCTTTCCTCTTTGCTGTCCCTCCCCACTGCTGTCCTCTCAGCTGTCCCTCCTCTCAGCTGTCCCTCCTCCCTGTTTTCTCTCCTCCCTGTCCCTCCCCTCTGCTGTCCTCTCAGCTGTCCCTCCCCTCTGCTGTCCTCTCAGCTGTCCCTCCTCTCAGCTGTCCCTCCTCCCTGTTTTCTCTCCTCCCTGTCCCTCCCCTCTGCTGTCCTCTCAGCTGTCCCTCCCCTCTGCTGTCCTCTCAGCTGTCCCTCCTCTCAGCTGTCCCTCCTCCCTGTTTTCTCTCCTCCCTGTCCCTCCCCTCTGCTGTCCTCTCAGCTGTCCCTCCCCTCTGCTGTCCTCTCAGCTGTCCCTCCCCTCTGCTGTCCTCTCAGCTGTCCCTCCTCTCACAAGCTGGGTGAAGACAAATGCATTGTACTGCAGTGGAGCACTCACCCTCCACACAAGGGTACTCCAAAGAAGGAAAGGCAATGCAGTCCTCTTTAGGCAGAACTCTGCTGGTAGCAGCAAAATTCCAGTGACAGAAAACAAGTTCAACACACATAAAAAGGTGGCCAAAGGTCTCTCACCATACCAATGCTACATAGATGCCCTCCTGGTGGCATACGATTACTCAAACACTGTCCCAACAAGCTGGGTTAAGGTAAATGCAACACTAAATTCTTCTCCACTTAAAGCCTCTGTGTTGCTCGCACCTCTCTGGGAGTCAGGTCAGAGGTATCCTGAAATGCCTTGGGCCTCCCCTCTCAAGTTTGTTCTGTGTCTGGAGTCCACCTGATCCTCTTACTCAGCACAACCTCTCTGCAGCCTAGCAGACTGCCTCAGCTCTAAGATTCTGTTGCATCACTGCAGCACCTCTGCGACATCCACAGCCTCTGCTGGATCTTGGCTACACCTGCAGTCTCTGTGGTGCCTCAACTAAGATTCACACTTCTGCACCCCAGCTGTATCCACTGTCCTTGCTGTATCTGCAGCTTCCATTGCATCTTAGCTGTCCTGCAGTTTTTTTTTTGCATCTACACTCAGCTATGCCAATCCTGGACCTTCAACCTCCTCGGCATCAACATTCAGAACCTCTGCTGCGCCATCTCTGCACCTTCAGCTGCCAGATTTCCCCTGCTTCCAGCTGCTCAGTGCCTTGGGCCTCTATCAACTTCCAGTTCCTCATTGCCTGACACCTACCCTCCTCCACACCTCTAAATACCTGTTAAATGACCTGGGGGTAGCCTGCAGATAATCCCAAACACCTCTGAGGATTCCCTGACAGAACACCAGCTACCTCTTATGCCCCGTACACACGGTCGGAAATTCCGATGGAAAATGTCCGATCGGACCATGTTGTCAGAAAATCCGCCCGTGTGTGGGCTCCATCAGACTTTTTCCAGCTGCATTTCCGACGGAAAAAATGTGAGATCCTGCTCTCAAATTTTCCGACAACAAAATCTGATCTGACTTTTTCCGATCGTGTGAGGGGGAATTCCGAAGGAAAAAATGCTACGTATGCTCAGATCAAATTACGAGACCAAAGCTATTGGCTACTAGCCTCTATGTAGTTCCGTCGTACGCAACGAACGTCACCACATTCAGAAGGATCAGATTTTCCGACAACTTTGTCCGATCGTGTGTGTGCAACACCAGTGTCGGACAAAATCCTTCGGAAAAAAATGACTGATTTTGTGGTCGGAATTTCCGACCGTGTGTACGGGAGCTTAGACTTCAGTCTCAGAAAAGTAAGCTGCATGGAAGAGAATGGTCTACATCTCAGACTTTTTTTTAAAAGGACAAATGATCCTTGTTGAGGAAATTTACAGTCTTAAGGCCCATACACACGATCTGACTTTTTGACAACAAACATGCAAATTAGCTGTTTTGGACCAACATCCGACCGTGTGTACGCTCCATCGGACCAACTTTTTCCGTTTTCATCAGACTTTTGTTGGCTGTGCAAACAGACCAACTTTCTGCCAACAAAAGTCTGATGGAGCAAAGTCCTATCGGGTGTACACAAAACCATAGGTCTTTTGTACAAACCAATGCAGAACCAATGCAAAAGATCAGACAGCAATACAGAAGTTGACCAAAGGTGGCGGTAAAGAGCAGAAAAACCACGTGATTTGGTGAAAGTTGGCTGAAAAAGTCCTGCCGTGTGTATGCAATACAAGTTCAGGGCCGACGCCCTTTGTACAAAAAATCCACGGGAACGTTTGTACAAAGTCCTATTGTGTGTATGAGGCTTTAGATGTAACTTTTCACAAAAAAAATACCAACCCTGATCATCAACCATAAGATCAGAAAAGGGCACTGGAACTGTTTTAACAATGACAATGCTAAAACCTTTAGAAATAAAATTTTTTGGAGGAGTTGAGGTAGCAGTGTTGGAAATAGTTATTGTGTAGGAGGAATTCTAGGCAAATAGATAGGGTGGTGTAGGTTACTTGGCATACTGTCATTTCACAAATGAGATGCCATAAACAGAGGACTGGGTACAATAATACAATAGGCATTATAACTGGGGAAAAACGAATGACTACGCAATAGTAAACACTCTACAAGTAACATATGTTTCAAATAACAGCCAGGTTGTCTATGGGATCCACCACAGGGGTCCCGGGCCTCATAAGAAGAATGAGGTTACCATAGGACCATTATTAAGCAACCACCAACTTGATCTAGACTTCACTGGATTCCAGCACAGCAGTCCAGGCTGTGCAGCACAGCTAGACCCAAAATATGTAATAAGACCATCAGATTAGCGCAGAGCTAGGCAAGGAAGATCCCGGGCTTAATGAAGGTAGAACGGGCATCCCCACCCATGGCCAAGTTAAGTGGTCCAGGTCAATGCCACAAGTAGGCTCTGTACGTCTTCAGTACCACTACTACAAGTATCAGGATATAATAAAGAAGATTACGTTTATTATGTTTAACAAACAAATATTAACATTCTGTACACCTCTTCTCCCCCCAGAAGGGGTAAGTCAACTGGTGTACACCACAAGTAACAGATCATTGTGTAGGGGGGGCATTAAGTTGTATGCAACCTTGTTGCTCTTCTGGGTCTAAAGCCACTTGCAAGTCTTAAATCTGGGCCTGGAGCGAGCTTCCATAAGGGATTAGATAGGAATAGATGAGGAAGGGCTAGTTGTCCAGCAGTAATGGCCTATCCTATTACTGACAAAGCAACAGGGACTGGTTAGTAAAAAAAAAAAAAATTGCAATTCCGACCACTAGGAGATGCTGGAATACTCAGCAGAAACCTGGATCAGCATAGCACAAGGAACAATGGGTGGTAGTAACAGGATGGTGATAATGTTAGTTTGGATTGACAGTTGGATTCAGGGTCAAGTCGGTCTCATCCTTGGGATGGTACTCTGGACCTCTATCTATGGCTATAGGTAGTAAAGGAAGTGAGGAGTGCACCTCTTCAAGAAGTTCAAGTTACTTTAGGTATCTCAGATGCAGGAGAGTCTAAAAACCAAAACAAAGCCATTAGATGTGATAGAAGAAGGCAGCATTAGCTTAGGTCAGGTAGGACATGAATGACAGCGCCAACAAATTCAAACTGTCCCTTTAACCGGGTATTTTGCAAAATCTCCTCTGTCATATCTGAAGAAGTGCACATGACACAAGACTTCCTACAGGAATAAAAGATTGTGCGATACGGTGGACATGATTGAGTTCATTGTCTGTTGTTGTGGGTCATTTTAGCAGGTGGGTAAATACATTGTACACCTGTGACAGTAGCCTTCAGGGTTCCACCAGCAGTAGCTCTCTGGATAACTTTACATTGCATGTTACTGAGGCGATTGAAATTCTTGTGGTCTTTAATGCATTGGTAGAGACTGATAAGCCTCCTTTCCATCCTGGGAGGATTCGAGAACAGGCAAGTAGAAGACAAATGAAGAAGTGGAGGTCTTAAAGGGAGGCGATTTGGTTGTTAGAGGAAAGTACTTGCTATTTAACCCCTTCAATTTCTCATTTTAAAGCACCTTCTATATGGGAAGAAAGAGATCCCAAGTCCTATTTTGTAGAGAGTGTACTTAACATGTTTCCAGCACTGACTGCAGAGGTACCAGAGAATTGCAGTCCTGAACGGGAATCGGGTAGTAGAAAGCTGCAGTATGGATTGCGAAGGCTGCTGGGCTTCAAGGTCAGACAGGATCCTGGAAACAGTGTGCATCTCACCATGTTTCTTTATGCTCATGACATATACTGCATGCATAGTTCATGTTGGCACCATCCTGGTTGATGATCCCAGTGTCTCAGTCTGGGGAAGAAAGAAGTCTCATTAGCTCAAATGTCTGGATTTTGCAGTTGCCCCAGGGGTTCTCCTCACTAGAATAGGCATTTAGAAAAACTGCAGGGGAACTGGTCGCAAATGCTGCAAACAAGCAATCTGAGAGGGTTTTAATACCCCTCTAAGTGACATCAACTGATTCAGTCTACAGAGGACCCCATCTTTGGACAACCAATAGGGAGGGGCTACATCACCCAAGAAGTGATGTGGACTCCCAAAGAGGGGCATTCCTCCTAGCAGGATAGAAGACTAAGGGGCCAGACCATTAGGTGACTGTGGATTTAGGGAAGTAACATTTAGAATATTTTTTTTTTTAAGAAGTGGAATTACCTGAAGTTAAGTTTTAAATCAATCATTAGGACATATTTAAACTTATGCAGTGCTTTAACACAAGCATGTTAACATTTGGTACTTTAAGGCAGCCCATTCAAAATGCAATGAACTCCATTGCAAGCTAAACTGCACCTGAGACTTTCTTGGGAACACAATGCCTCACATAGCCCAAGGGCATGGGGTGCAATGCAAAATCAAAGATGTCTCCTTAGACGAAACGCGTCAGTAGAGCTCTGCTGATGGTATTGTGTTGCTTTTATTCATAATTACAAGCGCTTGTTTTACTCTTTCCAAATGGGAGTGTTCACATTTTTTTTACATTAAAATTTGTATACCTATGGGTTTACACTACGTGGAGTTTTCTGTTTCCTTCTTGGTTATACTGCATGTTACAAGGTTAAAGACACATCTCACCGAGACTTGTCGACACTGGTCTTTCAAAACGAAGCCCAGTCGGAGCCCTTTTCAGTATATGGAAGCATCTCCCATCTTGGCTTAAACCATACATGTGGATGATCCATCCTCTGGTGTTTACAGCACAAGCTTTGGCGACTCATTGGGCATATGCCCATTTGGCTCCATTTGTTCTGGTAAGTCTTCCTGCAATCGGTGGTGGCTGTCTTTCACATCTATTCATGTTTTAAAGGATTATAATTTTCCTATTAGATCCAGTCTTATATATGATCACAACTTTCCAGTTTTTGCACTATATGGACTCTTTTCACGGACATTATTACTACATATATGATCATTATTTCTGTTCATAGATTTATGAGCACTAGCAGTCATTGATTTCTGTAGCCTTGCAGAATCTTATTTCACTAGAACTGCACAATTTTTATAATCACTAGTCTTGCATTTTTTGTCTATTGCTGTGCTGGCTGCTGTCTATTCGGGTGTCAGCGAAATATATTTCTTACATAATCATGCAAAATCAAAGGCATTCCAGCACACAGATGTATGTAACATGCATGGCTGCACATTGCAGTAACATGCTTGTTATCATGCCACAGGAGTGTAAACCAGCCCTTAGTGTCCTAAAAAAACTTAGTGCAAGCTCAGTAAGATAACCTACTTTTGAATAAAATAATTGTCTTTGCTTTGTTACAAAGGCACAAGTCACACTATGAGATTACTGTTTTTGCGTTACAGAGGTATTAATAAAAGAGGCCTATGCTGAGAAATGCGCATACAACCCGCTCTACTTGTACCTTCACACTAATGCTTTTAATAAAATTTACACCATCACATTCATTAAAAACTGACTTATAAAGATTAATCTGTCTTGCAGGCGCAGGCATGATCATTGCACAATTAGGAGAAGGAAAAGGTTAAAGTTATGCTTTTGCATGCAAGTCTCTAATCATTAGCTTCTCATCTTCCTCCTTTCCTGGAGATGCTGTGAAGTCTGTTTAAATACTTAAAAGGGAAACTACAGTGCATTTTCAGTGATTACAGATTTTGAATTCTTTTTGGAAGTGAAAGTAATTTTTGTTGTAATCTTAACGTATTTGCTTCCTTGTTTTGAATAAGATATTTTATTTACCTACTTGGAAATGTTTCCTGTAGTGGTCAACTCTATGTTGTGTATATCCAGTCATTACCCCAAATAACCCCCAAACCTCCTTCACCTCCTTCGAGAAAATATACATCAGCATTACTTCTTATTTCATTTTTTCTAGGGCTGTGAAAATAAAGATTAATTTCCTCGATTAATCGTTAATTTTTTTGATCGATCAAAATTCTTTTGATTGGTACTCACCTCTCCGCCGGCTTCCGGGTCTTCAGGAAGTTCCTTCGGAAATCCGGTGACGTCACGGACATCGACGTCACCTGACCCCTCCCCCCTTCCCCAAGTGCCTCCATCTGCTAACGAAGGGAAGGGGGGAGGAGTTTGGTGACATTGAAGTTCTGATTGAATGTAACGTGTATGGGGGAGGAGCTACACATGACGTCACAGGCTGCTGCCCTACGGAACTAACACGATTGTCGGCTTTACATGCCGTGTTTTTATCATCTTTATGTGAGTAGTTTGTGTTTGAACACAAAAATGAAATCTTATACTTAAGCGGAGAGCACTTAGATCTTTTCTTTCTACCCATGACCTGGCGTCCTTGCTGAGATCTAAGGAGACGTGAGAGAAGTTTATGGTCCGTGTTAGCCCTTTTGATACCCGCTTGCATGACCACCTGTTTGCACAGGGGTCCATGCCATAAGGTGAGAGTGATTAGTTAGACCGGAGGTGGAGGGATTGTCATGCTACTGTGGAAAAAAAAATTACTTACGTCAGTGCTACTGTTTGAATTTAAAACGTATTTGTGTGAACTGTGAAGTTAAGTCCTGGATTGTGGAAACTAACTAGTGTCGGGTGATTATATATAGTGTATACCACGTTTACCACTGACTAATGCAGAGTTGCAATGCAAGGAGATCAGCTAAAAGTAGTTGGATTTGTATGTGAGTTATAATTAATCGAAATTAGTCGATCAATCGATTAAAAGAAATCGATTGATCGAACACGAAAATTTTAATCAGTAACAGCCCTAATCTTTTCTGTAGCAAGACACCGTTCCTAATCTTTGTACCTGTGGGCTGCTTGTGTATTTTTTTTTTCGCTTGTGTATTTTTATAAATTACTTTAAAGTGACCCTAACACTAATTTCAGCTATAATGTCTGAGACTAAGGATATTATGGTATAGAATGTACAATTCCAAAAGACACATATAGATCTGGATTCTTGAAGGACATATTACATTTACCATCGGAGAGACAATCATAATCTTCCATATTGGTACATGGATAAAAAATGGAGGCGTTCAACCCCATGTATAAGGGAGATCTGCTACTTCTCACCTAGTATAATATTAGTATGAATTAATTGATATATGTTATGGATATTTGTAAATTACACTATAGAACAGCTTTATAAAAACCAATTAGTATAAAACATGGAGAGAGATTATATTTAGAGCTGTTACTGATTAAAATTTTCGTGTTCGATTAATCGATTTTTTTAAATCGATTAATCGACTAATTTCGATTAATTATAACACACATACAGATGCAACTACTTTTAGCTGATCTCCTTGCATTGTAACTCTGCATTAGTCAATGTTAAACGTGGTATACACTATATACAATCACCAGACACTAGTTAGTTTCCACATCCATGACTTAACTTCACAGTTCACACAAATACGTTTTAAATTCAAACTGTAGCACTGACGTAAGTAATTTTTTTCCACAGTAGCGTGACAATCCCTCCACCTCCGGTCTAACTAATCACTTTCACCTTATGGCATGGACCCCTGTGCAAACAGGTGGTCATGCAAGCTGGTATCAAAAGGGTTAACACGGACCATAAACTTCTCTCACGTCTCCTTAGATCTCAGCAAGGACGCCAGGTCATGGGTAGAAAGAAAAGATCCAAGTGCTCACGGCTTAAGTATAAGATTACATTTGTGTGTTCAAACACAGACTACTCACATAAAGATGATAAAAACACAGCATGTAAAGCCGACAATCGGGGGGGCGTGACCGGATGCAGATGAGAGTGAGAGTGGAGTGAGCCCGTGCAGCGTTCCTTCTCTCCTCTCCCCCGCTCCACCTATTAACCTGAAGTTGAAGCCCGAAGCCCGCTCTTGTTGTCTAACAGCGGGGGTAGCTGTGCGACCGCGCTGGATGCAGATACTGAGCTGTGTGGGACTGGGTAGCGAGCCGGCGTCAGTGAGACTGGTACATTCAGAGCCAGTGTCCTCTCCTATAGCGCGCTCTGACACACGCTGACTCACTGAGACGTACTGGTATCTTGCAGGAGGAGAGGAGAGCGTCTTCCACGCCTGACGGAGGTCGGAGGTGAAGGATCAGCAGCAAGGGGGGCGAGAGCCTTTGGCCGTTACTGTGACTGCCTCCTGGAGTCTGCAAGGCTGTCGGCGGTATAAACTCCAGCAAAATAGCTGACAAAGAGTGCTCTCCCCATCGCAAGTGGGCTGAAGCGGATAAGCTGGGGGAGCAGTGAGAGGGCTTCCCTCGCTTTTTAACCCCAAGAGGACCAGGCTTCACCATTCACCAGCTCTGCTGTGCAGTCAACATTGTACCTACTACCATGTCATCATAGCCGACTCAACGGATGGGTGAGACAAGAGAGTGCTTATTTTATCTGAACTGTGTACAATATCAATTGCAAAAGTGAAAGGTGTCTTTTAAAGAGGAAGTTTTGACCCTGTGTCCCTGCTTCTCATTACCTTATCTGGACGGTGTTTATGTAATAGAGAAACTCTTTTTTTTTTTTTTTTTAACTTTCTAAACAACTCCTCCAAGGAGCCCCAGGCTCAGCACCTCCTTTTACTTTCCTAAGTCGTGTGGGGCTAATCCTTGAACTGTTCTGGTTTTTTTTTTTTTTTTTTTTTTGTGTTACCTGGTCTAGGTCAAACAGAGTTGGCAAAGGGAGCGAGGAGGAGGGGGAGGGGGAAGGAACGTATCTGTTTCTAGTCCTCCCTTTTTTTTTTTTTTTTTTTAACTTTCTCCCTCTTTTTTCTCTGGGGGGTCCCCTACTTATCTCCCCCCTGGTCTCCTGACTGGCATTTCCCTAAGTTTACTTAACGGCTTGTTATAAGTAAGTCACAGCCAACTACCAACTATGCCTTCACAGCGCACCACAAAGGCCAGCCAAGCGGCCAGCCAGGCCACCCAAGCAGCAGCCAAATTGGAGAAATTTGCCCACACTCCAGGTCAAGTGTCGGGACAGACCCCCCAAAAAACCCTGTCACAAAACCAACAGTCCCAGCCCACTCGGACAGGAGGAGCGACAGGAGTTGTAGCGGGAAGGAAAAGCCAGGGGCAGTCCCAAACACCTATACAATCCCCCCAGAGGACAGTAGCGGAAGGGGGTGAACCAGAGGGGGTGCCCCGGAGGCAGGAAACGGTGGGCCCACTTTTAGAGAGGAGGGCTGACAGCTCAGATGGGACAGAGCCCTCCCTGAAGGAGGTACTAGAGGCCATTAATTCCTGCAGAGCCTCTCTGAACGACATGAACGACCAATTGAAATCAATACGGGAGGAACTTGGTCTTGTGAGAAATGAGGTACAGAAGGTCCAAGTGAGGACTACAATCCTCGAGGATAGGATGAGCCTGGTCGAAGATGACTTGGCACCTTTAAAACGTGAAGTAAGCGACATTAAAAACCTCCTTAATAAACAAATTAACAAAATGGACGAGATTGAGAACAGGATGAGAAGGAAAAATATCCGTATAGTTGGCCTTCCAGAACACTCTGAAGGCCCAGACCCCGCCGCTTTCTTAGAAAAGTGGCTGATCGAAACTTTTGGTCAGGACTCGTTCTCTTCACTTCTCGCAGTTGAAAGAGCCCACAGGGTCCCTTTTAGACCCATACAACCTGGGGCCCCTCCTAGACCCTTCCTAGCAAAATTGCTTTTTTTTAAGGACAAAGTAACAATCATACGGAAGGCAAGGGAGCTAGGAAATATTTTTTACAATGGTAAGAGGGTGTCCATCTACCCCGACTATTCGCCAGACCTTCAAAAAAGGAGATCTCAATTCGGGGAAATAAAACGCAACCTCCGCCAAGCTAATTTAACTTATGCCCTGCTTTACCCAGCCAAATTGAGAGTAATGGCTCCCGCTGGGACTTTACTTTTTGACTCCCCTAAAGGGGCTGAAGAATGGCTAACAAAATATAAGGAATGACTCTAGATGACCAGGATCAATCTAATGTGCTGAATGGACTTCTTGGGGGGGGGGGGCGGGTTGTTACGGTATTTAATGGAGCGGGGGGGCGGGTGGCGATACACAGCAATATATTTTTTCTGTTTTTTTTTTTTTTTCTTTCCTTTTTCCAAAGCTGTTTTGTCGCCCCCGGGGGGGGGGGGAACGGGGAGGGTAGGCACGGTGGGAAGAGGTTAAAAGGTGGCGCACTCCAACGGTTTCGGGGTGTGGCAGGTTGATCCCAGGGGGAGGGTTTTTCTAAATGGGAGGGTGGGGGATGGATGGTCAGGGACGAGTAAGGGGAGGGTTAGGAATGGGGCAGATTTACTGGCACTAACACTAAGAATGTCTCAAAAGAGGGGTGTATGGGTAGGTCACATCAGAAGGCCCTCGGCCAAACCTAGGTTGGTAATGAATGTTGTATGTAATCAGAATGTCAGAATTGTTGGATGTGAATATATGGATGTGGGGGAGTGGCATAGTAGGTATGCAAGAGTATGGTTGAGGGAGAAAAAAGGTTATGTTAAAATACACACCCACACGGAAAGATTGTCTGGCACTATTTCACAAGTACTCACTAGATATCCACGTTTTGATGCTATGGCCGTCCAAGAGGATCTCACAAATGTCAAATACACTTATAAATATAGAGCATGGGAGTATGAATCAATGTTTACTGTTGAAATTATAGAGATTTTGAATCACTAATGAGTTACGATACACAGGTTAATAGGAAACAAGTCACTATTTGCTCCTGGAATATTAGGGGATTAGGCAACCCGGGAAAAAAAGCTGCAGCACTGTCCATGATTAGATCCTATGGGGTTTCTATTCTTTGTCTCCAGGAGACCCACCTTACTAAAGCCTCTATCCCTAGGTTAGGGTGGAGAGAGTTTGCCCTACAGTATCACTCGGTCTATTCGTCCTTTTCAAGAGGAGTTAGTATATTGGTGAACTCAGGGACTACATTCAATTGTATCCGAAGTAGAATTGACGACGGGGGAAGGTATATCTTTTTACATTGTAAAGTCGAAAACAAAGCCGTCCTCTTGGCCAATGTGTACATCCCGCCTCCCTTTGACACTAGGGTTTTGCTCGACCTGGTCGAGTTTGTGCTGGATAGTCCGGGTCTCCCGGTTATGGTCCTTGGAGATTTCAATATGTTATTAGATCCTGTACTTGATAGGCTCCCCCCAGGGAGTCAGAGGGGTGGGCTAGTGGATAGCCGCCTCCCTCGTCTCCTAAAGGAATTGGGCCTGAAAGATATTTGGAGATTGAGGAACCCCGGGATTAGGGGATACTCTTGCTTCTCCAGCACACACTCCACTCTGTCGAGGATAGACATGTTGCTCTGCAACGATGAATCGATGTCCCTGCTAGACAATATCCGGTATAGGCCAAGAAGTCTCTCCGACCACTCCCCGTTGACAGTCTCAATGGAGGTGGGGGAGAGAACTACGTATCGGGAATGGAGAATCAACCCCTCCTGGCTGGAATTAATGGGCGACCCACAAGAGGTTATACATGCTCTGAGAGAAAGCTTCGATATGAATGCTCAATCGACTTCCCAGGGGGTAATTTGGGATACAGTAAAGGCTATTCTCCGGGGTTTGCTGATACAGCAAATCTCTAGAATAAAAAAACAGTCAAGGGAGAGGGAGGAGAACGCAGCTAGAAAAGTATCCCTTGCAGAAGCGAAATACATAAAAAATTCATTATTGGTAAATTTTAATGAATGGGTAGCGGCACAAAAGGAATACCGCTCTGTCCTGCTGAGTAAAGCAGAACAAAAATATATCTTCCAGAAGCAAGCTGCTTTTGGGGAGGGGGAAGGAATAAGTAGAATGCTTGCCCATCTGGTCAGGACCAATTCTCCATCATCGATGGTCCCGATGATGGATATTGGTGCTGGCAAGACATCTTCATATACGCCAGTGATAGTGGATACCTTCAGAGCTTACTATGAGAACCTATATTACTCCAGCCAGGAGGATAAAAGCGAAGAGTGGGATAAATTTTTCGACCAATTGGCGGTCCCCTGTCTCTCTCGGGAGGACAGGGCTGTCCTTGACGGCCCTGTCACCCTGGAGGAGATACAGCGGACCGTCCGGGAAATGGCAGGTCAGAAGTCCCTGGGACCAGATGGCCTTCCCATTGAAATATATCGTCGATACGGGGAGGTGCTTCTCCCCGAGCTTCTGAAGGTACTTAACTCGTCGATGGAGGAGGGCGCACTCCCCCTGTCAATGATGGAGTCAACAATAATTGTGATTCCTAAGGAGAATAAGAACCCACTTTCTCCCGCTTCATACAGGCCTATCTCGCTCCTGAACTCGGACATGAAAGTCTTAGCAAAGGTCTTGGCAGCTAGACTTAATAAAGTTATTTGTAAGCTGGTGCATCCGGACCAATCGGGGTTTATCCCAGGAAGGTCCGCCAGTTTAAATATTAGACGGCTCTTCTTGAACCTTCAAATTCCAACGGAGGATAGTGGAAATAGGGCCATGCTTTCTCTTGACGCTGCCAAGGCCTTTGATACCTTGGAGTGGAACTACCTGTGGAGAACATTGACACAATACCAGTTCGGGCCAAACTTTGTCAAGTGGGTGAGATTACTATATAGTGTGCCTGGGGCAAGAGTAAAAGTGAACAACGAATACTCCACCAGGTTTCGATTGCTGAGGGGGACAAGGCAGGGGTGCCCGTTGTCCCCCCTCCTTTTCGCCCTCGCAATCGAACCCTTGGCTCTTTCCCTTAGACTGTCCCCAGAAATTAAAGGTTTTAAAAGGGGTGATATAGAAGAAAAAGTGATACTATATGCAGATGATCTAATAATCTTGCTCAACGATACACAAGGTTCACTACGGGAGACCATGTGTAGAATTGAAAACTTTGGACTCCTGTCGGGTCTTAGGATTAACTGGGATAAATCTAATCTATTCCCGATTGACCCATTAGATATCCCCCTCCCTCAAGAGGCAGCTCAGCTACAAGTAGTCCATCAGATAAAGTACTTGGGTATAAATATTTCGAGAGATCCCAAACAATTTATTCCGGATAATATTGTCCCACTCTTGAAAAAATTTAAAGGTAAAATCCAAACCTGGAAAAAACTTCCCCTGTCAGTAGCAGGTCGCTGTAATCTAATCAAAATGGTACTTATGCCACAGCTACTATACTTACTCCATAATTCCCCAATATGGATTTATAAAAAATGGTTTAAGAAGATAGATACCTTATTCAGAGATTTAATATGGAAGGGGGGTACACCACGTATTCGTCTTAGCACGCTGCAACTTCCAAATAACGCTGGAGGAGTAGCTCTTCCGCACCCTCTGAGCTATTTCTTGGCCTCTCAGCTCCAACATATTGGGGGATGTGAGGCCACGAGAGAAGGACAAGAGTGGAAGACCCTCCTCTACAAATCAACTCACAACTCCCTGATGGAAGTTTTAGAGGCAGGGTCTTTCCTAAAGGGGCTACCAACTCAGGATTTGTTAGCAAGAGTTTGGGGACTTGCCAAAAAAATAATGGGGTATAGAGGTTTTACAGATTACTCTCCCTTGTGGGAAAATAACAACCTGTGCGAGTTAAAAAAAATGGGGACCATTAGAGAATGGGAGAGACTGGGTCTGAACTTTATCACCCAGCTCTACCAGGAGGGTCAGCTAAGAAACTTCCAGGACATAAGAGACCAATACAGGCTCCCCAAGAGGTCCTTTTGTAGATACCTGCAGGTAAGGCATGCCCTTACCGAACAGTTTAAAGGGACAACCTTTGAATGGACCAAAATCCCGGTATTACAGAGTATAGCTGAGTCGGACACTCGAAAAGGGATGATATCTAAACTATATACACATATGCATAAGGGGAACTGGGAAGTTGCCCAAACAGGAATCCATAAATCCTCGTGGGAAAGAGACGTGGGTACTATGTCTACATCACAGTGGGAAAGGATCCTCGCGCTGGCTCCACGGGTCTCTCTCTCTCACCCCCAGAAGATGTCACACCTTTTCTTACTACATAGGGCTTATTTCACCCCAGCTAAGCTGTTTAGGTTTGGCTGTAGACAAGACGACACATGTCCCAGATGCAGGAGGCCGGGCGGAGACCTTATCCATATGTTTTGGAGATGTCCAAAACTATATCGATATTGGAAAGAGGTGGTAGATAGGATTGCTCGGGTATTCAATACCAATCTTGACTTGGACCCCACCCTGTGTGTACTGGGGGGGCTTGAGCGAGAGGATAGGTCATACGAGGTTCAGCTGGCTATTATTAGATGCCTTTTTCAGGCTAGAAAACTGATTGCCCAAAAGTGGCAATCTTCAACTCCACCATCCATCTACGAATGGGAACAGAATATGGAGAGAGTGATTCTCATGGAGAGAACAACATATATTAAACAGGGAAACCTTACTAAATTTCAGTCGATATGGAAACTATGGTTGGAGAAGAATTCCACGTAGCAAAACCAATTGGACTAATATAGGAGGAGGTGTATGATGTTGAATATTATAGGAGGTATGATTGATAGGTGGCGGATGGAGGGGAAGATGGGTGAGAGGAAGTGGGTGACGAATGGGTAGTGAGAGGGGAACACGTTTTGTAAAATACCTTTTGTAGTCTCTTTACACAGTTTTACGTAGTTATGATGTATGTGAAAGTATATAAACTGTAATGAAGGTGTACCAGAATGTTTACTTTTGTTATATGAGAAAAAATCAATAAAGATATAAAGTTTAAAAAAAAAAGCCGACAATCGTGTTAGTTCCATCGAGCAGCAGCGGGTGACGCCATGCAGTACTTCAACGTCACCGGACTCCTCCCCATTCCCTTCGTTAGCAGACGGAGGCACTTGGGGAAGGGGGAGGAGTCCGGTGACGTCGATGTCTGTGACGTCATCGGATTTCTGACGTAACTCACTGAAGACCCGGAAGCCGGCGGAGAGGTGAGTACCGATTAAAAGAATTTTGAGCGATCAAAAAAATGTATCGATTAATCGAGGAATTAATATTTAATTTCCACAGCCCTAATTATATTATATATATATATATATATATATATATATATATATATATATATATATATATATACACACACATATATATACACACACACACACACACACACACACACACACACACACACACACACACACACACACACACATATATATATATATATATATATATATATATACACACACACATATATATACACACACAGTAAATATTGATTTTATATATGTACACACACACAGTATCTCACAGAAGTGAGTACCACAAATTTTTATCCATCCGGTATACATTTGTCTATGGGCCCATGTACACAGCAGTGTAAAGATCATTAAACTCATGCTGTGTTCACAGCTGTAATATCACATAAAGAGAAATCTGTGTCCACAGTCCTGTGAATCGTATTTTATGCAATATGTATGGGCCTGATGTGTACAGCGCAATGTCTATTGACCTGCTTGGGGCCAACCTGTAATCATCAGCAATGTGTATTGAGATAGATTCCACACTAGTGTGGTGGCATGCAGCCGGCGTCCTACCAACCAATAGGGACAATAAATCTGTGCTATACTCTGTACATACAGTATCTCACAAAAGTGTAAATTTTCTGTCCCCTCAAAATAACTCAACACAGCCAATAATGTCTAAACCGCTGGCAACAAAAGTGAGTACACACCTAAGTGAAAATGTCCAAAGTATTTTGTGTGGCCACCATTATTTTCCAGCACTGCCTTAATCCTCTTGGGCATTGAGTTCACCAGAGCTTCACAGGTTGCCACTGGACTCCTCTTCCACTTCTCAATGACGACATCACGGAGCTGGTGGATGTGAGAGACCTTGCACTCCTCCACCTTCCATTTGAGGATGCCCCGCAGATGCTCAATAGGATTTAGGTCTGGAGACATGCTTGGCCAGTCCATCATCTTTAACCTCAGCTTCTTTAGCAAGGCAGTGGTCATCTTGGAGGTGTGTTTGGGGTTGTTATGTTGGAATACTGCTCTGCGGCCCAGTCTCCAAAGGGAGGGGGATCATGCTCTGCTTCAGTATGTCACAGTGCATGTTGGCATTCATGGTTCTCTCAATGAACTGTAGCTCCCCAGTGCCAGCAGCACTCATGCAGCCCCAGACCATGACACTCCCACCACCATGCTTGACTGTAGGCAAGACACACTTGTCTTTGTACTCCTCACCTGGTTGCCGCCACACGCGTTTGACACCATCTAAACCAAATAAGTTTATCTTGGTCTCATCAGACCACAGGACATGGTTCCAGTAATCCATGTCTTTAGTCTGCTTGTCTTCAGCAAACTGTTTGCAGGCTTTCTTGTGCATAATCTTTATAAGAGGCTTCCTTCTGGGACGACAGCCATTCAGAACAATTTCATGCAGTGTGCAGCGTATGGTCTAAGCACTGACAGGCTGACCCCCCACCCCTTCAACCTCTGCAGCAATGCTGGCAGCACTCATATGTCCATTTCCCAAAGACAACCTCTAGATATGATGCTGAGCACGTGCACTCAACTTCTTTGGTCGACCATGGCGAGGCCTGTTCCGAGTGGAACCTGTCCTGTTAAACCACTGTATGGTCTTGGCCACCATGCTCAGCTCAGTTTCAGGGTCTAGGCAATCTTCTTATAGCCTAGGCCATCTTTATGTAGAGCAACAATCCTTTTTCTGAGTTTCTCAGAGAGTTCTTTGCCATGAGGTGCCATGTTGAACTTCCAGTGACCAGTATGAGAGAGTGAGAGTGATAACACCAAATTTAACACACCTGCTCCCCATTCACACCTGAGACCTTGTAACACTAACAAGTCACATGACACCGGGGAGGGAAATGGCTAATTGGGCCCAATTTGGACATTTTCACTTATGGGGTGTACTCACTTCTGTTGCCAGAGGTTTAGACATTAATGGCTGTGTGTTGAGTTATTTTGAGGGGACAGCAAATTTACACTGTTATACAAGCTGTACACTCACTACTTTACATTGTAGCAAAGTGTCATTTCTTCTGTGTTGTCACATGAAAAGATATAATCAATTATTCACAAAAATATGAGGGGTGTACTCACTTTTGTGAGATAGTGTGTGTGTGTGTGTATGTGTATATATATATATATATATATATATATACACACACACACACACACACACACACACACACACACACACACACACACACACACACACACACACACACACATATACACACCAGTAAGGAACTGGCAGACATCTCCTATAGGTAGGTGTTAAACACTTGCATTTGCTGATTTTTATACCAATAATTCAAGTGCATCAATCTAAGTGACCCATCAGCCAACCCTCATTCCTATGGATTGCTACATTTATGTCAGTGGTAGTCTTCACAATAGAAACACAGCAGATAGCACTTGTCATGGGGTTGGCAAGTAAACGTTAGATCCTTTTGACCTAAATGTTTCAAAATGAAAAAAAAATCTACTAATAAAACATATGTAACACTGACCCCCGAAGGAGCTGTTGGTTTGATTTGGGCTTACCGTTACCTTCTTGACCTCGTATGCATCTAGGGGTTTCCCGAGGTAGGTGGCCCAAAGAACTGTAGAAACTGACACTGTATCCGCTTTGGGATTTTTTTTTGCAAAAAGGATAGACAAACACAGTCTCTCAACAAGGGTAGAGGGTTTAGGTGGAAAGTTCAGGTACTCTTGGAACTGCTCAGACTGAAAGTCTCTCAACATATAAATCCAGAGAACAGCCACTCACAACTGGATTCTCACAGCTACCGGATAAACCTCCTCTCATTAGGCGATAGCAGGCGATAGAGTGTTCAAATAGATCAAAGTCTCTGCCAGAGACTTGGGTGTAACTAAAGAATAAAGTCTCTGCCACAGACTTGGGTGTAACTGAATGATAAATGAACTTAGAGATCCCTCATACGGTACCAGTATCTTGCAGCTAGCCCGGCGATACCGTACAAGCGTGGATTCACCTGGTGTCTTTCAACTTAGCTTCCAGGCTCTTGCTGAGGAACCAGCCTTTTTGCATGGCCCTCTCCTGAAGAGTCCTCCCCTGGTTGCTCTCTCAGTTGCCGGGCCTCTCCAAAGACGAGACGGCACCGGACCACCTTATAATCCTCCTTCCAGTTGCTGTGCCTCGGGCTAGCCAGCCCGAGACTTGGAATTGGATGGATCCGCACCCCAGGCCATGAGGGCCCCTGAGGGCTGGTCAGGAAGACCAGGACCAAACAGAAAGAGCTTCTGGACCCGAACCCCATAGCACCTGATCTCAGTACCTTAAGTACCCTTTCCCAGATTGCACAGCAAGATGACAAACTCCCTGATTGGTTCCGAGAGAGATTGGCACCCAATGCGTCCAGCCAAACTGCGTTCTAGTACCTGCCAAAGGTGACAACGACACCTATGGCCAAGCAGAACACATTGCAATCCAGCCAGACTGGTACTGAAACCATAATTTAGTACAGTTAACCCCAAAACCCAACTGTGGTTTTAGAAACATTACATTTACAAAACACATAGCGCGTGCTCGTCAGGAGCCCGGCGCTACACATATTTGTGACCTTTTCCAGATTTTCTGGTTCTGCACAGGAAAAAATTATAGTAATAGGTGTCAAATCTGTGTCAATGAGTTATAGGTCTTTGGTTTCTAACATTATGTTGTGTTTGAAAAGCTACAAAACTAGTTTTGAACATTGCATCATTTTCCTTAGCTAACATTTGGAGAGGGTATCATTTCTAAGTGTATTACACCTGACAATATCCATAACAAAGCCCCAAGGTATCAAGGCTTGGGAATTAAAGCTATGTCTATGTTATAGGGGCATCAGAGATCCATAATGGACGGACTCTAAGTACCCGCTCCAGGGCCAGATTTTATATTGCTCTGCTGCTCTCTCAAGAGAAATTATAAACTTGCAAAACCTTTTTCGACATCTGCTTAGCCACTATTGAGAGGATTTGTTAAATGATTAGGGCTATTTTAACACTTAATTCTTGAAGATTGCCTTTTAAAAGTACAATTGAAGCCCATATAGTGTTGTTCTCAAAGTATAGAAAAAGCACCAAAATAAGAACGTTCTAATGTATAAACAAATGGGAACTGTATGGAGATAAAAGCTAAATAACACAGCAGGGATTCATTAATTATGTTATCTACATCATAAAAGTGATCTCTTGTATCCCTGAGCAGCTTAAAGCTGAACTCTGGGAGGATATAAAACAAGCACAATAATAGAGCTCTGTATTTATTAATACATCCTTAAATGTATTTTCAAATGTAATTTCACATGGTATTTCCTTCTTGTAGTCCCTGGTTAGTAGAGCTCAGAAAGGGAATGGGGAGAAGCAGCACAAAGAGACAATCAATTGTGCTGCAGTGCAAGGAGAAAACTGACAGGAGGAGAGAGCAGAGTGATGAGAGGAAAAATGAGGTCATCAGTCTGCTGCTTCACTCTTTACTGTCCAATCACAGGCTGGGGGAGGAGCAACAAGTGTTTACTGAATCGCAGCAGAGAAAATTTGGTCAGTGTGTACAGCTGTGTAAAGCTCCAGGCTGTCGCTGTGCTCAGCCATGAGGAACAAAGAATTTGCCTGGTATTTCTGGGTAGAGTATGGGACTCATTGCTTTCTCTCATCTAATATAAGCAGTCCTATTTTCCCTTTGTCTCCACTTTTTATATATCTTCTGCTAGACATTTAAAATTATGCAACTGTCAGCGGCTCCTTGTATACAGAGTGGAAGCGTTCATCTAAACTGACATCTGAACCTCACAGGACTCCTGAGACAGAGTTGCAACTGACTGTAAAATTGACAGCTGAACCCCCTTTCTGAGTCCTGCTCTGACAGCATTTACTGTATGAATCACTTGCATTCAGGTTGCCGCTTTCATCCTTAAAGAGGAGGTCTGGCCGTTTTTTTTTTTTTTTAAATCAGCAACTACAAACACTGTAGCTGCTGACTTTTAATAAGGACACTTACCTGTCCAGCGAACCCACAATGTCGCCCCCACCGAGGCCGATCCGTCCATCGGATTGGGTGCTGGAGCCGCCATCCTAACTAAGGGAAACAGGCAGTGGAGCCTTGTGATCCTAACTAAGGGAAACAGGCAGTGGAGCCTTGTGGCTTCACTGCCCGTTTCCTACTGCGCATGCGCGAGACGCGCATCGCTTTGTGAATGGCCTTGTTGTTTTATGGGACATACACATGTCCCAGAAGACAACGGGGCTGCTCGCCGAAGAGGAGGAACTGAAGTAACAGCGCCGCGGAATAGGAAGAGGCAGATTAGGAAGACTCTAGCAACAGGGATTTCTGGTAAATGAAAAAAAATAATTTTCCAAATGTTTTTTTAAATATTTTTTTGTTAATGTTATTTTTTGTTTTAGGGTTGACCTACACTTTAAATGTAGTGCTTATATGCAAATTACAATAATTACAGTATTGTCCTTTGATCTTCAAATACAACAAAACATAACGTTCATTAACATTGTATCTAAATAACCCCTTTTTTTAATCTTTCATTAACCCACATTTTTTTTTTTTTTTAACTCTGTTCTTCCCTTAGCATTTTTTAATGACTTTTCTTTATTCCTTTTATTTTTTTCTCTCATTTCCTTCTGTTCTGTTTGTTTCGTTTTTGTAGTACAGCATTAAAAGAAAAAAAAAAATGCACAGATCCACGTGATAAATCCTACCTGCTGCTGTTACTCTTCAATCCCTATCCATATGGGATGTTGTTAAATATTCCGGGGGGCTTCAGTCCTCTCATTTTCCCTTAATATTCTTCTTTGGGAATCCTGCCTTCTCTCCACCATGGGAAAACTCTCATGCATTTTGGCATTTAAAAATTATGTAGCCTCCTGTCATCCCTCGGCCCTAAGTCCTTTCATACTTTGCAAGCAGATACATTTTTTTCTAAAACCAAACTCTTCCACTATTTACAAGTAAAACATTTTATTCTGTCTACAGTCCCTGTCCCTGATAAAGGGTTCACCCTGACAACCTTTGAAGACCACTGTTGTAAGGATCCACACTCCCTGAGCTTGAGTCCCTTGCTATGTTCTCAACTTCTTACTGGCTACAAGGGATGAGCTCCATGTTCGGGTCGAACATAAATTTGACTCGAACATCGAGTGTTTGCCGAAGAGCGAACATTATGGGGCGTTCGTGGAAAATTTGAGTGCCGCAGAATGCCCTATAATGCACTACGAGATCTCAGTGCATTGCTGTATGATGATTGGCTAAAGCATGTACCTGACCTGCATGCTTTGGCCAATCACAGTGTGCTCTGTTAAGAGAGCCATAATTGGCCAAAGGCAGGGTGCCTTTGGCCAATCATGGCTCAGGGGGACTAAGTCCATGCCCCACACAATATACGACCATGTGTAGTGTTGTTGGCATGGACAGAGAGATTGCCTGCTTAATCTAAATTAAGCTGGTTATTCAGTAAGCGGCAGTGTATTTTATATATATATATATATATATATATATATATATATATATATATATATATGTAGCACTGACCCCCGAAGGAGCTGCTAGTTTGGATTGGGCCTGTACTCTTCTGAGCATCCCCACTAACTTAACTCGATCCCCTTGGCACAGCTGTGGTGCAATGCAATACAGTACAATATAAACAATGTAAAGTACCTGTATAATACCCTCAGGATCCTCTGGCTCCACCTGGTGGGGAAAACAGTACACCACACAACTGAATACTTAACCAGAAATGCTTTTACTGCAAGTATATTAAACAGGTGGTTACAGAGATTGCACTGCCATCCCAACGTAGGATGTCAGTACAATATAAATCAACAGACAAATACAATAGGAAAGATATATATTTTCTATGTATCTAAACCTGGGAGCTCCCGCTACTTTAAAGTTTTACGTGAGGCCTCACTTAAAGTACTTTCTCCCGTATATCTTCTTTCTTCGTTAGCTTAAAGTGGTTCCTCAGATATTTGTAATCCAAAAGGTAGGCGAAAAGTTAACTTAGGATGCTCCCGGTATAACTGCAAGAACTTATACACAATGCTTGGGCACTAACGTGAAGTGGGCCCCAAGCCTGCTTAATGTCAGTTGCTCTGTTACTCCTCCGTGGAACTACAGGTTCCAGCGAGGCCTGTGAGTGAGTCTCACCGCGTGCAACAAATATCAAAGAGTGGAGCGTAACCCGCTCACGAACTGGATCGGAGTCCTGGGTGATGACTTTGATCCGGTAACTGCAGCTTGCTTCTGTATTAGCTGGGCCCGATGCCACTCCGCTGATTGGATCCAGTCCTCTGATACTCCGACAACCGTCTCTGGGCCTCATCAATCCGATCACCAGCTCTCAGGCTCCGTCAAGTCACCTCGCAAACAAGCAGGTTTGCAATCCGCGATAACTGTCTGCCGCTGTCTACGGGAAACCTCCTCACAGATCCGCACAGGCAGGCAGCGTGGTCCCAAGAGGCCAAATATGGCCGCTACGGTCCTTTTTATACCCTACCCAGCATGAACTGTACAAGGGAGTGTTCATGGGTAGGTCACACAGACTCCTGGGTAACAAGGTCAAACTTCTTAGCAACATAACAGTACTTCCTGTAAAAGTATTTTGTGCTTGTTCTAATGTAATGACCATATCAGTGCATTACCAGATTTGGTCACCAGATGGCCCCAGACACTGAACCATAGCAATGTCCATAGACTATACATTACTATATACATAACCACATTAATAGACGAAAATGTCCCTGCTACATATATGTATGTATGTATATATATATATATATATATATATATATATATATATCAGGGATTTTAAACTGACGGCCCTCCAGCTGTTGTGAAACTACAAGTCCCATGAGGCATTGCAAGGCTGATAGTTACAAGCATGACTCCCACAGGAAGAGGTATGATGGGACTTGTAGTTTGACAACAGCTGGAGGGCCGCCAGTTCGAGACCCCTGATTATATATATATATATATATATATATATATATGTATAGGGGTTATTTACTAAAGGAAAATCCACTTTGCACTGCAAGTGCACTTTAACGGTGTTCAAACAAATGTTTTGCCTGTTCGCATGTTCTGCTGTGAACCAAACCACTACTGGCTACTCATCACCCCATCATGCCTAATGTGGAAATGGAAATCAGATATTTGCTGTATCACCCTGCAGCCAGATCAATGGCAGCAAATCTGACACACCACTAAATTGTGCTCTCAGAATGCTTAACTTGGAACCGGAGCTTTCAATTTAGACTAACAACTCACCTTACAGCAACCAAACAAATCCAAGATACAGTGGATGCTTGCTAATGACAAATTGACCACCAAATTCACCAACATAATGCTTAATTTACACAAAACTGGGATCCATTCTCACCCCTTACCCTTCTTTACTTTCCTACTCCCGCCCCCCCTTCATTACTTTTACAGTCTATTTTCTATAGTTTTATGTTAAAAATATGAAAGAGCCTTGGGATTATATATTTTTCTCTTATCAGATTACTGTAACACCTTGTTTTGTCTAGAGGACAGCTATTTTGTTATGTTGGTCTGCAGCGCCACAACAGTATGTGATAGGTCTCCTAGCAGCTATGTATTTGCTGTTATCAAAATAATAAAACTTATTGAACAGAAAAAAAAATGCTCAGAATAAAAAAAAAAAAAGATTTTATTCATTTTTTAATAACTTCGCCATGCTTTGTACCAGAAACATATATATTTTTTTTTATAAAAAGGACAATTTGCAGCATTAAATTAGCATTTTGATGAGTTAAATGCTACCTTAGTTCCCAGAAGGAAGAACAAATTATGTTAATCATAATGTTAATGAAAACCAGACTCTGTTTTATCATGTTCATTATACTATGAACGCGCATGAACTATGTTCATTATGACTAAATCACACTGGCAACACCTACCACCAACCCTCCCCATTCCTCTTTTCATGGACCAAAAGGTGACAACCCTAGGACCGGCTGTTAGTGGCAGTCATTATTATGCTGGACAGTATGTGTGCAAATATAATGCAACTGGGACAGGCTAGGTTTTATTTTTATTTTTTCTGTGGTCTTGCTCCTATGTTTATAGTTGGTTGAGACCAGTGTGAAACCTCAGCTGTCCCCCATTTTGGGACTGTCTTCTCCAAATTACAGCTAAAAAAATAAATAAAGCAATATTAAGACTCAATATACAGTATCTCACAAAAGTGAGTACATTCCTCACATTTTTGTAAATATTTTATTCTATTTTTTCATGTGACAACACTGAAGAAGTGACACTTTGCTACAATGTAAAGTAGTGAGTGTACAGCTTGTATAACAGTGTAAATTTGCTGTCCCCTCAAAATAACTCAACACACAGCCATTAATGTCTAAACCATTTGCAACAAAAGTGAGTACACCCCTAATGCGGCGTACACACGCTCGGACTTTCTGGTGGGATTGTCCGCCGGACCTAGTCCAGCGGACAAACCGCCGGACTTTCCAGCGGTGGTCCGCCGGACTTTCCGAACGTGTGGACTTGTCCACACACGCCCAGACTTTTCCGGCGGACAATCCGCGGGAAAAAGTCCACGGGACTTTTGGAAATGAACGGACTTGCGACACACGATCGGAAAGTCCGTTCATTTATAAGGTAACTGCTGGTAGACGGGACTAGCGAAGGCAGTGGATGCCGCCGCGCTAGCCCCGTCACCTGGCATGGATTTAAATGGAATCCCTACGCCGAAAAAACGGCGTGGAGGTCCCCCCCAAATCCATCTCAGACCCTTATCCGAGCACGCAGCCCGGCGGGCCAGGAAAGGGCTGGGGACGAGCGAGCGCCCCCCCCTCCTGAGCCGTACCAGGCCGCGTGCCCTCAACATGGGGGGGTGCCCTGGGGAAAGCCCAAAGCACCTTGTCCCCATTTTGATGAGGACAAGAGCCTCTTCCTGACAACCCTGGCCGTTGGTTGTCGGGGTCTGCGGGCGGGGGGCTTATCGGAATCTGGGAGCCCCCTTTAATAAGAGGGCCCCCAGATCCCAGCCCCCCACCCTATGTGAATGAGTATGGGGTACGATGTACCCCTACCCATTCACCTAAGGTGTAAAAGTGTAAATAAAAAAACACACAATTTTTTTAAAATATTTTATTGCACTGCTCCGGGGGTCTTCTTCCGTCTTGGGGGGTCTTCTCGCCGGACTCCTCCGATCTCTTCTGCTCTTTTACCTAGCTCTTTCACGAGCGGAGGAGCCCGGCTTTCTTCTTCGTCGTCGCCGCCGTCGTCTGGGGGTCTCGTTCTCCCTTCGGGGTCTTCGGGGGTCTTCCACGGTCTCTTCTGTTCTTGCCGCTGTTGCCGCCTTCTGCGCCGTCTTCTTCTTCTTCCTCCTCTTCTTCTTCCTCTTCCGATGTTGACTCGTCGCTCTCTCTGGCCGGAATGGCAGAGACGCGCTGTGTTGTGACTTATATAGGGACAGGGGGCGGGGTCACATGCTCATGTCACATGGTGACCCCGCCCCCTATGATGTCACAGTCCCGGAGGATGCTGGGACTGTGAGCTTACTCGAGAAAGCTTTAGTATTTTTTACTTTAATAAAAGGGGCTGTTACTTAACAGTAGTAAATGGGGGTTGGGGAGTAGGAATGTTGGCAAGCATTTAGGTGAGTCCTACTTAAAAAATTACTAGGAAGTCAAAATAGGCTCTTTGCAAAGGGCTTCCATTTGGACCCAGATGCTGTCTATACCTATGGCCTGCAAGCTGTTATTTTCTAGTATATGGAGTTTTGGAATTTATATCCCAGAACTGCGCATAGAACTCTGTGCTCCAGCCAGTCAGTTAATGTATTCCTCTTCTTATTGTGGACATTTACTATTCAGCAGCATGGAGAAGTGTTTACTCTTCTCTCTGATCGGAGCTGAGCCAGACATTTCTATCACTAGAGTCCTCAAGCACATTGACTGCTTATGTCATATGGTTGAGCAGTCTGGCGTAACTAGAGTTTCCACAGATGTATTCCTTAAAATTGATTTTAACTTTTTATTTTTTCAATTTGCCTATGCCCATCACATTAATAGGCTGGATCCGCTGACCTGAAAAGTCTTGACACTTTTCTAAAGCTGCATTGTGACTTTATAAATTCTAGGCTTGTGTTGTATCACATTTCACATTCAGCAATTATAATAGTACGGAATATCCTTATTGTATCCAACATATATTTGGCGTTCATTTCACTTGGAGGGGGAATTTCATTTTTTGCTCATGTATGCAGCAGAGCCCTAATACCTCTTTACATTTTTTTTTCTTTTGGTTAGAGTGAGGAAGTGTTATAACCTGTGGCTGTTTTTAATTGCTGCTGGGGTTCTAATTGGAAAATGTTCACTTATGTCCTCTTCTGTCACCTGTCAGGTGTTTGAGATGTGTGAGTAATCTCCCCTATGGAAGCAAAGACAACAGTAAAAACTCAACAGAAGTTCAAAACCTACTTTACTCTAAAACAAGAATGAAAATAATAGCTGGATGTGAGCTTTAAAGGGAACCTTTACTTAAAAAGTAAAGATTTGCAATCTTATAGATAATATTTAAAAATAATAATGTTTCCTACACAGTACCGTAAAATATTTTTTTTTTTTTTGCAATTTCATAGACGACAGATTCATATTTTCTAAGCAGTACCTTAAAAAAGCTCTCTCAAACTCTTCCTGAAAAATACCAGTTCACTTCCTTAAAAGGTGACTGACTAGACACAAATGTTTTGTAGCCTAATAGCTGTAAATATGCAATGTGAGATCATCCTAGGCACTGCTGCCTTGTAACTGTTAGTCTCACAGTATTTGAAGTGAGATTAGGCAATGTCATTACTGCGCTGCTCACTGTTCTTGCTGGAGAGGAAGCTGTACATGAGGAGCTACAGTGCAAGAATCTCCCTGCTCTTACTTTGTTTGTGTATGTGTTTACTCCACTGCTTCTTGATCAATACCTCTCTAGTCATCAGGTCACCAGCGATCAGGACGGTAGTGAGGGAGCAGCTCTGGAAATCGGAGCTGTTACTAGTAGCCAATGGAAGAGGAATGGAAACAAACATGGACCAAGAGGGTTCAAGCTGTGGGATGAGAAAGAGAAGAAGAAGTATTAGAAAGAAAGAGAAAGAGAAGACAAAGTATTAGAAAGAAAGGCGAAAGTAAAGAAGAAGTATTAGAAAGAAAAAGAGAAAGAGAAGAAGAAGTATTAGAAAGAAAAAGAGAAAGAGAAAGAGAAGAAGAAGTATTAGAAAGACAGAGAAAGAGAAGACGAAGTATTAGAAAGAAAAAGAGAAAGAGAAGAAGTATTAGAAAGAAAAAGAGAAAGAGAAGAAGAAGTATGAGGAAGAGAAAGAGAAGAAGAAGTATTAGAAAGAAAGAGAAAGAGAAGACGAAGTATTAGAAAGAAAGAGAAGAAGTATTAGAAAGAAAAAGAGAAAGAGAAAGGGAAGAAGAAGTGTTAGAAAGAAAAAGAGAAAGAGAAGAAGAAGTATTATGCCCCGTACACACGATCGGACAATGTTGTCGGAAATTCCGACCGTGTGTAGGCTCCATCTGACTTTTTCCGTCGGATTTTCCGACGGACAAAGTTTTATCTCCTGCTCTCAAATTTTTCGACAGCAAAGTCCTATCGGACTTTTTCCGATCGTGTGTAGCGAATTCCGACGGACAAAGTGCCACGCATGCTCAGATCACATTACAAGACCAAAGCTATTGGCTACTAGCCTCTATGTAGTTCCGTCTTAGGCAACAAACGTCACCACGTTCAGAATGATCGGATTTTCTGACAATTTTCTGACATTTTCTGACAACTTTGTCCGACCATGTGTATGCAACACGAGTGTCGGACAAAATCCGTCGTAAAAAATCCGATGGATTTTGTGGTCGGATTTTCCGACCGTGTGTACGGGGCATTAGACAGAGAAAGAGAAGAAGAAGTATTAGACAGAGAAAGAGAAAGAGAAGAAGAAGTATGAAAAAGAGAAGAAGAAGTATTAGAAAGAAAAGGAGAAAGAGAAAGAGAAGAAAAAATATTAGACAGAGAAAGAGAAAGAGAAAGGGAAGAAGAAGTATGAGAAAGAGAAAGACTGAGGGGTGGTGGGGTGGACAGGAAGATCTGTGGGGTTTGGTCAAGCACAGAACTGTCTTGGTAATAACAAGGTAATTTGAAGGTCTTTTTCAATTTTCCTCCACCTTGTCAATATCTGATGGATCCCATTATTCTTTGATTATAACCCTTCCATTTTCTCTAACCCTTGTCTCTTTTCTGTTGTGCATTGTATTCACACAGTTCAAAATTGTAACAGGACTTGTCTTTGACAAATGCATTAACATTTCAACAACACATCATGGTTTATATTTTGACCAGCATATTAAACTATTTTCCTTGTCATAAAGAGTTGGGGAGCAGAGACCCCCAAAAACAGCAGCATATCCTCTTCTTAACTTCTTTGCTCTTTATAAATACCAGTGCTGTAGGGCAATCTCTAAACTCTGCTGTCAGTATACATAGATCAGGAGGTAATAAAATAAGAAGATTAAAGTCTCTACTACCCATCCAATGTTATTAAAAAAGAGCTTTTAAACAGCAGTAACATTGTCTGCTAATCAATTAAGTAGAGTAATTAAAAAGAATGGGTAGTGCACCACTTTGTGTATAACCACTTGCAGATTCATGTTAATGGACAATTATTAGAACTCTCAGCATGTACTAGCAACCCGTCCACTGATTATCTTCCAGATATTTACTATGTTACCTTAAGGCTGGAAAGGATAGGACAAATAATGCCTTTTTTTTTTTTTTTTTAAGTAACATGATCATTAATTATTTCAACATACTGTACAGTTAAAAGTCCAAAAGTTTGAATTTGTCTCTTGTTTCTTTGGAGTTGCCACTTTATTATGTTCTGCCACCTCTGGGTTACTTAAACGTTGATTTTTGTCATAGAGTGATAGAAATTGATAAGCAAAAGGGAAATAAATCACAATCCATTTCTTATTTTTAAAGCCAACAAAAACATACAATTATACTGCGCAGTTTGAGTTTCCAACTGCTTAAAAGTGCCCTCGAGGATCACAGTCTTGTGCTGCGAAATGCGTATGTGTGCACTGTAGGCTTTCAAATATACGAATATTAAACTTCTGTGCTGCCAAACTCAAGCTAAACTTATCTAATATCCATGCTCAAGTTGACACAAACAAAGACTTAAAATGTGTTCCCACATCAAAACAAGAAAGACAACTTATAATATTAATGTTGCATTGCCTAAAAATGTGCTTATGAATTAAAACGCACAGTGATATTATTTAACACCTACAAGACTGCGCTACTATAACAAATCAAACAGTGGTAGATGATCAAATTATATTATTATCTATGACATCAAAACTCCTTCCAGTCATGTGAAAGTTACAGTATCTCACAAAAGTGAGTACACCCCTCACATTTCTGTAAATATTTTATTATATCTTTTCATGTGACAACACTGAAGAAATTACACTTTGCTCCAAGTAGTGAGTGTACAGCTTGTATAACAGTGTAAATATGCTGTCCCCTCAAAATAACTCAACACACAGTCATTAATATCAAAACCACTGGCAACAAAAGTGAGTACACACCCAAGTGAAATTGGGCCCAATTAGCCATTTTCCCTCCCGTGATCATGTGACTCATTAGTGTTACAAGGTCTCAGGTGTGAATGGGGAGCAGGTGTGTTATCGCTCTCACTCTCTCATACTGGTCACTGGAAGTTCAACATGGCAATGAACTCTCTGAGGATCTGAAAAAAGAATTGTTGCTCTACATAAAGCTACATAAGCCAAGGCTATAAAAAGATTGCCAAGACCCTGAAACTGAGCTGCAGCACAGTGGCCAAGACCATACAGCGGTTTAACAGGACAGGTTCCACTCAGAACAGGCCAGTGTCATATCCAGAGGTTGTCTTTGGGAAATAGACACATGAGTGCTGCCAGCATTGCCAGACTAAGGACTAAGGACTTCACCAGGATCATCATGAGATTTTCTAAACAGCACGATACCTTCAGAAAAATTATCTCACGATATTGGTCCATTCTAAAGGATGACCCAAAAATCAGCCAATTCCTCCCTGCTAGCCCCGCAATAACTTTTAGACGGGCCACTTCATTACGCGATCGACTCGTACAAAGTGAATATAAAAACGAGACCAGAAGGCTTAAACACTGTTCTATCTTGGGTACCTTCCCCTGTAGTCACTGTTCAGTATGCAAATATATAAAACGTGAAAAAACGTTCCCCCTTCCCAATGGGGTAACATTTCATCCATCTCACTTTGTGAACTGTCAAACTAAAGGGATTGTCTATATCATGCTGTGTGAATGTGGTGCGTTCTACATAGGAAAGACGAAGCAGGAGCTCCACAAACGTATGTCCAAACACATTTATTGCATGCAGATTGGTAATCACTACTTACCCTTAGGACGACATGTGGTAACTGTACATAACTACATAATGCCCACTGTCGCGTTCGCCGCCCTCGATCGGATCCACATACCCGACCGAGGCGGCGACTGGAATAAAGTACTCCTTCAGTGCGAACAAAGATGGATCTATAGACTCAGTGCCACAGTGGCGCCGGGCCTAAACGAGTCCATCTCCTTCGCTCCCTTTCTAAAGGGCTTTGTATCTGGCAAAACCCAATAAGGGCGCCTACCTGTCGACTATATATCAGGTTTTACCATAGTTCACTCTAGTAGTGACCCCTTTTGGACATTTCGTTGTTGTAGCTCCTGCTTCGCCTTCCCCCACTCCATCTCTCTCCCCCTTCATGACAGCTCATTAACACACAGGTCCCTCTGATAACAGAGATGCTGTGAATATCTCCCTTTGATATACAATGTATCCCTATTTTACCTAATTCAATTTAATGTAATATATTATTCTGTTTACATTATGTCCCTCATCTGGATGAGGCCATACAATTAGACCGTTCCAAATTACATACAGCTAAAACGACAGTTTCGAACCAGAGTCTTATGTATATATGTGATGTACATTTAACAAATGTCTCTTATGTATAATTTTGTACAAATTACAGTATGTACTATATTAACATAACCCGTGGAAATACCCCTGTTTTATGTTTTCTTACTAGAACTAGTCAGAGTTGCTTGTTATCTATGATAGAATTGAGCTGTTTTTCATCGATCTACCTGCGGCCCTGTTGATGTGGGTTTTTTTTTTTTTTTTCTCACGTTCACTAGTTTTTCACTTTTTCTTTAGCACTATGTATTTAATTACATTTTTTCTGGTGCCTTTACCCCCAGTTCAACACTTCTATATCATCTTTTTGCCGCAGGTTGGCCAGGTTTATGTAGGGAAGATGCCTGTCCACCACTGGGGTTTGCCCGACTCCACCGTGCCATCTAGGTCACTGGGTGACGCCATCACGCCTTCCCGACGAGGGTAAGGAGTTTGCGCCATATTCCACCATTAAGCGCCTCCTTCCTTTCCACGATCGACGCACCTGGGCTGGTCCCGTGCGACCGGTCGTTGGAATAACCCTCGTCGGCGGCATTCCTGGACATCCCTGGACGACGCTCGTCTTTGCGCACGCGCGGGACGCCGCTGATGCGCATGACGGACGTACGTCACGTGACTTACGTCAGGGATGACGTAATTGCGGGCCGCAATATGGCCGACAGGAACGCCGGGGACGCCACACGTGGCCTGCCCGTTTGGCGGCCGCCCTCACCTGAAGGAGGGCCAGGTTCGTGTGGACACCTACCCACCAATAGGGTCAGCCGGTGCCGACCACTTCCGGTGACCCACTTCCGGCCACCAACATTGATTGTCCATCCATAAATAGGACCAACAAGCACTATAACTATACAAATACTGCCACCATCCCAACAGGATCAGACCACCACTGAGATTGATATGCGGTATGTACGGACACCGTCCGATGGCTATACTTATTACCTTACCCCCGCAGACCACTTAGTGGTTCTAATGGGACAGCTTTTTTGTCCATCTAATCTTTTGTTTGATCCCATTGATCACTATTACCCTTTGTTTCTAGATTGGGTGACTCTCACCCCATCGACCCAATAGTCCCCCCACAATATCACTATATTCGTGATCAGGACTGGGGGTCCTCTCCTAGACGTACCACCGGCTATTGTGATATATTCTCATTGCCAGCAGCCCGTGGCACCATTTCAGCATTTTTTTACCCCAGGTAGGATTATAGCCTTAGTTTGCATATACATATATACACTATCTCACTATCACTCTTCCACCTTTTGACTAGGTAGAATTAATATCACCCTTATTGCACAGAGCCCCCACATTCCCCTTCCCCCCTTTTTCCCCCTCCCCTTTCCCCTATGTAAACTTCATTGTGTTCTGTTACATTTAGCTCTCTAATTTTGAGCCTGTTTCACTCTGTAAACTGTATTGTTACCACTAACATTGATATTATATTCCTCTCTGTTTAGCAGACCTCCTTTCCCTCTGAGGAAGACCCTTTTTGGGTTGAAACGCGTCAGGGATAGCCTCTCATGTATACGACAGATTGTGTACTTACTGTTGTTATGTGAATATCAGTCTGCATATTGTATATCCATGTCCCCCTGTACATATATGTATATTAATTTTCTTTCCTACTGGAGCTCATGTTCTAATCCAATGGTCTCAATTATCTTTTATAAATAAACTTTAAACCTTTTTACATACAAACTCTGACTTCCCTTCATTGTACGCTGCCTAAAAACCCCAACGTGGGGGATTGTTCCTTTGCTTCTATCCTTTAGGGGTGAGCAGCACTCTTTTTGACCTTCGGGTCTGTGTCTTCCCCTCTGCGTTATTCATGTGGTATGCCCCACTCTCAAACGAAAGGATCAGCACCTTGCTTCTACCAGTGCTATCCCCAGTCTTGGTTCTTTAGAGCCCCTAGAACCACAAATACTTCCCAGATGCTGTTCCAAGTCATCCTCTGTGGAGATTGCAAACATCCTGGTAAGATGTTTGCTTTCCCCAAGCACTTGGCCCTCTGTCTGTGTCTGTTTTAAGAGGAATTTGTAAAATAAAATTGGTCTGTCCACACTTTGATCCAGCAGCGTCCCACCTTAACAAGGCAACCACCATTGGAGGATGCACTAGTCTTAAGGACCAAACTGATATGTAGATGGAAGCTCACTCCTAGAGCTCTGTTCTCACTGGCAGGTTCTATCTGAGCTATGACCTTGCTTTGTTAAAATTGCTCATTTGGCAAAGTCCTAAGGCATCTTGTTACTACTGTGGTTGATCCCATGAGCATAGAACATTTTCAGTAAATGGTTAAAGCTTTAAGTTCTGTTTGTGGTGGGACCTTAAGATTTCCTGTCTCAACTCCTGCATGGATCTATTGTCAATACATGTGCAGAAGGCACTTTGGTTAAAGTGTTGGACTGCGGAACCTGCATCTAAAATGCATCTGATCTGCATGCATTTCATGGGGCCACATCTCTTCACATCTGCTTGGAATGCCATTATCAAGGGCACTACTTGTTGCTAGATCACCAATCTTTTTCAGTGAAGGAGCCACAAACCTGGAAGACTCATTCCTTGCTGGCAGTTAAGAAAAGTCCTTCTCTGTTCACCACTCCAGCAACATCCACATCCAATCCCCTCAAAGTTGGCTCCTACTCCACCCACAAGGTCTGACGCTCAAAGACTGACAAGCCTTCTCCGCCTGAAGGTTTCCAAAGTTGGGGGATGTTTGTTAACATTTGTGGATACTTGGACGCTTCCAATTCCCTCCTCAGTTTCTCATGTTCAACCTTCCTTTGCGATGGCACAGATTAACAGATTTCTATCTAGCCTTCTCGGGTCTTCCGGATCAAGGGAGTTTTACTCCAATGTGTTCACAGTTCCCAAACCCAAGAGTGGCATCTACCCCATCTTGGATCTCAAGGTGGCGAATGTCTTCATTCAAGCTCGGAAATTCCACATATGATCAAACAGGTCTATCATCACCTTACTTCACCAGGAAGGTTTCCTTTTTTTGTTGTGGGTCCCCTGCACTTTCAGTGCATAGCCCTGGCATTCGGGCTTACACCTTCACATGCTTTGTGTTCACCAAGGTGCTGGCCCCACTACTAGCCCTGCTGCACTCCCATGGAATCCCCCCCATTCTCTTGACATCCCCCACAACTAGGGAAGTCCGTTCTTCCTGTATTTTGGAAGATCTCCCTGACAGATGCCAGCCTATTAGGCTAAAGAGGAGCCCTGGGCACCCTGGCCATGTAGGAGATTTGGTTGTCAGAGAAATCTTATCTCCTGATAAACATCTCGGTTGTTCAGTTGATTTGGTTGTCTCTGCTGGATTGGACCTACCTATTGGAGGGTCATCCAATTCAAATTTAGGTGGAAAATGCCGTAGCAGTGGCATGCATTAACCATCAGGGAAGGAAGTACTGTATATACTCAAGTATAAGCCGAGTTTTTCAGCACATTTTTTTGTGCTGAAAGTGCCCCCCTCGGCTTAAAATTGAGTCAAGCACTTGTGTCTCGGGGCCACTTGGCGCTAGGAACCCCAAATTTGGATATGTTGTAGTGTTGGTTCCACTGGGGTTCCTAGCACCAAGTGGCCCCGAAATACGGGGCCGCAAAGTCCGGTTGGAAATTTTCATTTTTTTCTGCAGAAAAGTGCTTGACATTTTCCGACCCGACTTTAGGGTCTCGTATCTCGGGGCCACTTGGTGCTAGGAACCCCAAATTTGGTGTGCAAACCCAGTGGAACATTATAACATATCCAAATTTGGGGTTCCTAGCACCAAGTGGCCCCGAGATACAGGGCCCCAAAGTCGGTCAACTGTGTCCATCTGCAGCAATGTCATTTTGGGACCCTTTGGGTCCAGAGACCCCAAATTTTGGCTGCAGCTAGGGAGCCTATGGCTGCAAATTGGCACAGTGAGGCATGCAAATGGGCACAGTGAGGCTGCAAATGGGCATTATTGACCCTCTTTTCCACTTACAGTAGCTGCTTATTTCTCACCCTAGGCTTATACTCAAGTCAATACGTTCTCCCAGTTTTTTGTGGTAAAATTAGGTGCCTCGGCTTATACTCGAGTATATACGGTAGATCCTGTCCTGGGCAGAGATTCATGTTTCATTCTACTTTAATAGACTTATGAAGCTGTTATGTGATTTAAATAATTTACAGCCTTTACCAAACCCTAAAATAGCAGTTTTGAGAGAACTGACCCTTTAACTTGAAATCCGTTTACATTTCCACTTTTTGTATTCTTGATGCTAAATAAATGTATATTTAACATTTAAAAAAATCTGTTCATTCATGTGTTCTAGGATCCTGACCACAGATGGAAAACACTTGAATCCTACAGCCCTTGCAGCCTTTCCGGCATGCAAGAGACAAGCAGCACAGAGTGCAAGAGCAGCAAAAAAACCCTGCAGGAGTACAATTACCTCCAGAAGGGCAACCCGGAAGAGTATGGAAGCCTAATAGAGACATTGTACATGCTGAAGGTTAGCTATACCCTTCCCTCTATGCTGTCCCAAATAAAGCAGTCTTTGCTTATCGCTGTTTACTCATCAATGGCAGGAACACAAAATTCTGACTAATGCAGACAATGGCTCCCTGATCGCAGCATTTAGTGAACTTGCTTACGAAACTTGATATGTCATGGTACACAGGAATTCATTACAGAAGTCCTTTTAATTAATCTAAACTCAAACAATGATGTTGTCGCTCAAAATCACTTAACATTAAAATGTAATCCTTTTAGTTTATATATCTTGCTTTCAATTAAATAATACCAGCAAGACGTATCCATAGACACTTCCTGTTTACTCATCAAAGGCAGGAACACTAAATTCTGACTTATGCAGACAATAGTTCTGATCAGTGTTCAGAGAGCTTGCTTACATAACACGAAATGTCATGGTACACTTCATTCAACATCTGTTCTCCTGCCATATCAACTTTCATTGGAATCTACCCATTCATACTGTTTCCCTGCCAGGTATCATATCATAGCAGAATGTCAAATATGCTCTTAGTCCTTCCAGCACTGGAGTCTTGAGTCCCATTTCTACCATGGCGCCATTTTCTAGTATTTGCCCCTGAGTTTTAAAATTTGCTTCACTAATCCAGCCTTTTCTCCCAACTGTAATTCCTTTTTTTCTTGTAATTTCTAGACACAGTCGAGATGCATCGAAAGTACGCTGAGAAGCTATATGGTAAATCTATTACTCTGTAATTGCTTTTTAATTGACCCAAAGCAATGGTAGAAAGCTTCAGCCCCAGCATACACTGCAAAGAGGACTGCTGCCATCTATGTGGTCTCTGTGCAGCGGTACGCTATGCCCAATTCATGAGACTTCCAGGCAAGTTTAGGGATATTGTTTTCTCCCCTTTTTCTGTTTTCCCTGAGTTCTTTATTAGAATTAGAAGTAGTTATATCAAAGACGTACCCTAACTTACCCCTAGACTTTTATCCTCAGACTACATTTTGTTTTAAGGAATCCTTATGCAGGAACATAATTTCTAGCTGGCTGTCTCTTGATTCCTTCTTGTCCATCTTTTTATTTATTTTTTCTGTTTCTCAGATACATTCAGTAACCACTGAGGATATTAGAGCATTTCTGAACAATTACAACTATATTAGTATTACATAGAGCCCCAGCTGTGTGAGCAAAATTGTTTTTTTGTTTTTTTTAACTACTTAAGGACCAGGCCTATTTTTTCAAACTGGTTGTTTACAGGTTAAAATCATTTTTTTTGTTAGAAAATTACTTGGAACCCCCACACACTATTTTTTTTTCAGACACCCTAGAGAATAAAATGGCAGTCGTTGCAATACTTTATGTCACACTGTATTTGCGCAGCAGACTTACAAACACAATTTTTTGGGAAAAAATATACTTTTTTTAAATTAAACAATAAGAAAACAGTAAAGTTAGCCCAATTTTAATTTTACATAGTTACATAGTAGGTGAGGTTGAAAAAAGACACAAAAAGTCCATCAAGTCAAACCTATGTGTGCGAGTATATGTCAGTATTACATTGTATATCACTGTATGTTGCTGTCGTTCAGGTGCTTATCTAATAGTTTTTTGAAACTATCGATGCTCCCCGCTGATACCACCGCCTGTGGAAGGGAATTCCACATCCTTGCCACTCTTACAGCAAAGAACCCTCTACATAGTTTAAGGTTAAACCTCTTTTCTTCTCATTTTAATGAGTGGCCACGTGTCTTGTTAAACTCCCTTCCGCAAAAGACGTTGTATCCCTATTGTGGGGTCACCAGTACAGTATTTGCAAATTGAAATCATATCCCCTCTCAAGCGTCTCTTCTCCAGAGAGAATAAGTTTGGTGCTCGCAAACTTTCCTCATAACTAATATCCTCCAGACCCTTTATTAGCTTTGTTGCCCTTCTTTGTACTCGCTCCATTTCAGTACATCCTTCCTGAGGACTGGTGCCCAGAACTGGACAGCATACTCCAGGTGTGGCCGGACCAGAGTCTTGTAGAGTGGGAGAATTATTACTTTATCCCTGGAGTTAATCCCTTTTTAATGCATGCCAATATTCTGTTTGCTTTGTTAACAGCAGCTTGGCATTGCATGCCATTGCTGAGCCTATCATCTACTAGGACCCCCAGGTCCTTTTCCATCCTAGATTCCCCCTAGTGTATAGATTGCCTTCATATTTTTGCTACACAAATGCATTATTTTAAATTTTTCTACATTAAACCTCATTTGCCATGTAGTTGCCCACCCCATTAATTTGTTCAGATCTTTTTGCAAGGCTTCCACATCCTGCAGAGAAGTTCTTGCCCTGCTTAGCTTATTATCGTCCGCAAATTCAGAGATTGAACTGTTTACCCCATCCTCCAGATCGTTTATGAACAAATTAAATAGGATTGGTCCCCGCACAGAACCCTGGGGGTCCCTACTACCCACCCCTGACCATTCTGAGTATTCCTCATTTATCACCACCCTCTGAACTTGCCCTTGTAACCAGTTTTCAATCCATGTACTCACCCTATGGTCCATACCAACGGACCTTATTTTGTACAGTAAACATTTATTGGGAACTGTGTCAATTGCTTTTGCAAAATCCAGATACACCACGTCTATGGGCCTTCCTTTATCTAGATGGCAACTCACCTCCTCATAGAAGGTTAATAGATTGGTTTGGCAAGAACGATTCTTCATGGACCCATGCTGATTACTGCTAATGATACCATTCTCATTACTAAAATCATGTATTTAGTCCCTTATCATCCCCTCCAAGAGCTCGCATATTATTGATGTTAGACTAACTGGTCTGTAATTCCCAGGAATGTATTTTACGCCCCTTTTAAATATTGGTGCTACATTGGCTTTTCTCCAATCAGCTGGTACAATTCTAGTCAGTAGACTGTCAGTAAAAATTAGGAACAATGGTCTGGCAATTACTTGACTGAGTTCCCCAAGTACCCTCGGGTGCAAGCCATCTGGTCCCTGTGATTTATTAATGTTAAGTTTCCCAAGTCTAATTTTAATTCTGTCCTCTGTTAACCACATTGAGGTGCTTCCTGTGATGTGTTATGAGGATAAACACTGCAGTTTTGGTTACTGAAGCCTCCCAATTCCCTCGTGAAGACTGAGGAGAGAAATAAATTCAATACCTTCGCCATCTCCCCATCTTTTGAAACCAGATGACCTTCCTCATTCTTTATGGGGCCAATATGGTCTGTCCTCCCTTTTTTACTGTTTACATACTTAGAATTTCTTGTGATTTTTTTTTTTTTTCCTTTCCTCAGCTATGTGTCTTTCTTGTTCTCTCTTAGCCACCCTAATTGCACCCTTACATTTTTTGTTGCATTCCTTATAAAGTCTGAATGCTGATGATGATCCCTGAGCCTTGTATTTTTTTTAAGGCCTTCTCCTTTGCTTTTATCTGCATTTTTACATTGGAGTTAAGCCATCCAGGACTTTTGTTCGCTCTTTTAAATGTATTACTCAATGGGATGCATTGGCTAATGCCCTTATTTAATATGCTCTTAAAGCAAACCCATCTTTCCTCCGTGTTCTTTGTTCCTAAGATTTTATCCCAGTTCATGCCTTCTAGCAAGGTTCGTAGCTTAGGGAAGTTGGCTCTTTTGAAATTCAGTGTCTTTGTGTTGCCCTTGTGTTTCCTATTTGTGTGATTTATACTGAAGCCAATTGACCTGTGATCGCTGTTACCTAAATTGCCACATCCGTGATCGAGTCTGTATTGTTGGTAATTAATAGATCCAGTAACGCTTTATTTGTAGTTGGTGTATTTACCATCTGAACCATGAAATAGTCCTGCAAGACATTTAGGAACTGGCGAGCCTTAGACAAATGCGTGGTTCCCTCCGCTCCAGTCTATATCAGCATAATTAAAATCCCCCATTATGATAACACTTCCCATCCTTGCTGCTAATCCAAATTGTGATAGGAGATCCTTTTCCCCTCTTTCCTCAGGTTAGGGGGCCTATAGCATACTCCCAGTATTAATTTCCCCTTAGCTTCATCCCTTTGGAGCTCTACCCATAAGAATTCCACCTCCTCCCTAGCTCCCTTAGTGATGTCATCTCTCATATTCACTTGTACATTATTCTTGATATATAGGTATACTCCCCCCCCCCTTTTTTACCCTCTCTATCCCTGCAATAAAGGGTATACCCTTGAATGGTTGCCAGCCAATCATGAGAGCTGTTAAACCAAGTCTCTGAAATTCCCACAAAATTTAAATCCTCCTTGTATTGGGAAAGATAATGTTACGCAGAGTAAATTGATACCCAACATGTCATGCTTCAAAATTGCGCCCACTCGTGGAATGGCGACAAACTTTGGCCCCTAAAAATCTCCACAGGCGATGTTTAAAAATTTCTACAGGTTACTAGTTTTGAGTTACAGAGGTCTTTTGCTAGCTCTGGCGATCACGGTAATATCTCACATGTGTGGTTTGAACACCATTTACACATGCGGGGCGACTTGCGTAAGCGTTCGCTTCTGCATGTGAAAACGTCAGGACGGGGCACTTAAAACATTTTTTTATTATTTATTTTACTTTTTATTTCTTATTTTTACACTGTCCCTTTAAAAAACAATTTTTGGATCACTTTTATTCCTATTATAAGGAATGTAAACATCCCTTGTAAAAAAAAAAAGCATGACAGGACCTCTTTAATGCAAGATCTGGGGTCAAAAAGACCTCAGATCTCACATTTACACTTAAATGTAATAAAAAAAAATATCCCCTTTAAGGCCGTTGGGCAGAAGTGACATTTGATGTCGCTTCCGTCATCCAACATCATTCAGTCGAGTGGGGGCCATCATTCCGTCACTCGACTCACAGCCTTTGCAGGGAAAGGATTGGATTGTTTCTGCCGCCCACCAGAGGCCACCTTTAACCCTAAAGAGGACCACCCACCGTTTCAGAAAATACCGGGGTTATGGCAGCTATCTGCTGCCATAACCCAGTATTCTACGTCGAAATACCGACTTATAATGACATCCGGAAGTGGTTAATAATACGAGGGGAGGCCAATAAGTTCTTACACTCACCATTATCTAGATGGGCTTAGGATCTAAAATGTTGCAGGTTTATAGGTGGATATCTTAGTAATATGCCTGAAAATGTTGTTTTTGTAGGTCGTGGTGAATTCTAGTTAGAGCCAAGAGAAATGGAGTAGGTGTCATGCAAGACAAAGTTGAATACTGAGCTATAATTAATGGCTGAATGTTGTACCTTAGGCTTTTTGGGGTGGGTGATGATGCATGTTTCTGTGTTTTAATAATTTCTTTAGTTTTAGGATCATAGATATACCCAGCTTTCATCCATGGTCACTAATCTGTTTAAAAAGTCCTCCTCGTCTTTGTGGTGCAGGTCCAAAATGCTTTGTGCACATTCCATTAGTTGTTGTTTTTGGAATCACAGCTCGGTATTCAACTTTGTCCAGCATGACACCTACCCCATTTCTCTTGGCTCTATATTTAATTCACCATGACCTACAAAAATTGGCATGCATATTACTATGATATCCACCTATTAACCTGCAAGATCCCAAGCACATCTAGATCATGGTGAGGGTAAGAACTTATTGGCCTCCCCTGCACTTTTACTATAAGATTGGACCCTTCAGCTTACCATAGCCTAGAACAAAACCAAAGAAAACTTGAAAAATAACATTCTCTTCAACTAAAATTATGGATATGCATTTGCTGTGGATAGAGCAAAATGGGTAAATCTGAACACCAGGCACAAAAGCTTTTGTTTAAATATATATATATACCAAAAAAGGAAACAAAAATAAGGAACTTTTAAGGTGCCACAAATTACCCCAAGAAACGTACATATAATTAATTTACCTTTTATACAGTGATAGAAAAAAGCCTCTCAATCCCAAGGGAAGATATGGAAAGAGGTACAGTCAATTCTATAAATATTGGGACATCGTCACAATTCTAATCTTTTTGGCTCTATATACCACCACAATGGATTTGAAATGAAACAAACAAGATGTGCTTTAACTGCAGACTTTTAGCATTAATTTGAGGGTATTTACATCCAAATGAGGTGAACGGTGTAGGAATTACAACAGTTTGTATATGTGCCTCCCACTTTTTAAAGGACCAAAAGTAATGGGACAATTGGCTGCTCAGCTGTTCCATGGCCAGGTGTGTGTTATTCCTTCATTATCCCATTTACAAGGAGCAGATAAAAGGTCCAGAGTTCATTTCAAGTGTGCTATTTGCATTGAAGCAAGCCATCATTAGGCTGAAAAAACAAAACAAACTCATCAGAGAGATAGCAAAAACATTAGCTGTGGCCAAATCAACTGTTCGGAACATCCTTAAAAAGAAAGAACGCATCGGTGAGCTCAGCAACACCAAAAGACCCGGAAGACCGCGGAAAACAACTGTGGTGGATGACCGAAGAATTCTTTCCCTGGTGAAGAAAACACCCTTCACAACAGTTGGCCAGATCAAGAACACTCTCCAGGAGGTAGGTGTATGTGTGTCAAAGTCAACAATCAAGAGAAGACTTCACTAGAGTGAATACAGAGGGTTCACCACAAGATGTAAACCATTGGTGAGCCTCAAAAACAGGAAGGTTACATTAGAGTTTGCCAAACAACATCTAAAACAGCCTTCACAGTTCTGGAACAACATCCTATGCACAGATTAGACCAAGATCAACTTGTACCAGAGTGATGGGAAGAAAAGAGTATGGAGAAGGAAAGGAACTGCTCATGATCCAAAGCATACCACCTCATCAGTGAAGCATGGTGGTGGTAGTGTCATGGGGTGGGCATGTATGGCTTCCAATGGAACTGGTTCTCTTGTATTTATTGATGATGTGACTGCTGACAAAAGCAGCAGGATGAATTCTGAAGTGTTTTGGGCAATATTATCTGCTCATATTCAGCAAAATGCTTCAGAACTCCTTGGACGGCGCTTCACAGTGCAGATGGACAATGACCTGTAGCATACTGCAAAAGCAACCAAAGATTTTTTTAAGGGAAAGAAGTGCAATGTTATGCAATGGCCAAGTCAATCACCTGACCTGAATTCGATTGAGCATGCATTTCACTTGCTGAAGACAAAACTGAGGGGAAATGCCCCAAGAACAAACAGGAACTGAAGACAGTTGCAGTAGAGGCCTGGCAGAGCATCACCAGGGATGAAACCCAGCGTCTGGTGATGTCTATGCGTTCCAGACTTCAGGCTGTAATTGACTGCAAAGGATTTGCAACTAAATATTAAAAAGTGAAAGTTTGATGGATGATTGTTAATCTGTCCCATTACTTTTGGTCCCTTAAAATCACCTGATTTGGATGTAAATACCCTCAAATTAAAGCTGAAAGTCTGCAGTTAAAGCACATCTTGTTTGATCAGAGCTTTTGGGAGGATCCCGGTAGGTTCAAACCACTACAGACTGCCTGCAAAAAGCTTCAGGAGGGGGCGGAGACAAGCCCAGTCACCAGTGGCATCAGGAGAGGGGGGGGCTGACCTGGGCTATAGCCCCGAGTGGGCCCCAAAAAAGCACTGGTTCGCGTATTTCTCATTGACAATTATTAGCCCAGAGTCCCAAGGCCTGGGGTTTGCCGGGAACTCGGGGCTATACAGTGCCGGACTGGCCTACCAGGATAGCGGGAGATTTCCCTGTAGGCCACTTGCCCTAGGGCCGGTTTTCCTGGCCGATCCTGGGTGGGTGCACAAGCTGCCTCTGAAGGGAAGGGGGGCGAGCGTTGCCAGAGAGCGGGGATCTCCTGCTTGCCTGGTGCAGCCGTAGTGTCATACGGAGATCTACCGCTTACCCGGCATGGCCGGTGTTACACTAAGTCCCACCTCCTGGACCGGCTCCTATGATGGACATCACACCAGTCAAATTCTGGGACATGTGACGTTCACCATAGGAGCTGGTCCAGGAGGCGGGACTTAGTGTAACACCGGCCACGCTGGGTAATCGGTAGATCACCGCTCAGTGTAAACAGTCGGCTCTCCTCTCCCTATGCAGCTGCGCTGATGGGCACTGGTGAGGCTGAGCTGATGGGCACTGATCAGGCTTCATTGATGGGCACAGTTAAGGCTGAGCTGCTCTGACCTGCTCCTGAAAATTATAGCTGACTGGCCATCATGCTGATCCTGTGGCTTTAGTACCTTGTGGGTTACAGACCAGAGACTACTGTGCAACAAGGGAGTCCAGAGTGAAGTCAGAGCTCTTGAACTGCATATTTATTCTGGATCCTTGATTTATAAAAAAAAGGCGTTTAGCCATGGTGCAAATCCCTATGGCAAGAATCTACTGATTCCTCCTCCTCCTACTTTGTGCATCCTGACGCGATCAACACATGTAATGGATAGCTGTGTGAACAGTCACAAATAGCTGCGGCCGCTGACAGCCTGTCATTCAAGTGTACAGGCTTAGCAGCCAGACACAGGTGTCAGTCCCAGAGGCAGGGATCAGTAGATTCCTGCCACTGGGATTCACACCATGGCTAAAAGCCTGTGCACATGCCAGAGGATTTGACAGGAGTGTTAACAGCATTTTCAGAAGGATTTCAGCAGTAGGTGTCCGCGTATTTTATCTCATGACATGTAGCTTGCAGACAGTATTAAGAATGGGAAATATCCATTCACTAAATGAGATCTGTTCTTTGAATCTGTTATATACTGTGAATAAAGAGCTTTTGACCTGGAAAGATATTTTATTTATTTCCTTAGCTGTGCGCAGAAATATCCCATAGAAACAACTAATGTGACATTTAGATGGTGTTTGGCTTTCTATTCCTTACCATTGATGCCTATATCTGTAGAAAGTAACAGTAACCCTAAGAGAACTGCAAATATTATATTTTTTATAGCTCAGAAGAATATAATTCTCACCAGTCTATAAATAGTCCCGTATGTATATATTTTTGCAATAACAAGTATAATATCCCCGGAGGCTAGGACAGAGAGCAAGAACAACGTGTTCTGTTTGGCGCAGACACAAGCCATGGCTCTCATGAATAGCTGGCAAAATATGCCATCCATCGAGCTCACATTCATGCCATGCTTCAGCTATGCCCGCGTCCTTGAAGCTTCAATTCAGGTAATATTGCCAGGATGTCCTCCTCATCACTCAGCATTGTTTTTGAGGCTGGCTTAGCCTTAGTGCAGGTTTCCATATGTACTTAAAGGATTAAAACGGAAAGCATGAATGATTGTAGGAAACATAGTACACAAACGAAGCATGGTGTCGAAAGAACAGTAGTTTGAACCAGTCATAATACACATACCTTTATAAAATAATACATTTGTACATTCTGGGTTAATGCAAGCCTGTTCCCAAAGGTTGACTTAAAGCGGTTCTGCACTGTGTGTTGTTTTTTTTTTTTTGAATGCAATGCAAAGGATTAGGAGGTAAATTGGGGAACTCACGTGTTCCATCTTCCTAATTGATTGCTGACGGTTTTTGTCCTATAAAATATTTTTTTTAAATGTATTCTTGCTGGGTGCCATCTTGCCTGTGGGCATGTGAAACCCCACAGGCACTTCAGATGGCCCAGCATGCACCGCCGTTACTGCGCCGAGCTCGTGCGTGCGCAGTAACGGCAAAGTGCAGCTCACGTTCTCCAAAATCTCGCGAGATTTCGGCACATCTGCCGACATCTCGCGAGATTTCGGAAGATGTGGCCGAAATCTCGTGAGATTTCGGAAGATGTCCGCACTGACTCCTGGGATCAATGACACCAGATCCCAGGAGACAGTGCGGCGTGACGAGGATCGACGCAGAGACCCTGCCCACCGCCGAAGGGACAGAGGAAAGGACGTCAGCGATTACAAGGTAAGTGGAAAAAAAATAAAAAAACACATTTCATTTAGTACTCTTTGCCTGATTTGTTGTTGGGAGTGATAAATAATAACATACTGTAAGGGCTGAAGTATCTACCATTCCTGCATAAAATAGAGCTTCATTCTCCTTCCAGTGCTGTTCATTTGACTAAAGCCTAGGCATTTGGTCACCTGACTGACATTTACAACAGCACTGAACAGCATGCTCTCCAGGAAGCCCTTCTTGTACTCTTGTAATTAGTCTATAAATCCAACTTAAATTTTTTCAGTTTTGGATAGCATTTGAAAAGGTTATAAAAGACTGGTTTGGTCGGCTGAGTTGCACATGTGGGGAGATTAGGAAGTTGTGTGCCACATCCAATAATAATAGAAAGAAAACAGTTTCCCCTGATTGGTGGACTTTAAAAGCACAACATATCTTTCCCCAGGAAAAGATTTAAGATAAAGTGTAAATATGGTATAAAGTATAACAAATTTTTTTTTGAAAAATAATATATACATAAAAATTATAAAGCTTTTTTACAAAATCAGCATACTGTAAAATGCATCAATAACATCATAGAGATCAGACCCGACGCGTTTCGGAGTTATTTGAAGTTTCCTCCTTCTTCAAGGGTCACAGTACAGGGAAAACACAGAGCCCTGTTCTAAATACAAAAAAATGTAATTTTAACATGGTAGTTAACACAGTTTTCAGGGAAGATAAAATAGAGAGCAGGGGGCAAGGTAAGCGGACTCACAAGACATCAAAACAGATGAAATGTGAACATGGCAGAAGAACAACTTACATGAATGCAGATGCAGTGGTTGAAAACACTCCATTATATTAAAAACAGTAAGATGTGTCGGGTCAGATATTTTACATAGAGAGGTGCAACAGTGTTCATATAGGCCGATGTTTAATATGCCTATAGTAGATGGAAAGCCGTGTCTATAGTATGTGGTGGAGTCCCATCCTTAGGTATAGGGCATTGTCTGAGAGCCACAGGCGGTAGGGGAGGAGCGTATCACTGGACCACTGGGGTCAGCAAAAGAATATAAACATAGATTGAAAATTCCATTAAATACACATCTAATATAATGGAGTGTTTTCAACCACTGCATCTGCATTCATGTAAGTTGTTCTTCTGCCATGTTCACATCTGTTTTGATGTCTTGTGAGTTTGCTTACCTTGCCCCCTGCTCTCTATTTTATCTTCCCTGAAAACTGTGTTAACTACCATGTTAAAATTAATTTTTTTTGTATTTAGAACAGGGCTCTGTGTTTCCCTGTACTGTGACCCTTGAAGAAGGAGGAAACTGCAAATAACTCCGAAACGCGTCGGGTCTGATCTCTATGATGTTATTGATGCATTTTACAGTATGCTGATTTTGTAAAAACGCTTTATAATTTTTATGTATATATTATTTTTCAAATACATTTTGTTATACTTTATACCATATTTACACTTTATCTTAAATCTTTTCCTGGGGAAAGATATGTTGTGCTTTTAAGGTCCACCAATCAGGGGAAACTGTTTTCTTTGCATTTGAAAAGGTTAAGCTGGCAATACAATGTTAGTTTTTTCAGCCAGGTCGATGGAGGAATTCCCCCACCCTGTTACACTATATTATAATTTCCACACCCCCAGCTGTCAGAATACACTGATCAGCGGCTGCAGCGAATTGGCTGCAGCCTCTGATTCAGGAAAACTTTCCAACATATCTGTTTGACAGAAGTCAACCAAAAAATTGACTCCTGTCAAGCTGAGACTGCCATACACTGAATGAAATTCCAATTTCAATGAATGTGTGGCAGTCCTTGGACCCTCCATCAAGTTGTACTGTCTGTGTCCCCATTGGTGACATGCCTGCCGGCATTTGTACAGATGACCATTGTTTTTGGTAAGGGGAACTCTTCCAATGATGACACATTTTGGGAGATTTCCTATCATTTCTTGTTCTGTTTTTAGAACATGAGGTAAGGGAAAATCTTCATAATAGCCCACAGACTGCAATAAAATAACCTGACAAGGGTATAAACCCTACCCTACTTCATCCAAAACAACATAAGAGAATTTATGGTCTAAAAAGATTTAATAAAATATACTCACCTAGGTGGATGCAGCATTGGTCCGATGCTGCATCTGTCCCCCACTGGCTCTAAGACCGAGAACTGAGAGATCAAATATCGCTGATAGCTCAGCTCTCAGTCTTCAGGCTTCATAGAGCTGGTGACTGTCAGTCACCGGCTTTCTGCTCTGCCCCGCCATAGCTTACTGGAGACTGGGCTGCGGAGGGATTGGGAGTGGCTGTCTCAGGATTTCAGCGGATCGCTAAGAAACTGAGCCAGCTGCCGGTCCAGACATCTGGGTGTATCCCAAACATATGGTTGAGATCTTTTTAGAGTCTGAACTGGCTCTGTGATATCAGTAGACAGCAGGCTTTAACCTGCTGTCAGCTGAAAACAGGTCACAGGAGTGTAGAATGAACTGCACTCTTGTGATCCCTAGGCGAAGTATAGCCAAAAAAGCTTTGGCTATACTTCTCTTTTAAAAAACTTTAGCTATAAATACGCCTTTAAGCTGTTCATACATGGAGCAACCCTCCAGCTTGATCTGCAAATCGAAAGGAGGCAGGCAAAAAATTGTCAGGCTGAATAGCACCTTCATCCAATTATATACAACCACTGTTTAGGTATTTTGACTATCTATCAATGCCAGCTGTCAGAATACAAAAGCCGGCAGGGAAGATTCATTTATCCATCCATGACTAGGGAAATCAGTAGATTTCACTTGTTCAGCCCATGGGGCTGAACGAAAGAAAGAAAATCTTACCAGCCATCTTAAGCATTGGTCTGCTTTAATTGACAAATAGCTGATCTCACTGCCATTAAATAATGCTTTTTAGTATATGGAAGAGTATATAGACCACTGACAGTTGACTCCCCCTGTGTAGATGTGAACAATACAATGTAATTTCCACAATTATACAAACACACATTAGGGATGATTAAGTGAAAGTCAATTAACCTAACATTATATAGATTTAATAGAACCACTTTACCCTGCTGGAGCAGGCATAGCTGCTCCACATACAAGACAAAAGCACTTATTTACTTGCTCAGCAAAATTCACAAGTATACAGTGTAACGACACCCCGAGTATGAAAGGGGTTAAAGTCGTTATGCCAGGGCCCATAATCGGTCGGCAAGAGGCTAGCATTCAGTCCCCTCCAAAAGCCTCTGTCCCGGCTAGGTCTGTCACATACAGTATTTAACAACTCACATATGTTCAACAATACACCAGTCTTCTCTGAGTACAAGAACTGCAGCAGTACAAAGAAAACTGGAAATATAGAAGAATACAGTAATACCTTGGATTGCGAGTAATGCGGTTAACGAGCGTTTCGCAATACGAGCTATTATGTTTTTTAAATCCTGACTCGGTTTGCGAGCGTTGTCCCACAAAGTGAGCAGGATTTAAGCCTCTGGGGTCTCCAGTACCGCATTTGGCCAGAGGTGCAGGGGAGCCGGTGACACGGGGAGCCGGTGACCCTCAGAGCCGCTCGGAAACAGTGTGCATCCGAGTGGTTTCTGAGTGTTTCCGAGTGTCCCCGACACCCCCCCCCCACCTCTGGCCACATGCCGTACTGCATACAATAGAAGTCACTGTGGAAGGAATTATCTGAGTTTCCATTGACTTCTATGGGGAAACTTGCTTTGGATTACAAGCATTCTTCTGTAACAAATTATGCTTGTAATCCAAGGTACCACTGTAGAGCAGAACCGTATAACTTGTTTTTACCTGTTGCTTTTACATGTTATTATTATTAATACATGGACCTGTTTAAAAAATCAGGTAAGATGTAACATAGATCATTGTTTCTTTTTCATGCATTTCTTTCAAGAGAAAGGAACAGTCAATGCCGGCCTTCTTTCCTTCACCCGCTCAGCTCTTACCAGCCAAAACCAGGTAGCTCGCCAGCTAGCCTTCGATTCTGTTTTCTTGAGAATAAAACAACAACTCTTGTGGGTGCTCAAGATGGAGGTAAGTTCTACCCCAGTTCTAGTCTTCTAGATGCTGCTCTCTGCATCTAGGTGAAGGCCCTTTAGCACTTACACACATGTGGTAATGCATGTTTCTTACCAATGTTACTGTGTGGGTTTATGAAAGTCTTTGTTTTAAATTCATGTTCATTGTACTTTTTAAACATACTTTTTTTAGTTGAGATTTGTAATAAAATGCATAAAATATGTTATATATAAATGTATGGAGTCTGCTTTAAATGGCCATTTCAGTATATTTACAAGTCTGGCCTCATTCACACAGAGAGTACTGAAGTGTAAGCCCATCGGGAGCGATGTTTAACTACGTGGGGATGCACGGGTGCTCTGTGCACGCAGTACTATTGATGTCAAATAGGACGCAGTGACTGCACAGAGACAGATTCCGCTCCCAATCTGACATTGGTGCAAGTGAACTGCCCTGAATGCTGACCGTGTGCGTTCAGGGCCGTGCATCCCTGCAGATTGGGAGCAGGGTCTGTGTCCTTGCAGCTGCTGAGTCCCAAAGGATATAAATGGTACTGCATGAATACATTTCTCCAATGCCATGAAATACAGCAACCATAAAATGAAAAAAATAAAAAAAATAATGATCTTTAATCAATAAAAAAATCAGTTTTTGTGTGCCTGAAAAAGAACGTTAAAACGAGAAAACGTTTTAATGAGAAAACGTTGGGACTTTATATGAGGCTGTGACCTGGTAAGGTCGGTTGCCTCCATCCCTATCTAATGAATGCAATTGGGGCGACTGGGGGGTTGGGACTTTAAATGAAGCAGGCAGGTGTAAAACATTTAGATTTATTAAAAAAAAGAAAAACAAACAAACAATCAATGGTAAGTTGCATGAGGGTAATCATGAGTACACCAAGGAAAGCAATGTTTTCCATTCAATGGATAAATATACAGCAATGACAATTGACCACAATAATACAAATCACAGTTGCAAGTGATCATTGAATAAAATAAAACAGTAGTTGGCATAAGACATGGCATATAATAGCTCTATGCATCTCGTGGATTCATCCACTCTTCAGGAGCATGCACGTGGAAAACTGAATGCTGTAATATAGTAGCGATATCTGTAAGGTATCCTGTCACGGGAAGGAGGTTTAGAATAAGGTAATTATAGATAATGATGCCTAGGATAAACCCCCTGAAACCTCTCTCAAAAATACTTACATAATCTTTGTGCAGTAACAGCAATGAGCCAACTACTGTTTTATTTTATTCAATGATCACTTTCAATTGTCATTGCTGTATATTTATCCATTGAATGGAAAACATTGCTTTCCTTGGTGTATTCATGACTACCCTCATGCAACTTACCATTGATTGTTTGTTTGTTTTTCTTTTTTTTTAATAAATATAAATGTTTTACACCTGCCTGCTTCATTTTAAGTCCCAACCCCCCAGTCGCCCAATTGCATTCAGTTTTTGTGTGCCAGTCAAGTGACTTTGCCTAGGCCAAAATGATGGCAATAGTCTGCTGCAGGCAAGACAAAGTCACAAGGTAAGAGGCTGCAGCAGGGACTGATCTGTGTAAAAAATTGTTTTTCCAGTGCTGCCCTCACAAATGTTTTCTCATTCACTACATTGCACTGCTCTTCCGAGTCCAGCACTACCACTTCCTGTGAGCCCCCTGGGAGCATCATCACAGCGCTCTGGGCTCACAGTACTGCTGCGCAGGATATGGTTAGGTATTGGTAAGGAAATGCTTAAAGTGGGGCGACACCCTAAAAAAAAAAAAAAAAAAAGCATTAATATTCTGGAAAAAAAAAATGAAAAAAATATATATTTTTTTACCTGATCCGAAATCCCTGTTGCTAGGCAGTCTTCCTAATCTGCCTCCTTCCTATGCCACAGTGATCTTCATTCTTCTGTCCTCCGCCGCGTTGTCTTCTGGGTAATGGGGCAGCTGTGTTATGGGAACTGTGTGTTCCCTAACACAGCACGTCCCATTCACAAAGCGATGCGCGACTCGTGCATGCACAGTAGGAAACGGGCAGTGAAGCCGTAGTCTTCACTGCCTGTTTCCCTTACTGAGGATGGCGGCGCTGGGACCGGAGCGCCGAGGGACATCTCGGCCTCCACGACCGACATCACGGGCGCCCTGGGAGGGTAAGTGTACTTATTAAAAGTCAGCAGCTACTTTTTTTTTAGCTGCTGACTTTAAAAAAAATTTTTTTTTTTTTAGCTGAAACACCCCTTTAAGAGGACAGGAAGGGGGTTGGACTTTAAAGGAGTTGTAAAGGCAGAACTTTTTTTATCTTAATGCATTCTATGCATTAAGATAAAAAACCTTCTGTGTGTAGAAGCCTCCCCAGCACCCCCTAAATACCTACCGGAGCCCCTTCTCTCTCCAGCGATGTCCCCAATCCCCTCAGCTATTCAGGACACTCCTCCTCCTGATTGGCTAAGACAGAGCAGCAGCGCTATTGGCTCCCACGGCTGTCAATCAAAGTCAGTCAGCCAATCAGGGGAGAGAGGTGACGAGGCCAGGTCAGGGCTCCGTGTCTGAATGGATACACGGAGCTCTGTCTCGGCTTGGGTGCCCCCCGTAGCAAGCTGCTGGCTGAGGGGCATTTGGAGGGGCTAGGAGCAGCAAAGAAGGACCTGATAAGAGGAGGATTTTGGCTGATCTGTGCAAAACCAACTGCACAGAGGAGGTAAGTATTAGGCCCCTTTCACACGGACGCAGTCAGTTTAGGCACGTCAAAAACGTATCAGTTTTTATCCGTTGTCTCATCCGTTTTCATCCGTCATCAGTTCCGTTAATGTCCGTTTTCATCCGTTTTTTGTCCGCTTACATCCGTAAATGCACACGTTTACGTCCGTTTTTTCATCCGTTTTTGTATATGTTTTGTTCTGTTTATATGTGTGCCTGTGCCTTTAAGAGGTTGAGTTCACAGATAAACACAAAACGGATCTTAACGGATCTTAACGGATCGGACGTTGACGGACGATGTCCGTCAACGTCAGTTAATATCCGTTTTGACGGATCTGAACGTAGCCTTGTACGTTTAAAAAAACGGATAAAAACGGAAGCGGAGGTTAACTGATGGTGACGGATGTTCATCCGTCTGCCCATAGGAATGCATTGTCGTCCGTCGACGGATGGAAGAAAAACGGATAGACGGTCCGTCCGTGTGAAAGGGGCCTAATATGTTTGTTATTTATTTTTATTTTTTAAACGTTGCCTTTACAATTACTTTAAACTCTCTTTTTTTCCAAATCTCTTCTTTTTTATATATATATATATATATATATATTTTTTTTTTTCCCCAGAATACAGTCATCGGTGCATAGTTGTTATAGCACGGTGTTCAGTGTACTTGGTATACATTGTAAAACTGTGTGTTTACTGTGAAAATAAAAGAAAGGTACCACAATCATTAACGTACATTTATTTGAAGCTTTTACTAGCATTCAGATATACTTATGGGAAAGTTCTCATAACTTGGCAGATTCCAAGTTCAAATTTACTCCATTGCACAAGTTTATTCCAGTAAAATGTATGCTTCCCAAACCTACGATTGTGAAAGTGGTGGTTTGCATACTGACAATGGCCTGGAAGCTTGAAACTGTTCTGTCTACTTTTGGGAAATGATTACCAAGTGGCTTTGCCAACATATGGAAAAAAAAGTGCTTGGAAACACTAACCATAATATTCTCTTGTTAAATTAAAGAGGAGCTTCAGCCCCCGTGACTTGGCTCAGCCCCCGTCCAGCACCACCCCCCCCCCCCCCCCCCCAACCTTTATAGAAGTAGCATGTCCCAACCATGTCCCAACCATTGTAAGTGGTAGGTGGAATCCGTCGGACCAGTTCGGTCGAGGAGTCCGGTCGTGTGTACATGGCATAACAGAAGATTTACCCACATTCAGCCTTACTCCGCTCGAGTATATAAGTAATGTAAGTGGTGCTATATACTACCAATGGCCAGACATTAATGAACGTATCGCTAATTACATTAACACTGCTGTTTTATACTTGGCAACTTGAAAGGGTTGTGCCTCTCTAAATGATATGTAGATTTTTTAAAGGAATTGTCCATGTTAAACTGATGCTTCCATTTTCGATAAAAAATGAAAATGAAAACCAACCAGCAGGTTCTCAGCTCTCATGGATACTAGTTGGCAGTTTAGATCCCAGGTTTGCATGTCTGCCCCTGATCTTTGCTAGGTTGTTTCATACCCAGGGTAGAGTGGAAAACACCCCAACACTTCAAGGCAAGCAGGAACAGTGGTGGGGATATCTCAAAGTTCAAAAAGAAATGTGAACACCGCTCAGAGAATAATCAGACCACAACCCGCAACGGGTGCTCACCCCGGTTTATCACCGTCAATGACCAGTATGAAGAACAAGAGGATGGTCGCACACCACAACAAGAGGCATAATGCTCAAATATACTTTATTGTAGCCACAATGCCAGAGATATCACAGGAGCATGACTTGTTTGTTGATGCGTTTCACAACAAAAGTATGGCCTCAACACAAATCATTTAAATGCACAGCTCAAAAGAGAAGCACCTGAAAGGGCTTGGGTTGATTGGCTGACTAATAAAACACTTAAAACACACATGATAAAAACATTGAACAAGATCAATCATTATGTGATTTTAGACCAAAAAAGTAAAATAATAACACTATCAGGAATGTCACATCTAGAAACATACCCAAAAAATTTTTGAAGGAAAGAAAAAATAAAAAATCATCAAAATTATAATCCAATAAAAACAAAAACAGATCAATAAAAAAGAAATAGAGGCAAAAATTAAGCACAATAGGCCGTCATCATTGAAATCACAGAGACCGAACATGATACAACCTTGGAATAACATCACTATGTAACCAAAAGAAAAAAAGAAAAAAATAAAATAAACAAAAATAATAAAGTATCCAAGCCGTATCTCTTTTTTTGTTCTGTATAGATATTTGTGATGTGCTTTTGTATATGTGTTAGAAAAAAAACAAAAAACTTTAAACTCAATAAAAAGTATTTGATTGAAAAAAAAAGTTATGAATAGGATCCAGAGGCTCCCAGATGTTGAATTTGAGAAGCTACATAGCAAAACCTAGAATGAGGAGCTGCTGCCCCTATGTAGCTAGAACAGATCCAACCGCTCCCTATTCACCCAAACTCTCACAGACAGGGCTGCGTATAGAATCTGGATCCACTTAATGAAACTAGAGCCCAAGCCAAATCATGACAATACATAAATAGAGCCATTTAACAGCATCTAGTGAAAAAATGTCTCTATTACCTTGGTTATCTACTGGTAATGTCATATTAAGGAATAGCATACATAAATTCTGTGCCATGGATCTTGTAGGGATGAACCCTGACTGGTCTCGGTGAACTAGTTTATGGACTACTTTCACTAGTCTAGTCGCAAGCACCCTGGCCAGGAGCTTAACATCAGATGTGAGGAGAGTCGGGCAATAGTGGATCCTTCCCTGGTTTCAGCAAAACGATAATAACTGCCTCATTGATACTCAGGTAGCTTATGTATATGCACAAACAGTTAAGTTCTGTAGAACATATTTTTTAAAGGTAAACATAATCCTATTTAATACTTATTCCAAAAAACTAAAAGGAAAAATTTCCATCAGCACGATGATGTCATGCATGTTATCCCATATGTACCATTGTAACCTATAATCATGTGCTAAATTGTATTGGCTCAGCAGTTGTTCATGCTATGAATGTATGTATATATTATCATTTTATAATAAATGTTCTTACTTCATTTATCCTTGCCATTCCCATTGGCCGACTGTGCACACTTCACACAAAGTCCCAAGGGCTATTCCTTTGTTAATTGCAGCACGATGATGATCTAACTCTAAAATAATTTTCACTGATAATTGGTGCTCTTTTATTTGGTTTAATGGATTTTCCCTTTGACCTTAATGGAACTTTGAGTTAAAATGTTTGTAAACCCTTTATATATACCCAGTGAAGTGACCAGCCTCAGATGATACACAGAGATTAAACAAATCCTCCTTCATAAGTTGTACCTGTTTATCAGCAGCTTCTCTTCTCTACAGCTGTTCAAAGTGCAGAATGTATACAGCTTGTTTGAGCTTTCAGAAAGCAGGGGATGGAAAGCTGAAGTTACACTCTGCAGAGCTCCGTGTGAGCTGATTGAAGAAAAGGGACAGACAACCCTTTACACAGAAACAGAGCTGAAGCTGTCAGTCACAGGCTGTGTGCTGCAGCTCCCTGTCACTGTTTTGGCTCTTGGTGTCAGTAAAACTTGTCAGGAGTGACTCATGCAGATAGCAGAGGAATAATCTGGCAGAGAGAAATGACACTGGATTGAGACAAGTACACATTATAGAGGGATATGCTTTGTATGTCATGTCTGAGACTTACAGACACTTTAAGCCAACCATAAAGAGATCAAAATCCAGCGGGTTCAGCAGGAACCGGAAGAATTTCAACCCATCTATGAATAGGCTGGTTTTACTGAATTTGATCGATAGATCTGGAAAAAAAGGATGTTTGATATGTGGGCCCTCCTATGTCAAACACCTCTCTGTGCTCAGAAGGATGATATCTTCTTGCTATTTATACATGCATATGCAAGGTATATAAATAAATAAATAAATAAATACGTGACTCAGTGTGCACAATTTAAAAAATGATACACTGCTAGCAGCTGCTTGAGATCAAGGTAACGTGTATAAGTACAATAAGATAACGAGCAATAAAATTAAGACTCATTAAAATACTGTGGCAGCGCTTAGTAACCAGAAACTGAAATCTGATAAAAGGTGGGTAAAAAAATATATACGTATAAATAAGTGAATATATGTATCAATAAATAAATTAATATGGATATAAAAATATATGTATCAATAAATAAATAAATATACGTATCAATAGACTATATGTATCAATAAAAACAGTCCAGCAATATCCAAGAAAGGAAGGGGAAGAAAAAACTGTTCTATATCCGATGAGGTGTAATCTGATTAGTCCATCCACCAACACACTCCACCACGTGTATCAGGTCCCCTATGGGGATGCACTCACCAGAGCTACAATCAATATAGGTATGTAATCTCCCAACAGGACTCTGCTGCTCATAGGGGACCTGATACACGTGGTGGAGTGTGTTGGTGGATGGACTAATTAGATTACACCTCATCGGATATAGAACTGTTTTTTCTTCCCCTTCCCCTTTCTTGGATATTGCTGGACTGTTTTATTTATTGATACATATAGTCTATTGATATGTATATTTATTTATTTATTGATACATATATTTTTATATCCATATTAATTTATTTATTGATACATATATTCACTTATTTATACGTATATATTTTTTTACCCACCTTTTATCAGATTTCAGTTTCTGGTTACTAAGCGCTGCTACAGTATTTTAATGAGTCTTAATTTTATTGCTCGTTATCTTATTGTACTTATACACGTTGATCTATAGATCGACTTCAGTAAAACCAGCCTGTTTTGTTTTTTTCATAAGATCACTGCCGCTGGCTATAGCTGGCAATAGTAATCATTGTATTCTGACAGCGGGGAAACCTCCCGCTGTCAGAATACAACAGCGCAGTGGAAGGGATTCCCCCATCAACACTGACTTTGTTGACAGGGAAATCAAGCAATTTTTTTATTTTTTCGTTATTTTTTTACCTTCAACCTGCGATTGAAGGAAGGAAAATTGCATAGAGTAAGGTCAGCTTTGCCGAAACCAATCTGGGTCCAGATATAAACTTGCAGATTTAAACCGCCAACTCTTTATTTCCTATGTGCATCTCTAGTTTGTGAAGGAAAAAATGTACACTATTTACATTGTAAGGATTTCAATGCAGATTCTTAGCATTTTGTGCTCAGTAGGGCTTAGGATGATGCAATTAAGTAGTCTGAATGCTGTGCTGCAGATTCTGTGCCTGCGCACACTCGGCCACAGATGCTAGCTGCCCAAGCAGTCCATCCTTTGTTCAATTTATCTTTTGCAAACATTGTAGAGAAAGGCAAGCCACACAAAATAAACACTGATAAAGAATCCCCTCTAGTGCAAATGGAAAAATGAACTGAACTTCTGCCCCTAATGTGTTTCACTCAGCAATGTAGATGTGCGATTTGTAGACAATTAAACTAATTTCTGAATGAAACACGTTAGAGGGCAGAGGTTCAGGTGATTTTGCCATTTGTACTAGATGAATGTATCTTTCTGGGCTTTTATCCTAGGGGGCGCTGTTGCTTTTCTCTACAGTGTTTGCAGATGTTAAGATGAGCCACTCCGGGTCAATTGCTGAAACTGCTAAAATTGTGTGATGGTCTGCCTTTACTATAACTGCATGATAAGCCCACAGACAGGGGCGTTGCTAGGGGGTATCTATTGGGGCTATAGCCCCGAATCTGGGGCCCATAGCCCAGAGTTTCTTGCTGCAGGGTCCCTGCCTAACCAGTGGGTCACGGCCGCGGCTGCTGTGGCAGGCGGGCTGGCTGCATGAGACAGGCGGAGGAGAGAAGTGAGCGGACAGACAAGCAGAGATGACATCTCTCGCCGTCCGCTACACATCAGCACTCTTCACAGCCGGGGCTCTTCAATGTGGGAGCAAGGTGTGGCAAGAGCAGAGAGATAACATCATCTCTCACTGCCCGCAACACATCAGCGCTCTTCCGCACTCACAGCACGGTGGAGTGGAGGTCACATGCTTCCTGTCATCGGTGGAGCTCCACTTTGCTGCCAGACCCCCTTGCTTCAATGTCAGAGGTGCAGCGGGGAGCAGCGAGATGACACATCTGGTGGCCGGTGCCGTGGCAAGTGACAATCTGCAAATGGTGGCATGAGATGTGGCAAGTGACAATCTGCAAATGGTGGCAGGAGATGTGGCAAGTGACAATCTGCAAATGGTGGCAGGTGACATGGCAAGTGACAATCCACATCTGCTGCCAAGTGAAAGTGGCAAGCGACAATCCACATCTGGGGGCAGCTGACTTGACAAGTAACAGGCTGCATTTGGTGGCAGGAGATGTGGCAAGTGACATGCCCAGGGCTCCCACTGATTCTGCAGTATGGTGAGTTGATAAGTAATACAAGTAAATGGCGCAACGACCAAAACACAATAATTCAAACACTTATTTTCAGTGGTTGGAAACATATATATGTATACACATACATACAAAGCTGTTGCTGGTAAAACGACCAGATAACATCATCTCTCACTGCCCGCAACACATCAGCGCTCTTCCGCACTCACAGCACGGTGGAGTGGAGGTCACATTTTCAGTGGTTGGAAACATATATATGTATACACATACATACAAAGCTGTTGCTGGTAAAACAAAAGATGGTGTATGTAAGTATACTCAATATTTAGACATTTGGGCATGGGAATTTGACAAGGTTCTCTAGATAACAATAAATGAAGAAATGATGATGATAAAAATAAAGAATGATAAATGAAAATGAAATAAAAAAATAAAAATAAAAATAAATATAAAAGTGAAAAAAATGAAAAAAATTTGAAAAAAATTATGATGACCAGGAAAATGACAGGGAGGGGTGATGGGGTGTACTAAAATGAGTCCGTAGCAATGGCAGCCATCCAGTGGGAACAGAAACTGTTATTCCCGGTACACTAGAAAAGAAACAAGAAAGAGAGGCGCCTCTGGGTGCAGACTGTATAACAGTTTTAATGTTTGTGCAAAAGACAAAGATAAAATACACTCACATTTGGTAGGTGAGTGTTGAGCAAAAAGAGTGTCCTGTGTGATTGGAGTCAAGCGCTGGGGCTGGATCTCTGCAGGGGCTTCTCGTCCACAGGCTGAGGCTGATGTCTTCCTGGCCGTCCGTGGTGGATGGGGTGCCAAAACAAGGCTTGGGACTCAAGCGTGCGATCCAGGCGAGCAGCGATGACGTCACAGCATGCGACGCGTTTCCTGAGCTAGCAGGGCCGTGTATCATGTGACGGCCGCGCTCCTTTGTCAAGCCACTTCATTATATATTAGAATGTAACAATAGAAACAATGCTCCTCAATCACCCTGACACCATATAAACCATGGTGCCATGATGATTGAAGCGCCAACACCAGCCACTGCCCGCAAAATATGGCTTACCACCGGCCTGCCCCCCGTGAGTCTGCAAAAAGGTTGGTAACTGCTGCTATAGGCTTTAGGAAAAATCCATGCGAAACTTTCGAAAATTTTAAGATACCAAAGATCAACGGTAATCCTGCCAGTGGAGAACCCCAATAACATTGCTGATAATTAACTCAAGCTCTGTTGTGACTGCTAAGGATAGCAGTAGCCAAATACAATCACTTTTGAAAATTGGTTGTCTTCTGCCCCAAGATCTCAGCTAAGAACAGAGAGCTTTCATAGCCAGTTATGGGGCAAGAGTATATAATACTTTTGGCACAAGGTAAATCAGGATCTGTAGGGTTTAAGTTTTTTTCTGCTTATCTCACATAGCCTCTCCTACCCATTGCAACCTGCCCATCTCAGGTGGCTCTAGTCCTCTTTACTGAAGAGTACTGTGTGTGCTTGACAGCTTCTCCGTAAGACCTAATGGAGAAGCCAACTTCCTGCAGGTTTGCAATAGACAGTTTTTTTTATTGGGTCCTATGGAGAAGCCATTGTGTATTCGCAGTACAACACAACCCACCTGCTCAGTACAGAGAACTAAGTTAGCTAGTGAAGAAGTTTACCTACTTAAAGTAGAAAGAGGGCAAAAGTCAGAGGGGACAGAGGACACTACAGGGGTACAGAGGACATTACAGTGGGGGTGGTGGTGCAGAGGACAGAGGACACTATGGGGGTACAGAGGACACTACAGTGGGGGGGAGGTGCAGGGGACTGAGGACACTATGGGGGTACAGAGAACACTACAGTGTGGGGGGGGGGGTGCAGGGGACTGAGGACATTATGGGGGTACAGAGGACACTACAGTGGGGAGGGTGCAGGGGACTGAGGACACTATGGGGGTACAGAGGACACTACAGTAGGGGGGTGTAGGGACAGAGGACACTGCTTTGGGGGCACAGGAAACTTGCTATGGGGGGAGGGGGGCAGAGGACACAATGAGAGTGATGTGAATGGGGACCGAGGACACTGCTATAGTGGTACAGAGGACATTGCAATAGGGGGGACCCTATTATGGACCCCATCACCCCTGGGGACAGGGACTCCTCACCTGGGGACAAGGACCCCTTCTCATCTGGGGACAGGGACCCCATCACCCCTGGGGACAGGGAGCCTTTCTCACCTGGGGACAGGGACCCCTTATCACCTCTGAGTAAAGGGACCCCTTCTCACCTCTGGGAACAGGAACCCTATCACCTCTGGGGACAAGGACCACATCACCCCTGGGCACAGAGACCCCATCACCCCTAGGGACGGGAACTCCATCTCCAGACCATGCTGGCTGGCAGGGCTGGTGTTAGCCACCCTTAGGTGCCAGGATGGGGGAGAGGCAGTAAAATCCAAATCCCCAGCCACACACTCCCTCAGGGTGAACTGGCTTTGTATTAGTGAAGCACCTTAAAGTGAGGTAAACCTGTACTGTTATTATTACTATGTTAGGATATTATCTTACCGTATTTTCCGCACCATAAGACGCACTTTTTCCCCCCAGAAATATGGGGGAAATTGTCTCTGCGTCTTATGGAGCGAATGCATGCTAGGCACCGCCCCCCTGCCGCCGATGGCAACACCCCCCCACCACCGATGGCAATGCCCCCTGCCATCGCCAGAAAAGAGGCAGGAGAGCGGAGGACAGACATCTGAAGCCCCTGTGAGCAGGGCTGGGCTGTCCTACCGGCGCCTGCAGCGCTCTCCTCCCTCTGTCCTCCGGCGCTCGTATGTCATGGAGCTGGGTCTGTGTGCAAGGTCCCGCCCCCTTAGACCGGCTCGTGTGATAATAGATTGAATTAGTGTTCCGCCTATCACAAGAGCCGGTCTAGGGGGGCGGGACCTTGCACACAGACCCAGCTCCGTGACATACGAGTGCTGGAGGACAGAGGGAGGAGAGCGCTGTGTTATCCAGAGGCTGACATTAGTGGGCAGAGAGGCTGCAATTGGTAGGCAGAGAGGCTGCAATGGGCACATAGGCTGCAATGGGCACAGAGGCTGCAATTGGTGGGCAGAGAGGCTGCAATGGGCACAGAGGCTGCAATTGGTGGGCAGAGAGGCTGCAATGGGCACAGAGGCTGCAATTGGTGGGCAGAGAGGATGCAATGGACACAGAGGCTGCAATTGGTGGGCACACAGAGGCTGCAATTGGTGGGCAAAGATGCTGCAGTGGTGGGCACACAGAGGCTGCAATTGGTTGGCAGAGAGGCTGCAGTGGTGGGCAAAGAGGCTGCAGTGGTCGGCAAAGAGAGGCTGCATTTATGTGCAATGGTCAGGTTGCATTTATGTTCAATGGTCAGGCTGCATTTCATGGGCACTGGTAAATATTTTAGTACACCATTTGGTTCAGAATATTTTTTTTCTTGTTTTCCTTCTCTAAAACCTAGGTGCGTCTTATGGTCAGGTGCGTCTTATGGAGCGAAAAATACGGTAATTTATTAGCAGGTGAATGCGGCCCTCCATGCATTCACATACATTGAATCTGGCCCTTAAGTGGAAAAAGGTTGCTGACCCCTGCTATAGATGTTCACTAATTAATTACTATAATTTATTTGAAGCACTTGTTACTTGAACTCAGCACTTTGTCACATTGCTGTGTTTTCTTATAATATACAGGGTCGCCATCAGGGGGGTACAGCCCATAGACATGTAAGGGGCCCCACCGTCTGAACGGGCCCGGCCGACTGGCAGGGATATGAGAAGGCAGGGTCGGGTGGAGAGGAGCTCCATGGATGCTCCTGTATGTGTGTGGTGAGTCAGAAGGCTGCTGCTCTGTCATGAGCTGACATCGGGCTCTTTGCTGCCACCTCTGGCCATTTCTTGCATGTGCCCCCCTCTTCATATGGAAACAAGATCTGGGACTAGGACCACCTTACAAGTAAGAGCTGTTGTGCAGGGGGGGGGGGGGGGGGGGGGGGGCTGTGTGTGTGATTGTGTACATGCCTGTGTGTCTACATTTCTGTGTGTGTGTACATGTCTGTGTGTATGCCTGTGTGTACATGTCTCTGTGTGTGTACATATCTGTGTGTGTGTACATGTCTCTGTGTGTGTACATGCCTGTGTGTGTATGTGCTTGTCATATACACACATGTGAGAGGTGCTAGGACCGAACAGGTGTGTATGGGCTGAGAGCGTACAGATGTGAGGGGGCTGAGAGCGTACAGGTGTGAGGGGGGCTGAGAGCGTACAGGTGTGAGGGGGGCTGAGAGCGTACAGGTGTGAGGGGGGCTGAGAGCGTACAGGTGTGAGGAGGCTGAGACCATACAGGTGTGAGGGGGGCTGAGAGAGTACAGATTTGAGGGGGGCTGAGAGCATACAGGTGTGATGGGGGCTCAGAGCGTACAGATGTGAGGGGTGCTGAGAGCGTACAGGTGTGAGGGGGGCTGAGAGCGTACTGGTGTGAGGGGGGCTCAGAGCGTACAGATGTGAGGGGGGCTGAGAGCATACAGGTGTGAGGGGGGTTGAGAGCGTACAGGTGTGAGGGGGCCCAGAGCGTACAGGTGTGAGGGGGGCTGAAATGTACAGGTGTGAGGGGACTGAGAGCGTACAGGTATGAGGGGGCTTAGAGCGTACAGGTGTGAGGGGGCTGAGGGCGTACAGGTGTGAGGGGGGCTGAGAGCGTACAGGTGTGAGGGGGGCTGAGAGCGTACAGGTGTGAGGGGGGCTGAGAGCGTACAGGTGTGAGGGGGGCTGAGAGCGTACAGGTGTGAGGGGTGCTGAGAGCGTACAGGTGTGAGGGGGCTCAGAGCGTACAGGTGTGAGAGGGGCTGAGGCACTGAAGGACTTGGTGGGATGGCTAGTGGGCAGATTCGGTGGGACGGCCAGTGGGCGGGACCCTGGGGAATGTTGGTGGTCAGGCTCTCTCATTTTTAGGAGTGGCTTTTGCAGCCTACCTATATCCTGAACACTGGTTTCCATTATAGAGAATGTGTAGCCCCCAATTCACCCATTTATAACAACTAATATTTTCCATATCAATTGTTCTTCTCAGCTATAAGAGACAATGAGAGCTGAATAAAGAACCACTAAATATAATGTCACATGGCTGAAAAATTATAATTTTGACCAATAGCATGTGTTTTATCTTAGTAAATTAACAAAGAATTCCAGGTATGGATATTTTCACATAGTTACTTTGGTCCAGGATGGACCAATATAACTATGCCTGCACCATACCTGTGTGATCCCGTTAACCAGTTTGGCTCCAGAGCAATTTTTTTTTCTTTTTCGCATACATATAAAAATCTGAATTTTTGGCAATAAAATTAATTAAACCCCCAGAACATTATAATTTCAGACTGGTAAGCTGAGGGGGTCCAGGAAGCGATGGATGCACACAGGGTCACAGAAATATTCTTTTAAAAGAATGTATAAAAAGGACAGAGAGGATCCGCTAAAATATACAGCACCTCATCCCTTGGTATTAGAGTATAAACAAAGGGGGGTAATGGACTAGGGATTATAGCGGTGCAGAAATAGTATGGAATAGTCGGGGTTGATTCACAGTTCAATGCTCAAGACACTTTCTTTTTTAATACAAAATAATTTTATTACATATAAATACAATCATATAGACAATTACATAGAAAAAGGAAAAAAATTGTTGATAGACATTGAACAATACTTAATCATATAAAATCTTGACAGAGGTTAAATAATTAAATTCTGTCCTGAGTGGCACATGGCCATTTATACAAAGATCAATCCAAAATTACCGATCAGTTCAAAGATACACATAGGTTTGAAGAAAAATTCAAAATTACTGTAAATGGGATGACCTGAAGTAGGCTAGACAAGCCTTAGTAGACAATTCCGACATGTTTCGCCATAACAATGGCTTCCTCAGGGTGGGTCTACTGTACAAGGTAAGTGTATCTAATATGGAAAAGATTGTCATAATTAATATATTTTACTATTAAATCAAAAGTAGCCCTTACCGGTTACAGAAGGGGGTTTGAGAAAGGTAACCAGGGAGGGAGCCCACTGGTTGGGATCCGAAAGGGATCACCCCCACCCCCAAATCCCCCGGTGATGGAAACAGAGGTATCCCCTTAAGTCGATCAGAACTTACCCAGGTCGGTGTGGATGGTAGGAAAGATCAGACACAGATCAAGTTGTGGAGTGAGGTGGTCCTAAAGGGTGCCTTCAATGCATAGCAGAAGGTGAGTCAAGCCGGGCCAGAAGAAGGAATTTTCTAGTCAGAGAAGGGTATCAGTGAGAAGGGTTGATAGATTTGTATAAAAGTCAAGTAATATAGTGTTGTTAGTCCATGGTAAGTTAATTCATGGACATAAAATCACACACTATATAAAGTGGACAAATGTCTCAAATATTTACTTACTTCAACAAATAATTAAAAGAAAAATAATAATGGAGATAGTGGAACCTTGTTATTTTTGGAAAGGATGGTCAAAAGCGGGAGGCACCTGAAATATATTAATATAGGTAAGGGTCTGGAACTTAGACATAAAAGGGTAAATTGAGTGTAAATGCAAGTTTAAAGTTTAGTACCTGTTTTGATCTGTATATTGAAGGCTAATTCAGCGCAAGTAAAAGCGTGAGTGGGCACCTTTAGATGGAAAGGGTGTCCACAGTAGGCAAAGGTCCCTGGTGGGATTAAGAGTGTAGATAGTATGAACAGTCTAAATTAGATATGGCAAAGAGCCAATTTAAAAATCAAAAGGTAGGTATAAAGTAGACTGAAGTCGCTTACTTGATTGTGGAGAAATTAGATGCGTCAGGTGCCTCCAAGGTCCCGTGGTGGACTGAGCTACAAGCCGGTTTTTAAACTCACCTTCCAGTCTGAGGAGGCGTGGGGAACGCCCCTCAGTCAGCGGACGTAGGAGCCTCTGCGCAGGCGCGTTACACGCGCCTCGGTCAGGGGCCTACAAAGGCCATAATTCCTGGCGGTGCGCGTGTAAAGGACGTGATGACGTGATCGTCATAGTGCGCCGATTCGCTGCAGAGGCTAAGGTGGGCGGGCTAGAATGCGCCGCCCTTGGGTGTCCATACTATGCATCGAGGCACTGACCAAATGGACACACCTGCAGACCAATCAACAGCCGTGTCAGAGATACCGAAGAGTGGAATTGGTGGGATGGTCATGAGAGAAGAGAAGGGGGGGGGCTGGGCCGGGGGATGTAGGTGGAGGTGTCCCGCGGGTCCCAAAGTACAGAGGTGTCCTGCCTGGTACAGATCACCTACCGGAAAGAACAAATGGGCATACTAGGATAATGGCAGTTTAGAGATACATAAAGATTAGTACTGACATTGTATAGTTGGATATATTAAAGGGGGACACACAGGCAGATAGAAAAGATTAATAAAATCTAATATTAATCAATTGCCTGTTTTTAAGTTAATTATTAAAACATGTTGATAGATGCGACAGGGGCAATTAAGAAAGAATAGGGATAATAAAGTGGAAAAAGATATGATTGAGTTCCCATACAGTATATTTGACATAGTTTTCCAATGGATTAAATTATTTTGGGTATGTAAGGGGTATCGTTGAATTGTTAAGAAGTTAATGACGTAGGACTAAGGGAGGGGAGCGGGCTTTAGCGCATATTGGGAAGGAGCTCAATGGGCAGGGGCATGGGAGAGGGACATGGAAAACGTGTGTGAAATAGGAGGGGAGGGAGAGGGGGGGGGGGGGAAGGAGAAAGGAAAAAGGGAAGGGGAAAGAAGGGAGAGGTGGGGAAGGGAGGGAAAAAAAGGGGGTTGGGAAGGGCGAGGGGAGGGAATGAGGGATGGGCTGGAGGGGGAAAGGGGAGGGGAGGGAGAAAAAAAAAAGGGAAATAGGGGGGTTATAAGAATGATTTAAAGCTAATATATTCGTTCATGCCAGGGTGCCTAGTAGCATCTAAAGTGTATATCCACCTGGTCTCAAGTTGGAGCAGGCGAGTATCAATATCCCCTCCACGTATATTAAGGGGTATATGTTCCAGGGCAGAAAATAAAATTGCAGTAGCATCAAAGTCATGTTTTTGGGCAACATGACGATTGATTGCTGTCGAGATTTTCTTTTTGAGTAAGGGTTTAATATGGTCCTGTATACGAATGGAGAATGCTCTCTTAGTTTTGCCGACGTAGAAGCCTCCACAGCGGCAGGTGGCTAGATAAATAACTCCTATGGTGTTACAAGTAACCCGGTATTTGGGTTTATGTAAATTACCGTTGGGTAGTAGAGTAGTGTTAGAATTGGATAGAAATACACAAGAGTCACAGTGACCGCAGGCAAATGTGCCTGGATGGTCCAATTTTATATCGTTAGAGGCATGGAAGTGACTGGAGGTTAATTTGTCGCTAAGGGATGGTGGTCGCCGATAAGTGATTTCCGGATATGTTTTCACATATTGTCCTACTATTGGGTCAGTTGAAAGTAGGGGCCAAAATGTATTTAAAGTATCCCTTATTTGGATAGATTGGTTTGAGTATTGGGTAATAAGGCGTACAGGTTGCATTAATTGAAGGTTTTTGTCTCTAAAGATTAATTCCTTTCGCTCTAAACGTTTAACTCTATTAAATGATTGTTTGAGTAAATTATGGCTTGTTTTAAAAGACTTTTGATGATGCCCTGTAAGGGGTGAAACGCATCAATGTAATTTCCGGCCGAGGATCTAACCACTGACGCCATTTCCTGCCTCCGTGGAGCGCACGCTGATCCAGCGGTGACCGCGGAAGTGATTTCTGAGATGCTTGTCTTTACACTGCATTTAGTAAGTAGCCCCGAGCACGCAATTTATAACAGCCCTACAGTACTTCACCATATATTGGTTTCTTCTTTTATCGGTGGAAATACCCTATAAGAATATTTCTGTGACCCTGTGTGCATCCATCTGGTACCATTCCAGTCAGTAGACTGTCAGTAAAAATTAGGAACAATGGTCTGGCAATTACTGAGTTCCCTAAGTACCCTCGGGTGCAAGCCATCTGGTCCCGGTGATTTATTAATGGTGTTTCCCAATTCTAATTTTAATTCTGTCTTCTGTTAACCAGGTGTTTCCTGTGATGTGTCATGAGGATAAACACTGCATTTTTGGTTACTGAAGCCTCCCGATTCCCTCATGAAGACTGAGGAGAAGAATAAATTCAATACCTTCGCCATCTCCCCATCCTTTGTAACCAGATGACCGTCCTCATTCTTTATGAGGCCAATATGGTCTGTCCTCCCTTTTCTACTGTTTACATACTTTCTTGGGATTTTTTTGCTTTCCTCTGCTAAGTGTCTTTTGCTGCGTACAACTAATGGAGATTCCGCCAGCAAAAGTCAGATGAGAGCTTTTGGTCGGAAAATGCGACTGGCTGTGTATGCTCCATCTGACTTTTGCTGGCGAAATTCCAGCCAGCAAAAGATTAAGAGCAGGTTCTCAATTTTTTGGTCAGAAAAAGGTTCGATCAGAAATTCCGATCGTCTGTACCAATTTTGACACGCAAGATTCCTACGCATGCTCGGGAACAATTTGATGCATGCTCGGAAGCATTGAACTTAATTTTCTCGGCTCGTCATAGTGTTGTACATGACCGCGTTCTTGACAGTCGAAAGTTCAGCAAACTTTTGTGTGACCGTGTGTATGCAAGCCAAGCTTAAGAGGAATTCCATCGGAAAAACCATCCAAGATTTTTCTGACGGAAAATCCGCCCTTGTGTACGCTGCATTTCATTATGCCCTAATTGCTCCCTTACATTTTTTGTTGCATTCCTTATAAAGTCTGAATGATTGATTATCTCTCTGAATGTTGATGATTATCCCTCTGCGATAAAGGGTATACTTTCGAATGGTTGCCAGCCAATCATGAGAGCTGTTGAACCAGGTCTCTGAAATTCCCACAAAATCCACAAATCCTCCTCTTACAACAGTATCTCTAGTTCACCCTCTTGTCCGCCAGGCTCCTGGCATTGGTGAAAATGCCACGTAGTTTAGACTGGTCGCATACTATCATCTCATTGAGTGTTCCGAGATTGCAACTAGGACTTGTTACTATACTTACCTTGGGTTTATGTGCTTTAGTCAATCTGCCACTAATGCCCTCCAATACTACCCTCTGGAATATATTCCATGCTGACTATCTCTACCTCTGGGCCCTCTCCTCCGTCGCCTAGTTTAAAAACCTCTCTAACTTTTTGGCCATCTTTACTCCCAGCTTTACTCTCAGCAGTCCGTCCCTTCTATAGTACTGGTGATCGACTGAGAAGTTGGCCCAGTCCTCCAGGAACCCAAACCCCTTTTTACTACACCAGCTCCTCAGCCACTTGTTTACTTCCCTAATCTCCCTTTCTGGTGTGGCTCGATGTGCCGGTAGTATTCCTGAGAATACTAATCCTCCTCTTACAACAGTATCTCTAGTTCACCCATCTTGTCCGCCAGGCTCCTGGCATTGGTGAAAATGCCACGTAGTTTAGACTGGTCGCATACTATCATCTCATTGAGTGTTCCGAGATTGCAACTAGGACTTGTTACTATACTTACCTTGGGTTTATGTGCTTTAGTCCATCATCCTCCAATAAGTCAGGACTGTTGATCGACTGAGAAGTTGGCCCAGTCCTCCAGGAACCCAAACCCCTTTTTACTACACCAGCTCCTCAGCCACTTGTTTACTTCCCTAATCTCCCTTTCTGGTGTGGCTCGATGTGCCGGTAGTATTCCTGAGAATACTACCTTGGAGGTCCTTTACCTCAATTTAGCTCCTGAGTCCCTAAAATCGTCCTTTAGGGCTCTGCCTCTGACTTGGCATTGGTGCCAACATGCACCATGACATCCGGGTCTTCCCCAGCCCCTCCCAGTAATCTGTCCACTAGATCCGTGATGTGCTGAACCCGAGCAAGAATTGAGCCCCCTACCACCAGAATCTGTCTTTCCTTTCCCTTTGCCCCTCTCACTGGAGTAGTTCTTCCCCTTGCTAGGAGCTAGGAGAGTCCCTCAGCTCCAGCAGTGCTGGTTCCTGACTGGTTTCACCAATGTCACTCAATGGAGCGGACTTATTGGGATGTTCCAGCCCTGGATCGGCCTCCCTGGCACTTCCCCCTCTATTCTTCTTGACTGTCACCCTTTTACTCTTTTCTAGTGCATGCACCTCTTTGTCTCCACCCGCCTCTGTGCTGGCCCCATGCCGGCACCTGCCGTGTACGTTCCTGGCTCTCCTTTAGTATGGAGGGTCTTCTCAGTGCTGACAGTTGCTTCCCCAGATTCAGAACCTGGGCTTCCAGGGAAACAATGTCCTTATATTTTGCACTGCAGTATTCGCCCTCAATTGGATGATCAAGGAATGCATAAATGCCGCAAGATGTACACGAGTCGCATCTCCACACCTGTCGGGCATCGTACCTACTAATTTAATGAGGATTGGGGATTATACCCTGTCCAAATTACCTAACAACTAACTTCCTAACACTAATACTTAACAAGACAATACACAGGTACTCGCAGACTCACATGCACTCGCAGACCCACATGCACTCGCAGACCCACACCCAGACCCACACCCAGACCCACATGACCACATGCACGCACAATACACAAGTATACACAATTACTAACGATCCACACACACTACTTAGACACTCAGGTACTCACAATACACAGGTTGGCCCACTCTTTTCAGCTATAGCATCTTGAACTCTTCTGGGAAGGCTGTCCACAAAGTTTAGGAGTGTGTCTATGGGAATGATTGACCATTCTTCCAAAAGTGCATTGTGAGGTCAGGCACTAATGTTGGATGAGAAGGCCTGGCTCGCAGTTTCCGCTCTAAGTCATCCCAAAGGTGTTCTATCAGGTTGAGGTCAGGACTCTGTGCAGGCCAGTCAAGTTCCTCCACCCCAAACTCGCTCATCCATGTCTTTATGGACCTTGCTTTGTGCACTGGTGCGCAGTCATGTTGGAACAGTAAGGGACCATCCCCAAACTGTTCCCACAAAGTTGAATATTGAACCCTACAGACTAAGACTGGGATGCCATTAACCGCTTCCCGACCGGCCACTGCATATATACGTCAGCAGAATGGCACGGGCAGGCAGAATCACGTACCTGTACGTGATCGTGCATGTGCCTGCCCGTGGGTCGCGCGCGCGCCGCTAGCGGCGCGCTCGCGACCCGGTCGGGAGCTCCGTGACCCCGGCCGCGGGACCAGCGGACCGATCGCCGCTGGTATCCCGCGATCGGGTTACGGAGCGGAAGAACGGGGAGAGGTCTATGTAAACAAACCTCTCCCCGCGCTTCCTACACTGACTGTCAGTGATCGGCGGTTCCCTGTCATCGGGAACGCTGATCAATGACGTCAGACGTACAGCCACGCCCCCCTACTGTAAAAAAAACACAACACGTCACACTGACTCCTCCCCGCCCCCTAGTGGTTAACCCCCTAACTACAACTGTCATTTACATAGGAATCAGTGCTATTTAAATAGCACTGATTGCTGTATAAATGACAAATGTCCCAAAAATGTGTCAAAAATGTCCGATGTGTCCGCCAAAATGTCGCAGTCACAATAAAAATCGCTGATCGCCGCCATTACTAATAAAAAAAAAAAATATTAATAAAAATGCTATAAAACTATCCCCTATTTTGTAAACGCTATAACTTTTGCGCAAACTAATCAATAATCGCTAATTGCGATTTTTTTTTTTTTTTTTTTTTACCAAAAATATGTAGAAGAATACGTATCGGCCTAAACTGAGGAAAAAAAATGTTTTTTTTATATATTTTTTGGGGATATTTATTATAGCAAAAAGTAAAAAATATTGCATTTTTTTCAAAATTGTCGCTCTATTTTTGTTTATAGCGCAAAAAATAAAAACCGCAGGGGCGATCAAATACCACCAAAAGAAAGCTCTATTTGTGGGAAAAAAAGGACGCCAATTTTGTTTTGGAGCCACGTCGCAATTGTTAGTTAAAGCGACGCAGTGCCGAATTGCAAAAAGGGGCCTGGTCCTTTGGCTGCCAATTGGTCCGGGGCTGAAGTGGTTAAAGATTGTGTTTAAAGGCAGGCGTCCCAATACTTTTGACAATATAGTGTATCTCTATATCTAGCGATCAAATATGACGGTCTTCATATACATATATCTTCAGAAAATATGGAATGCACACTGAAGACATTTATTTGTAGTCAGACAAACTTTTTTCAAGTCTATTACGGTACTGATAATAAGGAAGATAACGAGGACATAGAAAAAAGTAACAATTTTAATCACATATATAAAAATGCACAATGTACACTTCATACAATAAAAACAAATTAATCCTCCTATACATATATCAAACACAGCGAGTGGATGCAGGACATAGTTTCTGCAAAACTGTTTATAAACCCATATTATATGTACATTTTCTTGCTATGGCTGTGCCTTAGGGGGCTGTCAGTCCCATCTCTCTGTGACCGCAATTCGAGGCCCCCACCAACACCTAATGCGGCCGCCCATCGTCACACCCACCATCTTTAAGTGACGAACAGCAGAACCCAGGGGAGGCGGTGTTACGCACGGCCCTCCTTGGGATTCCCTGCTCGACGCACATGCGCAATTCGCCCCACACGGTCGTGCCGCATTGCGCAGGCGCGACGCGATGTGCGGGCGCATGCGCACAGCGCCATCACGGCCGATCCGGATGACGTCATTCCGGCTTCGGCCGGAAATTGACGACGGATGGGACGTATATGTAGCACACACTGTGTGCTCATGAACAGCGTCCCTCACCAGTTCATCGCCGAGACGCCGCTTGTCTATGCCGTTTTGGGCTGAGATCAAGGTAAGCCACCTCTCCTGTCTTTCCTCTCCCCTTAGGCTACATACTGGATACTTTCTGGTCCTTCCTGCCCTATCTTCATTTATGGCAGACACTGTCCTGGAGATGTCTAATTTCATCTCCATATATGCTTCTATAGATCCTGGGTCTCACCACCAGCACCGGTCGGATGCGGGCCATCAACTAACTGGACATCCAGCTCCCCATATATTGTGGGCAATTATTGTTTGTGTGTCAGTTTCACACCAACGACCCCGTATGGGCTTGCTAGTCAAACAATATACATCCCTGCTTCAGGTGAGCCCTGTACTATACATGTTAGGTCTTGGCATTTTAATGCATATATATCTACATGTTCTACTTTTCTGACTACCTACATGTCTCTATAATGACATCCAAAAGGACCTTGACCAGTGATACAATCCTTCCACCATCAACCGGCCTCCACATATACACGGCCTACTGGACGTTTGGGACTTACCTTTTTGTCTACCACACTCATAGCTACATTTACAATTTTCGTAAGTGTTGACCCATACATTCCTCATATGTTCTATAGTATTGTATTATATCATATACGCCCCCATTAGGTGATGGACTAGGGGTCCTATTTGTGCGGCTACGATTGGTGGCCTGATCTCCCTTCAGCAGAGCGATTAAATTACCTAACTGTATGTAATATATACTGGTATTATTGTAATTTATGCAATATTGTATACTCATTATGTGTTTTTTTTTTAAACTATCATTCTTTTGTTAGTGATTCTCTTATCACGCTCCAGATGAAGCGTTTACGCAAAACGCGAAACATGTCGAGCTAATTGTCACGAGTATCTTCGTCCCACTGTACCCTCGCCTCACCGCTGGACACCCTACAATCATTGGACCTGCTAACATTAGCCGATCTTCCTTATTATCAGTACCGTAATAGTCCAATATCCCTCCCCAATTTCCTGTGGGCCAGAGGCTTACCACGCGCAGATTCAGCACCTGCGTTTTTGTCTAGCCCTTAGATGCCCCCTTGTATCTATGTCTAAAGAACACTATAGTTCCTCTTTAACACATCTTGATGAAATTATTTATATAACATTTATGTAAATCGGAAAAACAATGATACTCTTGCCAAACCTTATTTGTGTGTCTGTGTGTTTCAGGAGAGAAGACGCTAGAACTAGACAACATGGCTGATTATTGTCTGGGATCACTGGCTAGAGCCACAATGCAGACTCACTGTGACGTCATCCTGCAGATCCCAACTGTCACACCACAATCGAGCAAACAGCTGGCAACTGATATAGGTGAACCTGCACAAATCACAAGTGTCCCATCAGACAATATTCATACTTGGATGAGTCATCTGTGTGACTCAGAGCTTAATGATAACCTTGTGTTACAGAACAAAACGTCTGAGTTCTATGAAATGCATATGTATGCTCAGGCTTTTTTTTAGCTTTTCCATGACATTGCATTTTTAACACCCAGAATATATTTTTGAGTGTGATACAAGGACAGTGAAGGTACTCGGAATGCCTTATGATACGATTAGTCAGGATAACAAGTCTAACTAAAAAAAATAAATTGTGCTATTTTCTTATAAGTACAATAATACCTTGGATTAAAAGCATAATTCGTTCCAGATGCATGCTTGTAATCCAAAGCACTCGTATATCAAAGCGAGTTTCCCCATAAGAAATAATGGAAACTCAGATGATTTGTTCCACAACCACTGCTGGTATATGCAGTACTGTATGTGGCCAGAGGTGCAGGGGCGCTGGAGCCGCTCGGAGACACAGAAAAAAAGTGCTTACACACTCAACAAAATGTCATAAATAAGAACTGTGGCGCTTAATAAACTAGAACCCAATTATGATAATAAAAAATAAATAAAAAAAACAATAATAAATAAACCACTTAAAAAGTGATTGTGAAAAAAAGCAGTAAATGACAACTAAACAAATCTGTACAGAAAATAATAGGCATCCAGTGAATAATAAATGCAAAATAGCAATAATGTGATAATCATGCGATAATCATGCAATAATAAAAATAAATCGCATTAAAAAGTGCAAATGACAATCAAAAACTCCAATATAATGCAAAGTATGAAGTTGAATAAATATTTGTCCAATAATGTAAAACAAAGTTTCTTAGTAAAGTGCAAATTAATTCAATTCAGGTGCTTGATCCAAACATGCAGACTATTCCATCCAAAAACTAAAGTGCATGTGCAGAAATGTGATTAGCTTCTTCCGTCCAGTGCAGGGGACACAATTTCCCCCAGCCTCTCACCTCATAGATTGTAACAATGAGCCACATAAGAGCAATCCACACTGGCTACTCGATCCCTTGCCGAACGATCCTCCAATGGTTCAGGAGTACTCAAAATTTCAGGATGGCCACATTCAGCAACATGTAAAAGTAAGGGGAGGGCTCCATGGTGCAGTATTTCAAAATATTTTTAATATAATTCATAAAACACTTACAGTTGATATAACAGATGTAAAGGAAGTAATCATAGGAAAGACTTCCGACCTCAGCCGCGACCGGAAGTGACGTCACCACGGCTCTATTCCTTGACGCGTCGCGCCACTGTCTACGTGAATTTCTCAAAGGGTTTCTTTGAGAAAGTCACGTAGACAGTGATGCAACTTTGAGGTAACTTCGAGGCAACTTCGAGGCATTTTAATGGGCAGGGCGATTTGAGAGCGATGTATACACCGCTCCTCCACTACCCCAAAGATGCTGCTTGCAGGACTTTTTTCCCGTCCTGCAAGTGCACTGCCCCAGTGTGAAAGCACTCAGGCTTTCACACTGGGGATGCATGCAAGCAGGGGTTGACTGACAACTCATGGGGCCCCCGGCACAGGGAGACACGGGGGGGGGGAGAGCACACAGGGGGATACTAGAGGGGGAAGCACACAGGGGGACACTGGAGGGGGGAGGCACACAGGGGACACTGGGGAGGGAGAGCCCAATGGGGGGACACTGGGGGGGAGAGCACACAGGGGGACACAGGGGGGTGAGAGCACACACAGGGGGACACTGGGGAGGGAGAGCCCAATGGGGGGACACTGTGGGGGGAGAGAGCACACAGGGGGACATTGTGGGGGGGAGAGCACACAGGGGGGGACACTGTGGGGGGGAGAGCACACAGGGGGACACTGGGGAGGGAGAGCCCAATGGGGGGACACTGGGGGGGGGGGGGGAGAGCACACAGGGGGACACTGGGGGGAGAGCACACAGGGGGGCACTGGGGAGGGAGAGCCCAATGGGGGGACACTGTGGGGGGGAGAGCACACAGGGGGACACTGTGGGGGGGAGAGCACAATGGGGGACACTGGGGGGAGCACACAGGAGGACACTGGGGAGGGAGAACACACACACACAGGGGGACACTGGACAGAGAGCGCACACACACACACAGGGGGACACTGGAGGGAGAGTGCACACAGACACAGGGGGACACTGGAGGGAGAACACACACACACACACACACACACACACAGGGGGACACTGGAGGGAGAGCGCACACACACACAGGGGGACACTGGAGGGAGAGCGCACACACACACACTCAGGGGGACACTGGAGGGAGAGCACACACACACACACACACACACAGGGGGATACTGGAGGGAGATCCTGCAGATTTTGCCACTGGAGGGAGAGCACACACACACAGGGGGACACTGGAGGGAGAACACACACAGGGAGACACTGGAGGGAGAACACACAGGGGGACACTGGAGGGAGAACACACAGGGGGACACTGGAGGGAGAACACAATGGGGGACACTGGGGGGAGCACACAGGAGGACACTGGGGAGGGAGAACACACACACACAGGGGGACACTGGACAGAGAGCGCACACACACACACACACAGGGGGACACTGGAGGGAGAGCGCACACACACACACAGGGGGACACTGGAGGGAGAGCACACACAGGGGGACAGACACACACACGCACACACACACACAGGGGGACACTGGAGGGAGAGCGCACACACACACACTCAGGTGGACACTGGAGGGAGAGCGCACACACACTCACACACACAGGGGGATACTGGAGGGAGATCCCGCAGATTTCGCCACTGGAGGGAGAGCACACACACACAGGGGGACACTGGAGGGAGAAAGCACACACAGGGGGACACTGGAGGGAGAACACACAGGGGGACACTGGAGGGAGAACACACAGGGGGACACTGGAGGGAGAACACACAGAGGGACACTGGACGGAGAACACGCACACACAGGGGGACACTGGAGGGAGAACGCACACACAAGGGGACACTGAAGGGAGAACACACAGGGGGACACTGGAGGAGAACGCACACACAGGGGGAAACTGGAGGGAGAATGCACACACAGGGGGACACTGGAGGGAGAATGCACACACAGGGGGACACTGGAGGAGAACGCACACACAGGGGGAAACTGGAGGAGAACGCACACACAGGGGGAAACTGGAGGGAGAACGCACACACAGGGGGACACTGGAGAGAGAACGCACACACAGGGGGACACTGGAGGGAGAACACACAGGGGGACACGGGAGGGAGAACGCACACCCAGGGGGACACTGGAAGGAGAAAGCACACACAGGGGGACACTGGAGGGAGAACACACAGGGGGACACTGGAGGGAGAACGCACACACAGGGGGACACTTGAGGGAGAACGCACACAAAGCGGGACACTGGAGGGAGAACGCACACACAGGGGGACACTGGAGGAAGAACACACACAGGGGGACACTGGAGGGAGAACGCACACACAGGGGGACACTGGAGGGAGAACGCACACACAGGGGGACACTGGAGGGAGAACGCACACACAGGGGACACTGGAGGGAGAACACACACACAGGGGGACACTGGAGGGAGAACGCACACACAGGGGGACACTGGGGGGAGAACGCACACACACAGGGGGACACTGGGAGGAGAACGCACACACAGGGGGACACTGGAGGGAGAACGCACACACAGGGGGACACTGGAGGGAGAACGCACACACAGGGGGACACTGGAGGGAGAACGCACACACAGGGGACACTGGAGGGAGACACACACACAGGAGGACACTGGAGGGAGAACACACACACAGGGGGACACTGGAGGGAGAACACACACACAGGGGGACACTGGAGGGAGAACACACAGGGGGACACTGGAGGGAGAACGCACACACAGGGGGACACTGATGCGAGGCGCTTTTCAGGCGCTATTTTTAGCGCTAAAACGCCTGTAAAGCACCCCAGTGTGAAAGGGGTCTAACTGTTTTAGCTTTAAGAATTGGAGGTGTGCACAACAAACATTACACACTGACTTATGTGGGGAACAGCATTATCCTAATTATAGTATTGGTATATTAAGAAAAATCGAATAAATACTTCACTGGTAATTGCAAGATATATTTGAACATATATCGCTACAAAATAGTACATGTTAACTCACTTTGAAAGGAATTCAGCATCTAATAACACTAATAACACCGCTTATGTAAGTGTCTGGATTCTCTAGATATGAACAGGTCACTATTAGCTATACTATTCTATTAAAGATATAAGTAAACATAATCAACCTAGTTTGATAATAGTCCTTAATATATATTACTAATTAAAGTAACTTTGTATAAGGTAATAATGCAGCAGGTTCATAGCTGACACAATAAGTCACTAGGTGCTACTTTGTTTGTGCCTCCTATCATCCTGATCCACATCGACGCCTTTAAAATTCCTATGCTTTAAGAATGTTGAAATTGGCACAGGACTAGGAACATTCCCCACTTTCTTTACATAACCACACTGAGCCCTGGTGATTGGCTGCTCAGTGTTGGGGAGGGGCTTGGGTGTCACATGTGCCCAATATCTGTAAGTATTGTGTCTTTTGGGGGGCAATAGTGTCAAGAAAGCACAGAAAGACTTGACATGTTTTGATGCCTGCTATAATCTAGAACATAAAAATGAATACTTTAATAGTTATTAGTAACTAGAGGTTGTAACATGAAGGTAAACTACGTTCCTTCTCAGCTTTTGAGGGACAGGAGAAGTCCTAATTCCTCAGTTTTACTGCTGCCCACAGGAGGATTTGACAGTGGTAAACATTTTTTTGCTAGAATCCAATTAGTATGGATGTCTCTTCTTCAGCTCTACTAAAGACTAATGTATTATTTTACTAGTATTTTTTTCTTTAATCAAGACTGCACTGCTGCTGGAGGCTTCCCTCAGATTGGCAGCTATCTGGTGCAATCATCCTCAACCTGGCTTTTAGACTTTACTTCGTTTGAACCCTGCTGGACTGGTCTTTGAGCAGATAGGCTAGAAGTGACATTTCAGGCACTGGGTTTCGCATGTGGCCTTTTCCAGACCCAATTCTAGTTAAGGTGGTTGTTGAGCGGTTTCATGGTCCAGAACTGTTGGAATTGCCACTGCGCTTGCTCTTAATCTGAATACTTAGTTAGTAGACTGGTCAGGTCTGACAGCATTTCCCTCTGCTCTGTGGAGAGTCACGTGCAATGTCAATGAAGCATCTCCTCACTGCTGCTCCTGCTGGCAGAGAGCCATGTAAAGCTTTGATCTTTGATCCATTACTGCTGCCCGCCTACAGTGACTTTGGTCACATCAGGTCGCTGACCCTCTCCTGCTAGCAGCTGTCTGGGTTCTGTGAGTACTTTAGGCCTTGCCTTTTACTGTGAGCCTGTACCACGCTGAGGCTGCAACATGGGTGTTCCACTAAAGGGTAGGGGTTGCATGCAGCAAGCCTTTTGATGTTGCCATTGTCTGCAGCGTGGAGTCAGGCTGTCATTTGATGCTAGAGTCACTCCACTCCTCTGGATCCGCCTTGGTTTTGCTGAGTGTGGCTAGGTCTTCGGCTCTCTTGGATTGGGTTTTTACCATGGTCATCCAAAACATTATGACCCATATTACACAGGTTTCTGCTGACTCTGATCACAGAGGTAACAAACGCACTCATGAGCCCACTTCAGCAGCCATTATATTTGGTGTTACCCATTGCCTTAGTGGTTTCTGAGACATCAGCCACAGAGTGCTCCTTCAGAAAGAGCGATTCCCTTTTTGTCATTCCAGATGGACCTCAGAAGAGGTCAGAGCCCCTTTCTAGGTGGCACAGACAGATCATTATTCAAGTTTGTTCTCTAAAAGATCAGGTTCCCTCTGTTAAAGCTCACTCTACCTAAGCTGCAAGTACTTCTTGGGCTTTTAGGCAGCAAGCAACTGTTTCCCAGATTTGCAAGGCTGCCACTTGGTTCTCTGTTCACAGGTTCTCTAAGTTCCACAGGTGAATGCTTCAGCCTCTATTAATTCCAGCTTTGGGTGTAAAGTCTTCAGGGTATGCTTTGAACTCAACCCAGTTTTCTGGGAGGTTTTTTTCCACTCAAACAAACATTCCTATTGGCGTTTGCTATATTGCCCTACCTCAGAGCAGCTTCTGGATGTTCTGAAGGTTACAGATATCCTGTGTCCTTCAATGAACAAAAACAAAATCAATTTTTTTTCTTGAGCCCAATGAGGGACACATGTCCAATCTCTGTGTTTATAATCATGCTTACACTATTGCTTTTCTACAAAACTGAGGCGCGCTGGTAGTAGGAGGGATTTTCCTTGACTGGTCTACAGTTTTATTTGTTTGCAAGGGTCCAGTCCTCCTGTAGGCAGCTGTATGGCTGAAGGTTTATGACTTCCTGTGTCCATTGGAGTATAAATATCTTATTTCCTAACATTGTAAAATATTATTTTTTATTTAGATTATCTAATTAATGTAATGGATGCACTGGATTTACATCCCACCCGCACTTTGCAAAACATCGCCACACTGATGAAAACCAAGCCTGAAAACTACAGGAAAGCTGCAAAGGCCTTACCCAGGAAACAATTTCACAATATACTGCCCTCGGTGTCCAGGTTATCATGATGTTCTTGGATTTTATTTTCAGAACGTTTATTTTAAAGGTGATGAACAATCGTAGTGTGCAATGTCACCTGTCTGATCAGATGATCTAAAATTCTTCAAGCTTTACTGCCAATAAATAAAATTTTTATTAGATCTCGTGTTCATTTACATCATAGGAAGAAAAAGCTGGGAGAAGATCCTTCACTTTATGACTTACAAGAATTGTGCTTGGTGGAGAAGCTGTTCAGATAATGACTAGTGAGTAATATGCTTGGTGGAGAAGTTATTCAGCACATAAAGCTCGTTCCCCAAATGTAGTTAGTTAGCTTGTAGGAGTAAATCTGGAGATCATACAAAACAATGAAAGTGGGACTCCAGGAAAACTGCTAAACACTACTGCATCCATAGGAACTGTCAAATGATTTGTATTTCACACCCCTAATTATCTACCGAAGGTCTAGTACAAGGGTGTCAAACTAAATTTAATTGCGGGCCACATCAGCATTATGGTTGCTCTCAAAGGGTATCTGTAAGATTAGATGTCCAGAGCACCCCACTCCGCCTTAGATCAGATGTCAAGAGCCCCCCATCATCAGCAGTCAAGAGTCCCCCACCATCCCTTACATCACAGTGTACCCCCCCCCCCCCCTTACCTTGTGCTGCTGCTAGGAAAAATCTGGGGGCAGAGCTAAAAAGCAGAAAGTGCAGGGTCTGGAGGAGGTCCAGAGGATGGTTGAAGTCAGCTGCCGGAATCTGCTGAATGCTGGTACCAGGGGAGGTGGAGGCGAAGGGGTGCTGCGGCTGCATAGAGAAGCACAGGATCCGGTGGTAGCTCAGGATCTCTGCTGCTGACTGGTGAGAAATGGTGGAGGCACAGACGAAGGGGGTGCTGCAGATGCAGGAGAGGTGTGAGGGCCACATAAAATGGCCTGGGCCCTCAGGCCTTGTGTTTGACACGTGTGGTCTAGTAATTCACACCTCGCTGCACTGCCAGGCAGGTGATGCCATTATTGACTGTTCTGTCTCTGCAGATTTTATGTCACTTGTCTGCTTATCAAACAGTGAATCAGTGATACAGATTCATTGTTCAGTGAACAGAAAGGTGACACAGGGAGCTGTAAAGATAGTAAATAGGGATTTTACCTGGATGGGTGTGTGGAGTGGGCGAAATATGTGAATCCCAAGTTTGACAAAATATGATTATATCTTTCGGCAGGTGTAACAACCAAAGATACAGTATATCGATATGTAAGTGTGTATATATGGGTTCTCCATATATGTTTTGCCTACTATGTACTAAGAAAGCAAATATTTTACTTTTTTTTCCCATCCATCTGTAGATGTTACCCATGGCAATCAAATTGAATTTTTTCATTTTCCAGTGTTGGATACGAATGAAAGGTAAACCTGACTGGTACTTTAGTTAAAGTGGAGTTCCACCCATTTTACGAACTTTGTCTGTGCTGCATGCCCTTATCTTAAACTTTTTACAATGGCCATTTTTTTATTTTTTTTTATGCTTGTAAATACCTTATTATTGTTTTGTTCTCCACGACTTCCACCTCTAATCGCCTAGGCGATTACATCACTAGGCGATTCTCAAGAGGTTCCTGGGATAGCGTCGTCATGTATCCCAGGAGTCCTTGCGAATCGACTATTGACGAAATCTTGCGTTATTTACCGACCGCTGCTACGGCAACGTGTCAGGAGGATGGAGCGCCGCGCGGTGACATTACTGCGCAGGCGCGAGATCGGGAGGTGCATGCTGGGAATCCAGCTGCACCGAGTCCCGAAAATAGATACCAGAGGGCTTCAGATGCCCACAGTGGACATGGCCCCTGCCAGCTTCCGAGATCAAGGTTGTCTCTTTATTTTAAACTGAAATTAAACGGAATACACTATAGGCACTAGCTAAATGTGCCAAATAAAGTTTGACAAATGACAGCGGCATTTTAAAAAAAATTTGACTTGGGGGACTGGAACTCTGCTTTAACTGCCCCCATTTTTCATTTGCTACAGTTATAATTGTTTGCTCTCACTATGGGGATCACATATGTAAACTGTGTTAACAGGAACATTTCTTGTTATCCATAACCATTCAGCTTCCAACTGTAATTTCTGCAGTATGCAGGGGGAAATACAGCAAGACTGGAAAAGGTTTGAGAGGCAGTGTTGGTAATCTTACGTTAAAAAAGTAATTTGTTTTTTCTTGTTAAAAAAAAAAGTAATTAGTTAAGTTACAAATTACTTCTCCCAAAAAGTAATTGCGTTAGTAACTCAGTTACTACATTGGAAAAGTAATTAGTTACGCAGCAAAGTAACTAACTTTTTTTAATATTCTATACGTGTAACTAAGGGGCGGGTCTAGTATTACTGTAAGCAAGGGGCGCATTTATTATTATTGTTATATATCGTGTAACCAATGGGCAGGTCTGTTATAGCGTGTAAGCAAGGGGCGGGTCTATTATTATTATATCGTGTAAGGGGCGGATGGCTACAGAAGAGGGCAAATGTTAAATTAATGGGCAGAGCTCGATATATAACAATAATAATAAATGCACCCCTTGGTTACAGTAATACTAGACCCGCCCCTTAGTTACACGATAGACGCCCCTTGCAGAGTAGCACGAGCATCGGAAGCGTGCGGCATCGCCTCGTACAATTACATGACATGTTAACTGCGCCTGCACGGTGTAGAGTTCACTCAGTGCTGTTTAGGTTCGGCAATTTTCGTAAGCTCCGTAGTCCTTCGTACTGCGCAATGGGGGAACTTTTTCGGCAGGACACCGTAATTACACTACTGCCATCTAGTGGCGGTAGATGTAATGGCGGTAATGCCACCCAAGTAATGGGAACTGCGTTACCATGAGGGGAAAAGTAATCAGTTACATTACCTGTTACCCTCTAAAGTAACTGCGTTAAGTAACTCTGTTTATTTTAACTCAGTTACTTACATCACTGTTGAGAGGGTATATGAAATATAGCTGTGTAATCTGAATCTTCCTTTTAACCTCAATCATACCTTTTTATGCTTTCATGATCATATCCGGCAGCTATGAGTGAAGGTTAAATGTTACCTATCTGTTGTCACTGAAACAATAGCTCAAACTTAACTAAGCAAACAATGTGGCATGAGGACTACTAATAAAGACACTGATAGACATTCTTTCTGCTTTTTACAAGCTTGTCATATTCTCTATTAAAACTAACAGGTGGAAGAATGAGTAAGCTCTACACAAGCTGTTCAGATCATGCAAGGAACACAGTTCCTGCCATTGCCATGCCATTTGGCTACAGTAAAAGACAAATAGGATAACAGAGCCCCACTAGAAATGTTTTTCTTGACCAAGATGTAGGGGAACAGATCAAAGAAGTGGGAGTGATGACATGTAACTACCGTCTGTTTTACAGAGGTGCTAATTCCAGTATTTAAAGTGATTGTAAAGGCAGAAGGTTTTTTTTTATCTTCATGCATTCTATGTGGAGATGTGGCTCCGAGTCTGAATAGACACAGGGAGCTGTGGCTCTGCTCAGGTGTCCCCATAGCAAGCTGCTTGCTGTGGGGGCACTAAACAGGAGGGAGGGCCAAGAGTGCTGAAGAGGAACCCGACAAAAGGAGGATCTGGGCTGCTCTGTGCAAATCCCCTGCACAAAGTAGGGAATAACATGTTTGTTATTTTTAACTAAAAAAAAAAAAAAAAACAAGACTTTATCACGTTAATGTTAGCTACCCTATCTCCTACTAACTGCTTCCTAGCTGAAGATGCTGGCCCTCTCTGTGTATGGCAGAGGCAGTAATTGCCAGCTCAGGCAATGATAGCCAATCAGAAGCAGTGGGTGCCCAGTTGACTTTATGCTGTTGAGAGAAAGGTATCTGAGGGCTGTTGGTGTATTTTCAGGTGGTATTGGTTGTGGTGAGAAAATGAGTTGGATCCTGACCTGGATGGGGTATAGAGATCAGGAATGCTGCCATTTTTCTATCTCAGTTACATGCATAATTCTGGTCTGTATCTCAAAATGTATTACACAAGACACAGCTAGGCTACAAACATTTTTAAAAAGGAAGCTACCGATGGCAACCTGCATACTTTTCTCATTACAGAGTTACTTTTTAAAGGCAGTGCTATATTTTGTATGTGCTGCATCGTTTTACCCCAAGCCTTAGTTAATAGATGCTGTGGGTTCCATATCTCACAATAACATTGGCCAACAACTCTTAAACCACTGGGTGTGACGTGGAATAAATGACTGGAATTCCAGTCTTCATCTGTGCTATACACCAGTAGGTTTGGCTGCACAGTTTGCCCATGGGAGATTGATTTGCTTTGCTCAGCCCATTATCCTACAATGAGGAATAAAACCCCTTTGTTTAAGTTGATTTGTGAAGAAAATAATGACATAAAGATACCTGGTTTTGAGAAGGCATCATTGTACTTCAGCTTGATTATACTGAACTACGGAACCAGAAAATGTTCCCTTTGTCCAAAATGTTGGGGAAATGACACTGAACACTACAATCTGTACACTGTCAAAGAATTAATAGAGTTCGCAGGGCATAATTGGGAGGATTCTAAAGAGGCTGTGGGACATAATCAGGCTTACTATAAGGGCAGGTGCACACTGAAGGTCTACTTACTGTAAGTGTAGGGTCTACTTTATTTGAAAGGACCAACTTGGGATATACAGTTGATATAAAAAGTCTACACACCCCTGTTAAAATGTCAGGTTTCTGTGGTGTAAAAAAATGAGACAAAGATAAATAATTTCAGAACTTTTTCCACCTTTAATGTGACCTATAAACTGTACAACTCAATTGAAAAACAAGTAAAAAATAATGCGGTTGCATAAGTGTACACACATAAGTGTACACACCCTCTTATAACTGGGAATTATAACTGGGAATGTAGCTGTGTTCAGAATTAAGAAATCACATTCAAACTCATGGTAAATAGGAGTCGGTATACACCTGCCATCAATTAAAGTGCCTCTTATTAACCCCAAATAAAGTTCAGCTGTTCTAGTAGGTCTTTCCTTGCATTTTCTTAGTCGCATCCTACAGCATCCTACAGCAAAAGCCATGGTCCGCAGAGAGCTTCCAAAGCATCAGAGGGATCTCATTGTTAAAAGGTATCAGTCAGGAGAAAGGTACAAAAGAATTTCCAAGGCATTAGATATACCATGGAACACAGTGAAGACAGTCATCATCAAGTGGGAAAAATATGGCACAACAGTGAGATTACTAAGAACTGGACGTCCCTCCAAAATTTATGAAAAGACGAGAAGAAAACTGGTCAGGGAGGCTGCCAAGAGGCCTACAGCAACATTAAAGGAGCTGCAGGAATATCTGGCAAATACTGGCTGTGTGGTGCATATAACAACAATCTACCGTATTCTTCATAAGTCTGGGCTTTGGGGTACAGTGGCAAGATGGGAGCCTTTTCTTACAAAAAAAAACATCCAAGCCCGACTAAATTTAAAAACACATCCGAAGTCTCCCAAAAGCATGTGGAAAAATGTGTTATTATCTGATGAAACCAAGGTTTAACTTTTTGGCCATAATTCCAAAAGATATGTTTAGCGCAAAAACAACACTGCACATCACCAAAAGAACCCACTGTGAAGCATGGGGGTGGCAGCACCATGCTTTGGGGCTGTTTTTCTTCAGCTGGAACCTTAGTCAATGTAGAGGGAATTATGAACAGTTCCAAATACCAGTCAATATTGGCACAAAACCTTCAAGCTTCTGCTAGAAAGCTGAACATCTTTCAGCATGACAACGACCCAAAGCATACATCCAAACCAACAAAGGAATGGTATCACCAAAAGAAGATTACAGTTTTGGAATGGCCTAGCCAGAGCCCATATCTGAATCCCATTGAAAATCTGTGGGGTGATCTGAAGAGGGCTGTGCACAGGAGATTCCCTTGCATTCTGACAGATTTGGAGTGTTTTTGCAAAGACGGAAAAATATTGACACCAATCAAGATGTGCCATGCTGATAGACTCATACCCAAAAAGATTGAGTGCTGTAATAAAATCAAAAGGTGCTTCAACAAAGTATTACTTTTAGGCCCCTTTCACACTGGGGCGGTTTGCAGGCGCTATTGCGTGTCTTCAGTGTGAAAGCCCGAGGGCTTTCACACTGAAGCGGTGCGCTTGCAGGACGCTGAAAAATGTCCTGCAAGCCGCATCTTTGGTGCGCTGTAGGAGCGGTGTATTTACCGCTCCTAAAGCGCCCCTCCCATTGAAAACAATGGGGCAGCGCTCCGAACCCGCCCACAAAGCGTGGGCGGTATTAACCCTTTTTCGGCCGCTCGCGGGGGGTAAAACCGCCCCGCTAGCGGCCGAAATGCGCTGCTAAAACGACTTTACCGCCAGGGCACCCATCGCCCCAGTTTGAAACTAGCCTAAGGGTGTGCACACTTATGCAACCATATTATTATTTTTTTTATCTTTACTTCCCTCCACCTAAAAGATTTCAGTTTGTTGTTCAACTGAGTTGTACAGTTTATAGGTCACATTAAAGGTGGAAAAAGTTCTGAAATTATTTCTTTGTCTCATTTTTTTACATCACAGAAACCTGACATTATAACAGGGGTGTGTAGACTTTTTATAACCACTGTACGTACAGTATGTTGAAATTACTTAATAAAGAATAAAACTAAAAGCTGACCTTTCACTCCAAACTGTTTGCTAACCCCACCCCTCCCCATGAAAAATTGTATAGTTCTAAAGTAAACTTAAAAAAAAAAAATTTACATTAAAAAGGTATTTACCTTAGACTCTGGCTTTCATCTACAATGCCTTGAAAAAGTATATAATTTTGTCATGTTACACCCAAAAACTTAATTTGTATTTTATTGGGATTTTACGTGACAGACCAACAAAGTGGCACATAATTGTGAAGTGGAAGGAAAATGATAAATGGTTTTCTAAATTTTTACCGAATAAATATGTAAAAAGTGTGGCGTGCACTTGTATTTGTAGTATACAAGGAAAAGAGAGCACACGGCTGCCCTAGTGTAATTCCATTTTAATGATACAAATGCAAAATCAAACAATACAGGATTGCACTCACAAACATTAGATTGCATGTGCAGCAGGATTTATGTCCTCCTTCTTGGCCTGTATAACTGGGTTGGCTCCCAAGAACGAGTGGTGATGGTATGAGAAGTCACTGCGGACTCTGTTTCCTTGTCTCGTCAAGCTGTGTCTGCTGAAGGGCATGCACAAGGTCCAACCGGCGCTCCGTAACGTCACTCACGGCCGGAGAGGAAGGACAAGGTGAGTGAGATGTCTCCTCTATATCAAACAAAAAATGGTTGCCAAAAAACGGTTGCCAAGACTACATGTTTTGGAGGCGTGACCTCCTTCTTCAGGTCACGCCCTTACCACCTCTAGCCTGTCTTTATATGAACCCTCCAGCCCCTCCCCGGGACAGCCAATACCAATACGGAGTTCACAACAGGAAACACATTCAAAGAGGGGAGGACCTGATATTTAGCAACAACATCCTAAGAAAAGTTTTGAACAGGTGTATATGCATTGATTATGTTTACTTTAATAGAATTTAATAAAAAATAGAAATAGTGTTTACCTATACTATTTAAAATATAAAATGTGATATATTAAAATTATATAAAAAATATAAAATGTGTTTATTAAACTTAAAACAGCTTGACAGCAGCAAAAATAAAAGAAAAAATCTATATATATGTGTGTATATATATATATATATATATATATATATATATATATATATATAAAAAGGTCAGAATCTCATTATTATCATTAATAGAATACATGCTTTGAGAACATTAAAATTTGTCGTATTTTTACTGAAATCCATCCTTAATCTATTAAAATCATCGTTCTGACCTAAAGTAGTTAGTCGCCTTCCATAATTCTCAGAAAGTCGCAAAGAGAAGTTGCAAAAAGATATCGCAAAAAAAAAATAATAAAAAAAAAAAAATAAAAGAGAAGTTGCAAAAAGATATCGCAAAAAAAAAATAATAAAAAAAAAAAAATAATAAAATGGGGAAGGAAATCTATACAAATAAATGATATGAATAAAAGTGTATAGGAATAAAATTAATCTGAATTAAGTAAATTTGACTAAAATATGATAAGGTCAGTCGATAAGTATGCAGTTAATAAATTAATTAACATTTTTAGAGGAAACTGAGAATATTTCCATATAGAGAACAATATACTACTTGGCAATACAATAATATTTCATATCAACGTACCTATCTCGAGTTCCTCATTTAACCCCTCAGGCGTCATACTGTTAAGGGTGAATATCCAAAGGGATTCTTGTTTACATAAACGGGCAAATATTTCACCCTCCGGGATTAAAATGGATATGGACTCAATGCCAAATAGTTTTAAGCCTTAAGTGCTACCCCCATGTTTGTGTTTAAAATGACGTGGGACACTGTGCTTCTCACTTCCCTTCTCTATAAGCCTATGGTGTTCACCAAAACGTGTCTGCATGGCGCACACTGTCCTACCTACATAAAAAAAAAACACATGGGCACCTCAGTCCATATATGACAAACTGGGTGGTACAGCAGATGAACTGTTTGATGTAAAAGGTGCGTCCATCTTTACTACAATACAGATTTTTGACCATGTGAGATAAATCCAGAAGGCTTTACACTTGATACCTTTACACTTCCTGTGATATTAAAAAATTGGGGGATGTTTGCCATCCTAGAAATCTGCTTTTCTTTAAGTCGACTGGGGGCAATAAGGCTTTTGATGTTTGTTGAACATCGAAAGACCACCTGGGGTTTACTTGGGAGAACTCTCCCAAGAGCTTTATCTTGCTCCAGGATTGGCCAATGTTTTTGAATTGCTTTTTTGATGGGCCAATGTTGGTCATTAAATTTTGTAATAAAAAGGGTGCCATACTGACCTTTAGCAGGTGTAGGCGTATCCCTAATGGTAGTACCTTCTCTATATCGGTCCACTGTCCTCTGGATATGTTGGGGTTGATATCCCTTTTCTAGGAATTTTGCAGTTAATATAATTGCCTGATCCTCATAATCCTTAATATTGCTGCAGTTTCTGCGTAAACGGCAAAACTGACTGTAAGGTATGTTCTCTTTTCATTTGGGATGATGGCAACTCTTTTGATGGAGATAAGAGTTGCCAGCTGTTTCTTTAGATGTTCTAGATGTGATGTTACCATCAGCATCACTACCCAGTTCAAGATCCAAGAAGACCAAAACATTTGGGTCCACTACATAAGTAAAGTGAATGCCAAACAAAGACAAATTGAGACAAATTGGTCCACAGTATCAGGGGGCCCATCCCAAATGATAATAACATCATCTATATACCTCCCATAGTATACCAGATGTTTTTGGCGAAGGGATCCTGGGACCAAATATGACCTTTCTCCCAATACCCCATAAACAGGTTGGCATAGCAGGGTGCAAAATGTGCACCCATAGCAGTGCCAGATACCTGTCTACAGAACTGTCCCTGGAAAGAAAAATAATTCCTCTCCAGGGCAAATTGAGTACATTGACAAATGAACTCGGATTGGATGGGATTAATATGGTCTGATTCTGATAGAAAGTATTCAACTGATTGTAGTCCACCGTCATGGGGAATTGACGTGTAAAGTGAACTCACGTCCAAGGATAACCATAGATATTCTGGCTCCCACTTATAATGTTGTAGGGTATCCAGGACATGTGCAGAATCCTTGATATAAGCAGGGAGAGAAGTGACAAGGGGTTGGAGAAAAGCATCCACATACTGAGACGCCCGACTAGTAATTCCATCTATACTCGCCACTATGGGTCTACCTGGTGGGCATAATGGGTCCTTGTGGACTTTCGTAATGTGGTAGAAATAAGGTGTCTTAAAATAGTTGGCCAGAAAAAATTGTTTCTCTGATTTTTGTATTATACCTTGGGTAAAAGCTTGGTTCAACAGTTCTATTAGTTCCAATTTATACCCAGGGAGAGGATCATGTTGGAGTATTTCATACGTAGCTTCATCTGATAGAAGTCTGTATGCTTCTTTCAAGTATTCCACCTTATCCTGAAAGGCTATACCCCCTCCTTTGTCCGCTATGCGGATAACTAAATCATGATTCTCTTTAAAAGCAAGTAAGGCCCCTTTTTCCTGCATCGAAAGATTGTGCATATTCACCTTCCCCTGTGGTGACTCACATAGTTTTCGAAAAATCAGCATACACCATAGCATAAATGGTTTTAATAAATTCATTTTTAATATGATGTGGATAAAACGTGGACTTCGGACGGAATGTGGAATGTATCATCCCATTAGAAAATGGTGTAGATATAGGGATTTACACTTCTGACCCTCCCTCCCAGAACAATTCTTCTAGAATGTTTATTGCCTCTTTATCCATTTCATCCATGCTTAGATCATTTGTTTCATCAACTAGAGGTATAGGTCTTATTTCGGTGTTACTTAATGATATAGTATTTGTGCTCTCACTATTATTTAGACTATAGTAACGCTTTACTGTGATGTCACGAATATACTTATGTAGATCCCTAAACAGTTCAAATAGATTAGCATTGCTGCTTGGGGCAAAGTTCAAACCTTTCTGTAGAAGACTAACCTCACTCCTCGCCAATAGGTGTGATGATAGATTAAAGATCTTCACAGTGGACCTAAAATTTCTCTTTCCCCTCTTTGATACCCTTGTTTCTTCTTCCTCTGACCCCTCCCCTAGTTTCCCTTTTTCTTCTAATTTTCTTTTTTCGGGGAGGGGAAGGAGGAAGCACTAAAAAATTATAACTAACGTCTTCAATCGTCTCTCTGGAACTACATATACCCCTAGATGTCGATGGGGTAGAGTGACTGATGGTGACAGTGGCACCCTTCTAATTATGTTACGTACCTGGACGTAGAGCCTGACTTGTAGGAGGAGACCTCTCATACAGCGCTGGTTCACGTGCCACTGGAGATGGGGACAGTGGTCACGTGAGCACAGTGGGGTAGGAGTGCCTGGTTTGTAGAGGAAGGTGTTGCAACCAACAGGGAGGTCCTCCAGTAGTGCCCGTATGCGGATGGCAGGATGTAAGACTGCAGCTGTAGGTGGTTGAAGCAGGATACAAAAGAACCAGGCAGCAGGCGGATCAAACAAGTGGGAATCAGCAGAGCAAGGTCAGACAGTCCGGTTGGCAACAGCAGATCAATCAGATGACAGGAGCAGGCAATGGCAGAGTCGGTAGGCAGGCAGGAGTCGGTAACCAAAAGCAGATGCAACAAGGTCAGGCAGGCCGGGTCGGGTA